>JASAOG010000127.1:1202500-1802500 GCA_030265305.1 Biomphalaria pfeifferi | reverse complement strand
ATTTGTATCTTACAGAACTAATGCCTTTCAAAAGGATCAGATGGACTTCCCTAATTGCATAACTTGACAAGGACAGTAAACATTCACATGCTTAAAATTAAATTAAACTTATATTCAATATATTTAGATAAAAGCAATTTTATTTAATCTATGTATTGCTATAGTCTGGCATAAACATACAATTATTTGTACACAATAACATGAACAGCAAATAAATTATAGGAGAGCTACTGATCATCTTTAACCTATTCATATATACAATGAAAGGCACTCTAATAAGCATTTCATTGAAATACTTTCAAATAATTGTTGTCAGTAAGAAATATGTCACCCATTCAGTTCAAACATACTTCAATAAAGTATGATGTCCATCCTGATTTACTGCAAGATGATATCTTTCAATAGAACTTTCTTCTTACATCCACAAGGTGTTACAAGTAAATACACTGACATTTAACTGTTCTTTAAATAAAAGACAGAAAGTGTTCTAAACTGGCTAAACAGCATACCCTTGAATATCTCCAATATTAGAACCTGGAAACATATTATTTATCTCTGATTTCTTTTTTTGCTTTTTATTTTTTGTTTTCTTTTTCTTTCTTTCTTGAGTCTCAGGCAAAGGCTTTGATTCCTCTGATAAGTCATTCACACTGGAGGAATCCTCTTTAGTTTTAAGCTCTTTATTTTTTTTCTTCTTTTTCTTGCTTTGTTTAGTCTTAGATTCATCATAAGGTTCTTGCAGAGTATCATCCTTTGATAAATCATGTACATTTTTCTTTTCAGAATCCTCTTGACCTACTGTTTTTTGCTCTTCATTTTTTTTCTTCTTTTTCTTGCATTGTTCAGCCTCAGACTTAGAATCTTCAATATTCTCATGAGTTGGATCAAGTTCCTTCTTTTGGCAATCTATTGTTTCCACTTGTATATCTTTTAATTTACTTTTTGATCTCTTTTTTTTAGAATTAGTGAAGTGTTCATTCTTCACATCTATTTTTGAGTTCAATTCTTCCTTATCTAATTTTTTTCTTTTACATTGATTCAGCAAGGTGGAGTCATCTCCATCTTCAAGCTTTCTTTTGCTTGTTTCCACCAAAAGAGAGTTACTTTGTTTAGCATCCTTTTGACCCAGACAACCCGTTTCACAGAGTTGGTGCTTCTTTTTCTTTTTAGACTGAGACTCACAATAACTGTCTTTCTCCTTGGCAGTAGCTTTCTCTTCATCTACTGAAACACCACTACTGACTAACTGATCTGATATTAAAAGATTCTCTTCACCATGTTTCTTGTCTTTCTTTTTCCTTTTCTTTTTTAATAGTTTCTCATCAATATCTAAGTTGGAAGTTTCTTCTTTGTTTTGACTGTGACTAAAATTTATGTTTGGTACATTTTCATCTGAGCTATCAAACTCCTTAGACCCAGTGTCCTGCTCATAAGTAAACTGAACTGCACCATACACAGCTGGAACTCTTTGCTCATCTGAGCTTTTCATGTTCACCACTTGTTCTGTGACACTTTCTGTTTTGTCTTTTTTGGCTTTCAATGCAGCCATTTTCTGAGCAAAGTACTCTTGAACACTTGAGCTACTTTTAATAGTAGTGATTCCATGTTTCTTTTCGTCACTCTCATCTCCAGATGAACTGCTCTGAAATACCAGACAAATACAATTTAGTTCTAGATATATGTAGCATTAGTTGTTTTTTTAGAATAAAATTATTTATCTCTTTCACTTTTCTAGTCTTTCCAAGAGTTAAATATATGTCAATCAGAAATCTACTTGATTCACAACAGACCAATAGCAAACCAACATCATTAACAGAATTTGCAGAGGAATATGAATGTCAACTTGTTTTGAAATCATTTTAAGTTGAATTACCTCCTGGTCATCCCAAACAGTTTATCTATTACACAAGGTAGACAAGGTAAACACTTCAGTGACACCCTCAAAGCTTGTCTGAAAGCCTTCAGCATTGACCCCCAGCCACCAGGGAGACAGAAGCACATGATAGAGCGTCATGGCGTGATGCTGCGAAAACTGGTGCACAAATGGCAGAGGACAAGAGAATATCACTGGCAGAAGAAAAGTGTCACAGAAAAAAAGCAAGGCCAATGACACTAGCTCCAGCTGGAATAACCTGCCCAGTGTACTGGCTCACATAGGTCTCACCAAACAAATGAAGAGGACAGAATCTCAATGCAAAGCCCTTAGCCCCCTTAATTGGCCATACAGGAGTCCTTTAGGGATTTGGGGGGGGGGGGGGGGGGGGTGTCTTCCATTCTGCAGATGTGGCCTGTCCATTGCAGCTGGGAATGTATCAGCATACATTTCTGTCAAATGAAATGGGAAAGAAGCACCCAACCTCTTTTTTCCTCATGTAATTTCCTAGCCCTTTTGTGACACTGTCCCACCCCTTCATCCTCAACATTAGTCTGGATGCACCATCCCAATTTCATGTGTTTGTCCACCTCAGTTAGCTCATTCATTTTCAGCACTGTCAAATTTGAGATAATGACAAAATTCTGTGTAAAAAGTTGTAACAGTAAACACTTTACTATTTTTTATTTAGAAGTTAAGATTCATTTATGTTTAATAAATAGACATCAAATTCTTCTAATCTCAACAAAAAAAAAAAATTACAAGAGATCTCAGACTTGAAAAAAACATCAGAATTCCTCATTTCACCTATAGGGTTTGCAATGTAATGTTAGATTTGATGCTAGAATTTAATGAGAATAATTACATACATCTGACTGTCTTGTTGGAGTAGCAGGCTCTGAAACATTCTTTCTTTTACCAAATATACAATTCAGATCTTCTGTACTTCTCAAGGTAGGGACACGTCCACGAGCAAATCTACCATAACTAGGGAGAAAAAGAAAAATATACACTTTTAAAACATTTTTACTGACAACTAAATAGATTTGATGAGTAAAAACTAGTTTTGGTTCAATAGTATAAAACTAATGGCATGTGATGCTTTGGAAAGACATTTACATACTATTTTGAAAAGAGATTTCAAAATCAGCATTATAGTTAACATGACCTGCTAGCTGGTTGTGATAACTATCTTCAAAATTGCTTTACTTCTAGACTAACCATTTTGCTATTAGATCCATACCTTTGAAAAAACTCTCAAAATACTACGCTAAGGAAGGTAACTTCAAATTAAAAATAGTCATTTTAAAAAAAAAATTTTTATTATACTATTTTAAACATCTAATTACATAAAAATAATACTGTTATAAACCTGGTGGCACAGATGGAAGTAGTGGTGTGTGTGTAGTCAGCCCCAGACCAGCGCTCAACCGTGACGAGCTACGACGGTCAGCCGAGACGAGTGTCAACATGACGGTTCGGGAAGGATCGCCGTCGTGAACAGAGCTCAAGAGCGTCACGAGGGATGTGGTCATGTGACGAAGCTAGAAACGTCGAGCGATGTTCTGTCCGTTCTAGAAGGCCAGCAGGGACCCTATATAAAGAGCGGAGGTGTCGCAGTCACGGCGGTTCATGACAGGGCTCAGAACACGGTCGACTACAGCACAGTTCAACGGTGTGGTTCTGTATGGAGCATTACGACGGTTCAGTGCGGAGTACTGTCAAGTACAGTTGAGACGACTGGCGCCTTGATCTTGGTCTGCGATCGAGTGTTATCGGAGAGATATTTGTACAGTGCACGTTTTGCTAATTGTACAGTATTGGCTGTTATTTATTCAACTATTACAGTGTTACGTTACTTTGGAGCCCTGAGTTGTCAAGTTCTTTAAGTTGGTGGTGTATGGTGCAGTTTGCAGAGAGCCTGGATAGTGAGATTTGTAACAACTGGTGTCAGAAGTGGGATCGGATCGGATCTACTATGGCTTGTCTGAAACAGCTGTATGAACTTGAATTTATAGAACTGAGGCGAGAACTGCTTGAACGAGGGCTGAAGAATGGCGGAAAGAAGGAAACCTTACAAGCACGCCTCCAAGAAGACATTGTGGATGAAGGGGAAGATCCGGACACCTATCTGCTTGAAATTAAACCAACTTTAGGAGAGCTCTTAAAATCTGTGAAGCAAGAGCAGATGGCCACAGTATGAGAAGAGATTCGTGCAATGAGTACTTCGTGGAACATGGCAAACGAACAGATCTGTTCTAGACTTGAACAGATGTATTCTTCGGTGAAGGAAGTGAGGAGCCCCGTAGTGAAAACAATGAACGTGGTGGATGAAATCCTGTGCAACCAAAGAGAATCGAAAGATAAGGAAGTTGAACCATCATTGAATAGTGAACGTTTACTCGCCCAATGTTGTGATAAAACATGCAGCTATAACGGCAATGATGGTGATGAAGGTTGTGCTGCCTGTGAATCCAAAAACAAGGAGTACAGACCTGTGGAGCCCAAAGAGAAAGATGAAGAGACAATGGAAGCTGCCCATAGTTCGAACGAATCTTGTGCTGAAGCTTTACCTGATATGAGCACCTCAAACAGCAAGACAGATCAAGAGAATGCTGATTCTGCCTACAAGCCTGTTGCTGAGGGACGTTTACATGATGAAAGCTATCAGCGAGGCTTGGACCCTACAGACGTTCGTCCAGATGCTAAGCTCAGCAAGAGAAGCCCTGGTGGTGATCATGAGAACCCATTGAAACCTGACGAAGTCTTTAAGAGACATTTGCAAGTCGAGAGATCCCAGCAAGGTCGGCACCCAACAGACATTGGTCAGGCTGCACAGACTGGAGAGGAAAGTCCTGATGGTGGTCAAGAGAATCCAAGGAAGCCTGATGTTGGTCCAGCTGCCAAGACTGGAGAGGAAAGTCCTGATGGTGGTCAAGAGAATCCAAGGCAGCCTGACATTGAAGTTGTTGGACATTTGCAAGATGAAGGTCATCGACAAGGTCTGAAACCAACAGGCGATTGGCCCGATACTGAGACGAGAGTGAGAGGTCCTGATGATGATGAAGAAAGCCGAATGGAGCCTGAAACCGAAGATGAAGTGGAGTGTTACCGACCTGCCCCACGAACATGGCCTCCAGACAAGGCTGAAGATGATGACCTGTCCCACAATTCCCTGACCTGTGGATTTGAAGCCCATCCCAGTCCTTCTTCGCAAAGCCCTATAAAGCAACCTCTTAGTCCAACAATCTTGGTATCCCCATCCCTTACATCATATACCTCTTGATGTGCCAAGCGGCTGCCCTCAATACCGAAGGACAAGAGAGCGATGCAACAATGACATCACTGCGGCCACATGAAGACCAACTGGCGGAGAAGAAGAAGAAGGCGACTTTTGCTGAGTGCAATATGGATGACTATGCGATCACGAGGTCGATACAACCAGATGAAGGCTAACTGGAGGAGAAGAAAACATTTTCTGAATTCAACGTGGATGGCGATGAAAGCACGACGGCAAGGCAACCAGGTCAAGGCCAACTGGAGGAGAAGAAAGAAGCGACCATTGCTGACTGCAACATGGATGGCTCCGTCAAGCTCAAGAGGCAAGCCAACCGCCACCAACCGACCCCCACCTACAGTGATGAAGCTTCACAGACAATGTCATGAGGTTGATTCTGTCCGGGACAGACAGATCTAAGGAGGGGGCAGTGTTATAAACCTGGTGGTGGCACAGATGGGGGTAGTGGTGTGTGTGTAGTCAGCCGACGCAAATCGCCCCAGGCCAGCGCTAGACGAGCGGTCAACTGTGACGAGCTATGACGGTCAGCCGAGACGAGTGTCAACATGACGGTTCGGGAAGGATCGCCATCGTGAACAGAGCTCAGGAGCGTCACGAGGGATGTAGTCATGTGACGAAGCAAGAAACATCGAGCAATGTTCTGTCCGTTCTAGAAGGCCAGCAGGGACCCTATATAAAGAGCGAAGGTGTCGCAGTCACGGCGGTTCACGACAGGTCTACGACAGGGCTCAGAACACGGTTGACTACAGTACAGTTTAACGGTGTGGTTCTGTACGGAGCATTACGACGTTTCAGTGCGGAGTACTGTCAAGTACAGTTGAGACGACTGGCGCCTTGATCTTGGTCTGCAATCGAGTCTGACACAACAAGCCTAGTGTGTGAAGTCAGTCCTGAACTGTTGAACCCAGCCCAAGCCCAGAAGAGACGGAGAGGCCAATGCAAGAGTTGATACGGTGGTACGGTGTTATTGGAGAGATATTTGTACAGTGCACGTTTTGCTAATTGTACAGTATTGGCTGTTTTTTATTCAACTATTAAAGTGTTACGTTACTTTGGAGCCCTGAGTTGTCAAGTTCTTTAAGTTGGTGGTGTATGGTGCAGTTTGCAGAGAGCCTGGATAGTGAGATTCGTAACAATACTTTAAAAAAAAAAAAAGAAAAATGTTTATGTTTGACCTTTTTAAAGATGTATAGTGTTGTTGTTTTTTTAACATTTCCACCTTTATAAAGCTGACAACCTTATGTTAGAGTGACAACTTTGCTCTTACAAGCTAATGAATGATAGATTTAAAAAAAAAAAGAAAATGTTTGCAACCTGCAATAATTCACATCACCCACCCAAATGCTTGTTACTCCCATGTATAAATCTACTTATAGTATAGAAAATTATAGTTTGGTGATTAAATCCAGACTTGGAAACATTTAAAAAAACAGTAGTATAGACTAGAATACTGGATCTAGTTAGAACAATAGTATTGATAATAAATTGTATAAATTGTCACAAATTAATGCTAGCAGTCCAGCTAATGAAGGTGCGCAAATTGTTCCTGAACATCTATTTATTTAACTCTATATTGAATTCAAGGAGGAATTATCAGGATAAAAAGATGCAAGCCAAATGAAGTATTAAAATGATTATATTTTGAAATATTATAACGATCAAACCAGCTAGTAATTTATTTCCTAAAGATACACAGACATAAGATTTCAATCAGGTGCCAGAGCATCTGCCTCCACCACTTGTTGCTTACACGGCCAACAGGGTAGAAGCACAATGCTGATCTGCTAATTCTACTCCAAACATGCCAGAATTGTAAATGACAACTGGAAGAGACATTCTCAGATGTATCATTCATGCTTTGGATCTTCACTCAATGGTAGTCATGACAGGGTCATTTTACCTTCTGTCTGTCAGTACAATGTGTTGTTACAATAAGACCTTTATCCACACCCTTGCCTGATAAAGAGAACCACTAGTGCCACATTATGGCAGTAGGTGTGACAGCATTTTGATGCTATGGCAGCTATTAGGTTAATAAAATTAAACATACTATCTCTTATGTCCATCAGGTGGTCTTTCCTCAACGACTTTGTCTGAAGACTGCTGTGATGAAGTCTGAGAGTTCAATTGTTGTAACAAATTATTGAAATCATCTTGATGAGCTATCCAGGCATCAGCATCTTTTGGTGTGCACCCAAGGCCTGTAATTTTATAGGATAAAAAATAACTCAATGGCCTGTAATTATATAGGATGAAAAAAAAACACTAATTGTTTATTACCCTGATGATTTATAATTTTGCTAAGTTTTGATTCATACTTGAATGAAAACAACCATGTTCAGAGGTAAGAAAAATATCACTACTTTTTAAAATAAGAAAACAAAAGTAATTTATTCAAAAAAGAATTGATTGATATTGGTAATTGTATTTAGATTATAGGGAAAAAAATTATTTAAAACTATTTTGCTATCTGCATTGACATATGCTGCATGGACACAATTTTTGTTTTAAATCATTAAACATTTTACAAACTATAGAACATCACAAACCCATCATAAAACAATTTATGAAAAATTCAAATATTTGAATTCAATTTCCATATTTCTACTTGTTCCTTTTAATTAAACACTTCACCTCTAGTGTCAGATTTGTAAGTAGCTTTGATGTGATCTCTCATTCCATCCTCTTTAGCTCCAAGTCCTTTTCCTTTTGCCCAACCCATTTTCTCCATTAATTTCTGACCTATTTTACTGTCATCTGAAACAAAATACAAATTAAAGCTTATTAAAATTTTTAAAATGTTTATACCTCTAAAAGGAATAAACCATCAAGGTTAGACTTAAGAACAATCTAATTTCCCTTGAGTACAGTACCATTGCCCAGTTTTGCCTGAAAGTGTATTTTAAATACAAATACTAGTGATACAAGTTCAAGAAGCAGCTTTGCCAGGCTACAAAATGTAGGCTAATAAGTTTACCATTGTGTAGTTTTGCAGGATTTAAGCATAATAAATGAAAAAATGTAACAAGGCTAAAACTATGCTATGCTTAGACCTAGTATGTATGTAAATCTCAAAGCTCTACTAGAGCAATAGTAAAATATAAGGAGGTGTCTGGGCAAAGTTACATATTCCAAAAAAAAATAAAACTGCCTGGTCACTATTATGATATAAGCGAAAGTGCCCTTTAAAGATAATGAAGATTATATTTTAATCTGTACTTTTTATCTGATATTGATAATGCTTTAGAAAAGATTATTTGATGAAGGTAAATATATAATAGATATCTAGTAAAGTCTAAAATCTAGATTATTCTGAAGAGATCTACAGGTATAAACTTTTATTATTCTATACAGAATACTGTATGTATATATATATATATAATTATAAATCTTAAGTGTATATTTATTAAGGCTGTTTTAGTAGCGACCCCCACACACCCCATGATCAAAGGTGTGTAAAGTTATAAAACAGCAAATTATGCATTTAAGGATGTTGGGCTGAGTAGGCCATGGGTGGGCAAAAAGGTCAATAACTGAAAAATATGAGGTGGGTTCATTCTTACAGTGACAGGAAATTTTGAGATTAAATGAGCTCTTCTGGTTCCACCCTCTTTCCTTCCTATGTCACAGAAGAGGGTAGAACCCCATTAAAGACTGACTGACAAGGTACAGGTAGGCCTAAAACTTTTATGATTAAGTGGCATAAAACATTTGGACAACTTACAAACAAAAAAAAATATGGGAGATAGTAAGAAAAGATTGCTGATCCCCTAAAAGCGGTGTGTATGTATTCCCAGCAGGTCCAAATAGACTGGACCTAGTATGTCATTGAGACATAGTTAAAAAATTGCATCATTAATAAGGAGAATAATACTGTAGAAGACTAGTGGCAGGATAGAGATCGGAATAATGTGGACTGCATCTGGTTGTGGAAAGGATGAGACATTAATTATAAACAGAAAAGAGCCTTAGTGAGCATTCAAATAATGACAATGAAGTGATTGGCTTTTAATCTGATGTAAAAAGATGCTGAGGACTCAGCCCCAGTCGCATCAATGTGGCGACTCCGTGGAAACGTCTTATAGTGGAACTAGATATGCTAAGAACAGGAAACGAACAAGGTCCCTGCAGGATACCATAATAAAAGTGAGTTTTGTTTTTTTTAATCTCACTCGAGGTGAGGATTGAACAAATAGCCAGCACCCCAGTCCAAAAAGTCTGCCACACCGTTCCACAAAGAGGGCCGACACCAGTGGAGTAGCGGTCCCTGCAAAGAACAGTGGTGGTTACACTAGTTACAGTAAAGGAGTATATAATATTAATATGCATAAGGTCATAAGGCTAAGCCGGCTAAGGTAAACTCCCCGGGCCCATGGTTAGCACTCCCCTCTACCACTTTAACTTTTAATTTATAAGTAATATAAGGGAGTGAGGCGAGTGGGATTCAGGAACGAGGCATGGTGCACAGTGTACGCATGACTGCCACTGCTGGGGGCCCTTAGGCAGGATTTGGGCTGGGGTGAAAAGCACAACAAACCTGAATCTGTTGTATTGTTGTGATTACTGTGACAACAACACTCGTCCACAGTGACTGACTCACTGAGTGAGTAACAATACTTTATACTAACGTAACCATAAGTCTCAGTAGCGGCCTAGTACTTTGTACTACAACTAAGTAGTAGATTTACTAAGTAGTAGCCAGTAATCAGTAGATCACTAGATGAAACCGCATAAAACACATATTATTGCTCTCTATAAATAAGGCCACAATACCATTGCTCCAGTTAGTATTACGTGGATCGAGTCCAAACTTAGTTTTTCTTTTTTGTTCGGCCAGTAAAGCCATGCTGGTTAAATTTTAATGAACACACCGAAACATTAGATTAGTTCAACGGAAACGACGAGAAAACGTGGATCAGTAAAGTTTCGCAATATTATTATTTTACACTTTAAAAGAAGGGGAAATTTGGGAGCGGGGATATTTCGAATATAATTTTTAAATATTTTTTTTAAAAGCAACTTCCAGTTTCTAAAACTTTATATGACTTGAGATTCCCCACAGAAGAAAAAAATACGTTCGCCCCTTTTAGCTGGTTAGGTGGTTATTGGAGAATAGGCCTAGGTGCTGTAATTTCTCCGAGCAGGGTACGATGCTAATTTAAGCCTGTCCCTCATTCTCAGATTCAGACATTAGGCTACTTCTCATAGCGTCTTCAGTGCATGCTAGTAAAAATGGTGCAGGTAAAATAAGGTTAAGTTATGGGACAAGCCGATGCTAAAGTGTTATAAGCACATTTAGACTTAGCCTGTAGGCCCCTATGCTATAGACTTAATGTCTTAACAGATCCTCCTGAGCCGTTTGACGTATTGGGCGAAAAGCTGTCTCCATAGAAAAGTCTCTAGCAATGTCTGATGCCTCTTCCGATAGGCCTATCAGAAACCCCTTTAGTAAGAAATCAAGCTGAGATTAGTCCCTTAGAGCACCTGAAAGAAATCGGGCAGTGAGTCTTATCTTAAGGTCGCCTTGTTCCCGTAGGCCTACAAGGACAAATTCGTTGCCAAACTTGGACCAGGTCTCTCTCTCATATCGTTGTCCCCTTCGTCCTTCCTGCAGAACGCGACATTCATAAAGAATGTGGTCTACTGTTTCGTCGCCTTCTATGCAATGTGTTGTAATGTTCTCGAAACTGCCCGAAGTAAGCACCTATTGGGCAGTGACACAGAACTAAGCTAGGACGGTCTGTTTCTCACGCATCCTTTCGGCCTGGTCCACTCATCCGCCTCCAAAGTCATTAAGTTTGATTCAGTTAGGAATCTATACAAGTGAGAATGTCTTAAAAGTCAATTTTTGTAAAACTTCTTAACAGAATTAAAAGACTTAATGAAAGGTGTTTCAAATTAACAAACCAATGCTTATTAGTTGTTTTTTTTCTCCCCATAATGCACATTTACATTCGGAAAACACTTTTATGTGTAAAAATATTAAACTACGATTCAAAGAAAAAAAATCTATTTGAATGTCCATTAATGCACAGTATATAAACAGATCTTACGTTTATTTACTAAAATTTCATTTTTCTTGCTTTCTGATTAGAAAGTCAGAAACCAATGCATGTATTTCTAAAATTTTGGCTGTTTCTTGCTCAATGTATAGAACAGCAAGCGAAGTCCATCTGCTCTGTGCTATATAAATTCTTTAATAATTTTGATCAATCACAACTTGGAGAATGAACGCTCTACTATCACATGCAAGATGAGAAATAACATGCTGTGACAATGTTCGGAAAACTTGATGATAGGACATAATATTTAGTTGTCTAGGATCTAGGATACTCGTGTGGAGTTTTTGATCTCCCATCGAGCGCCTCCCCAGGTGGCGGATAGGGGAATGCCCTCCAGATATGGTGGGTACCGGGGAAATAAAATACCCGGGGTGGACCAAAATCAAACCTGATGCCTTGCAGGAAGTGGAGAGATCCACAAAGGCTAGGGCACCTTACCCGAAAATATAGGCAGCATATTCTGAGAGCTGAAACGGGCTGCCCCCCCCCCCCCCCAAAAGATGGTTATGCAAAGGGCAAACAACTCTGTCATATAAAAAAATACTGTTACGAAAGCTAATACACACAAGAAAACCCGGACAGATCTCAACGGAAAACGACCTAGGCCTGGAAAAGGACATGATTTTGGTTTTGCGACATGGAACGTGCTAAGCCTTTATAGAGCAGGTGCGCTAGCCCAACTTACCGAAGTGTTAAAGAAATATAGGATACCCTTTGTAGCCCTACAGGAAATCAGGTGGAAAGACTCGTACATTCTCAGAACCAAGGAGTATACTATATTTTATAGTGGTGGAAGCACTAACAACTTAGGTACAGGTTTTGCTGTTAAAAGGAAATGGTAGGTAATGTCATTGGATTTAAACCTGTAAGTGATAGACTCTGCTCACTACGTTTGAAAGGAAAATTCTTCAACATATCATTTATCAATGTTCATGCCCCTATTGAAGATGCAGATGATAACACAAAAGAATCCTTCTATGATGGACTGGAAAGAAGTTATGATGAAGCACCAAAGCATGACATCAAAATAGTCCTAGGAGATTCCAATGCAAAAATTGGAAAGGAACCAGCATTCAGACCAACAATTGGCAAAGAAAGCTTACATGATAAGACCAACAATAATGGCATAAGATTAGTGGATTTTGCATCAGGAAAAGGAATGTCTATCAGCAGCACAAAATTCCAACATAAGAATATTCACAAGCTTACCTGGATCTCACCTGATGGCAACACCCAGAATCAAATAGATCATATACTCATAGATAAGAGACATGGATCAGACATACTAGATGTAAGAAGTTTCAGAGGAGCTAATGCTGACTCAGACCACCTACTAGTAAAAGCTAAACTTAGACAAAGAATAAGTACCATACACAATTACCAAAGAAAGAGAGCACAGCAATATGATAGTCAAAAACTCACAAAGGATCCATTTGTTGCAGAAACTTATAGAATGGCACTCCAAACTCAACTGACAACATTAGAAAAGGACAGCGAAAATAACTTAAATGAGCACTGAGAAATAATAAAGCATGCTATCAAAAGAACAGCAGAAGAGGTAGTTGGATTTAAACAAAATATCGAGAAAATAGGGGGGGGGGGTATGATGGCAGACAGACTATAGAAGAGAAGAACAATGCTACAGAGAGAAACCAGGAACACTAGACAGCAATACAATGAAGCAAGAAGAGAAACCAGGAACACTAGACAGCAATACAATGAAGCAAGAAGAGAAACCAGGAACACTAGACAGCAATACAATGAAGCAAGAAGAGAAACCAGGAACACTAGACAGCAATACAATGAAGCAAGAAGAGAAACCAGGAACACTAGACAGCAATACAATGAAGCAAGAAGAGAAACCAGGAACACTAGACAGCAATACAATGAAGCAAGAAGAAGGGCCACAAAAGTTGTGAGAAAGAAAAAACGGGAATGGGAAAAGTCCGAGATTATTCAAATTGAGGAACTAGCAAAGGAGGGAGACATGAGAGGAAGGTATATGAAAATTAAAGATGAAAAGAACGGATTTCAAGCTAGATCACACATGTGTGAGAACAAAGATGGTCAGCTTATTACAGAAAACAGCAGGGTAATTGAGAGATGGGCTGAATACTTTGAGGAGATCCTAAATACCACTGAAGATGGAGACAATGGAGAATATGGACTGCCACATGGGGGACCAGATCCCTTAGTGAACCCTCCACCACTCATAGAAACATCAGAAATAATTAGGACCATGAAGAATCACAAAGCACCAGGAGAGGACCAAATCACAGCAAAACTAATTAAATATGGAGGAAAGGACTCACATTCCCAAATACACAGACTAATATCAAGACTTTGGGAAGAAGTAATACCAACAGAATGGGAAACGGCTCTTATAACCCCAATACACAAAAAAGGATCCAAGTTAAGGTGCTGTAATTACAGAGGAATCTCTCTACTAAATGTGACTTATAAGATACTGTCTAGGCTTATAACTAAGAGACTTGGAAAATATTCAGAAGATATCTTAGGTGACTACCAATGTGGTTTCAGACCCAACAAATCCACAACCGACCACATCTTCACACTAAGATGTATACTAGAAAAATGCCATGAATACAACATATCAATCCACCAACTCTTTATAGACTATAAAATGGCTTATGACAGTATCAGAAGGAAATATCTATATGACACTCTACAGGATTTTGGAATACCCAACAAGCCGACAAGACTTATACATATGACATTAAACAACTCAAAAAGCAAAGTCATAATACAAGGAGAACACTCACGGGAATTTAGGATTAAACGAGGATTAAGACAAAGAGACTCACTTTCCTGCATGCTTTTCAATTTAACACTGGAGAGAGTTATAAGAAATATACACATAAACACAAGGGGAACTATTACTAACTACTTCAGGAGAGAAAACATGGGTCCAAAACCAACAGGGACGATATACAGCCAACCTCTACAATACCTTGCTTATGCCGATGACATTGCCTTATTGGGTAAAGAAACCTCTGACATCGCTAGAGCCTTCACACAACTAGAAGAAGCATCTCGACCAGCAGGACTTGAGGTCAATGACAGTAAAACCAAGTACATCACAATGACAAGAGACAATCAAACAGAGGGACAAAATATCAAAATCAAAGACCACGAATTTGAAAACGTCCAAACTTTCAAATATCTAGGAAGTACAATTGATTTAAAAAATGACCTACTAACAGAAATAAAGGAAAGAATAGCAGGAGGCAACAGGGCATTTTATAGCACCCACCATTTACTTAAGAGCAAAACAATGTCAAGGAAAACCAAGAAAATAATATACAAAACCGTAATAAGACCAGCAGCAATGTATAGAAGTGAGACCTGGACACTGACTAAGACATCTGAAAATTTACTTAACACTTGGGAAAGAAAAATTCTTAGGAAAATCTATGGTGCCATACAGGATGAAACGGGGTGGAGGACACGCACTAACCATGAGATATATCAATTGTATGAAGACCCACCAATAGTGAACGAAATTAAAAAAAGAACAGACTACGATGGGCAGGTCACCAACAGAGGAGCGAAAATCGTATACAGGCAAAAACCAAAAGGCAGACCCCGAATGCGATGGATAGATGATGTGGAAGCAGATCTGAAGCAGCTTGGGGTTAGGGCGTGGAGACGAAAGGCCCAGGAGAGATCTGAATGGAAAAATGTGTTAAAGCAGACCATAGACCTCAATGGGCTGTAGCGCCACTGGGATGGATGGATGGAAGGATCTAGGATTAAAAAATCAATGCATTTATAATTTTTTTTTAAAAGGTGAACGACCTCAATTCGAACTTGAGGGCTAAAGCCTCCTCAGGCCCACACACTAACCACTGTGCCTGGGAGGTGCTTAGGAAAATAGTTAGGCCTATCTATTGTTAACTTCAAACTTTAAAGAGGCGACATATAAAGTAGGCCTATAAAGTATTCAACTTAAAATCCACCTTATCAGTCAAGTAGAATCTCCTTCTCTTGTTCAAGATACCAAACAAAATAATTAATTACCAAAATTCAATTAACTAATTGGTAATTTTTTTTTACTGATTCTTGTTTTGTCTGGTAAAAGAAATAAGTTTGCAAAATTTCAGCTTGATCCGAAATTAGGTGTAGGAGAAATAATGTGTAAAAACTTTTTACCAGACAGACGGACAGAGTGAGTTGATATAGGCTTCGCAAAAACAACCAAATCTCGTATTGAACACAAATATGTCTTTATGGAAAGCTTCTTTGAGGTACTGAAGCTTTGAATAATATTCTATGGTAATATCATCTGTGTAAGAGGAAACTATAATAGAAGCATGCAATGGTGGCATCATTAAACTCTATGTCGTTGGCCATTGAAATTTAAATGTGCATTAATGACTGTAACATGTTAACAATTTTTTATGCCCATGAAGTTATACGTGTAATTTAGAAATAATAACATCTAAAGTTTGGTAAAATATGTTGATGTTTTTTGTAAGTCTTCTCATCTTTAATTTTCTCTTCACGGTAGTCTATGGGAGACTTATAAAATTGTCTTTAATCTTTTCAGAAAAAGTTTAAAGCGAAAAACTTGATCAAAGCTACTTCAGCAGCCTCATTTTTTTTGGTCACTCTCTCTCGAAGTCATTTCTCCCCTAATTTAGTTCACCCTCTATCTTCTCCAGACGACTCACGGCATTAAATGTAGATCTTGCAGCTTACGTTCCAACATTGTTGTCACAACGTTGATTGCACTTACAATTTTGTACTAGACAATTAGCAGAACAATGAATCGAATGTTTCTCATTCTTTAGGCCTATACGTGCTGCAGCTTCCATGCGTTCTTTTTCCTTCGAGAAACACAAATTATTATCTTTAGTAACGGTAGGCTACATAAAAAAAATCTGAATCTCAATGCTGTCGGAGAATCATTCCTTGATGACCACTGTCAAATTGTCAGGACTAAGTTATGCTATTTACTTATAATTTTTAAATACAATGATTGTATGTTTTAGTAAGAAGAATTATTTTTCTTTTTGTATTATAATTATTTAGTCCCTAGGTTCAGCCTAACAGACACATCATGCGCACATAGACGTCACATAGAGTATTTAATACACAATGATATTTATATAATGATATGAATAATGTGAATAAAACGTAATAAAAATTAAATATGAAGATAATAACTCATAATCACATTCACAGTAAGTCCCCGTACTTAAATCATATTCATCTTATGTTGCCTAACAACAATGACAAGGTATCGTTAGGGACTTCAACATAAACTGTTCCGCAGCTTGTACCAATGATTTGTCAGTATCAATGAATATCAACTCTGACAACGGCAATCAAAGACTGTCATGAACTTCAGACCGTCAACACTGGCAATGATGACTACACTATCAATGGTAACACCAATGCCGACAAAGTAAACCCACCCTTGAAATGGGTAACTCCGACACTTAAACCCTATAAAAATAAAAAAAAAAAGATTCTAACGTCTAATCTAAACAATAAATACGAGCGAATCCGCATAAAGAATATCATAGGAATAACAAACAAACACCCGAAACAGCGTTAAGTCCTACCCAGAATAGATTCAAGGCAACATGGCTAAGGCTGTCCAGTAGCATACAAACTATTCAGGACAAAATAAATACAGATTATCCTCTCAAGTTCAAAATGGCGAAATGCAAACCTAACCATAGACTATTTGTAATACATAGTCTATGACCTAACTAAACCTAACTATAAAAGGCTTGTCTTCGAGTCCGAAGATTAATGAGGAATACAGTATTTCCCGTGGCTGCGCAGCCCCAGCTGTGACCTGCATATTTTGCCAACCTAACTAAAGAGTTGACAAATGACGTCACACCAAATCATGACAAAGCAACAAGGAAAAAAAATATATTACACAAAAATTATAATGATGTCAAAAAATGACGTCAAAGCACATAGAATAAAGCAGCGTTATTTGTACATATATAGAGAAGAAAGCGGAGCTCTCAATTTGAGTACATGTACAAATAAACTTCACACCAAAACTAAATGCGACAACTAACTTGTAGAGCGCAATTTTTTGAGCGTCCTATAAACTTTGCCCTCCTTATTGGATTCAAGAATCGATCTTCAGATTCTGCGAGCAAAAATTCAACACATTTTGTATCAAGTCATCTGCAACTTCTTGAAGCTGACATAATCATGACCAAGTTTAAGTTGTCGTTAGCACAGTGAGCATAATACCCAAGCGGCTTCTTTTGTTAAAACAATATCTGATGGCTTATCATGGCTATGATATTGAATTAATTTTTTCAAATATTTAAAATTGTATAATGGAGTTAGGGTTTTAAATATTGTATTTTTAAAAATGTTTTTCTTGTATTCCAGTAGTTTTAGAGGTACCTACATGTGTATCTGTCGTTTTCATTTAATGTTTTTTTGGTAGAAATATTGTTCATTAATGATGTCCACTTCATGAAATGTAAATTCATTGCAATGTTGCTTTGCTGAGTCTCCTTTGCTTAAATATTCACCTAAAAAAAAAAATAATTCTTTTGTCCTGTACTGTGGTTCCCTATTTTGACCTTGACCAGTAGGTACATAGTCCTCAGTTCCATTGATTTTGAATTATTGTCGGAATCCTATTTCAGGCCCAGTTTAATTTACTTAATTTGACAAAACTATACTATAATAATAAATACTAGTACATAAGTTATACATACATTAGATGACATAATTAATGTCAGATTTAAAATGAACTATAACTAATGTAAATTAATGTACAAGTAGCTTGTTAGTAGCAATTAGTTGTTTTTTTTGAAGATGCCAAAACTTAAATAAGGATTTATTACTCTTGCCTTATAAAAGTAAACATTTATTTTAAATGATTTTTTGTTTCGTTTTCCTGTTAAAATATAGTACTTGTAGATGTTTTTTTGTGTGTTTCTTCTTTTTAAAATTATCTCAAAGTTTTGATATGTTCAAGTTACTGGTAACACTAACAAAAAGTGCAACTTATCATTTAATTTATTTTTTTAATTTGATTTATGAAAAGTGATAATGTAATGGTGTACAAAAAAAAAGAGAAAACAAAAAGTGTAAACAACATCTCTTGAATTCATACACATTTATATTTTTGTTTAGAAATACTAATATAGTATTTTTTAAAGATATTTCTTGTGTATCAAAGTGATAGAGTAGGTAATCACTCCTTTGGCTTTTTGTGTTGACCATAAAGACAATAACGATACAACTTTCTCAGGGTTTCATGATCATCAGCTGGAAATATTTTTAAAACGATGTAAATTAGCCTCAATTTCAAAGCTTAATTCAAACGAATGTGTACTGAATACAGGTTCTAATGTGTAAGGAATACAGGTTCATGTTCACAAACTTTTCATCATTGGAGTTAAGTACCCCTTTCAGAACTTGTTATCTGTGGGGTGAAAAGGTCATCCATTTCTTTAAAAGTTGACAAGGGTGTCATGCGGCCAACACAACAAACAACCACCTTTACTTTCCTTAACTAAAGTCAGGTACCCATTAGAGTATTATATTATTATTATATTATTGTTATGTTACATTTCGCGTTTACCTATTAGAGTAGGGTGGATTCAGGCATGTCCTAAAAATGTCAAAATTTCAATCTTGACCAAGATCCAAACCAGAGACCCCTAGGTTAGGAATCTAGGTGCTTTCCCCTTATCCCCCATGTCCCATCATTGTGTAATTGAAATTTAAAACCATGAATGAAACATTTGGTTCTATTTATATTTGTGTAATTGCTGTCCACAATTAAATAATGCGCTGTACCATTGATGTTTAGTTTCTGCAATAGTTCACGAGTCCCTGGTCTCCGCTGCATAACTTCCAGCAAGTTGGTGGACTCTACCCTAGGCAATGTCAGGTTTGGGTAAATGTAGATCTTGTTGTTGAATGTAGCATAAACAAAACAAGGTGAGTTGGAGTCTTCCCCATGCAGTGAATAGTTTCCTAGGAGAAAGAAACAAACTTGATAAGGTTAAGTTTTATGTGCTAAATGGTTTCAAAGGAACAAGTTATTTTAACTAGTTAAAAAGACAAAATGGCAGATGAAGAAAAGGTTGACATTAATAGAAAAAAAAAGTTAAGGATTAGTACATAGCATTCTTGCCTTGATTACACAGCACAGAAAAATGTAGAAATGTCATTAAAACGGTGTGATGTGAGCAAAAACAAAACCAATCCCCTTTAAAACTCACCAACAGAGCAAAGTGGACACTAGAACACCCTTGAATTTTAAGTAATAAATCTTCTAAACTCTAATCCACTTAATACTCAATGAAAATAAATTTATTGTATTCTTCCAATGTACTTTGAAAAGCATTTTTTTTTCATTATAACAGAGCATTCTAGAAAAACCAATGTTTTATACAATTCTGATTTATAGTGGCACATTAAAATGAATAGACAAATTTTAAGTTATTGTTTGCATGATAGATGTTGATATTGATTTACTCTGATGATTTCATTATTTTGTTTATTAAAATTGTTTAGAAAACTAAATGTGTTTGACAATGACCTTTAAAGTTTATCTGAAGATATCATTTTTGAGTCAAAGCAATGCTAACAAAATATGTTATTACTTTCAAAGTTTCACTAGGATTTATATTTACCTGCACAAAATGCTGCAACACTGTCAGGGAAATTGTAACGAACTATTTCTTTGCTGTGATTAACAATATATGTTTGTCCACTCCATGAGCAGCAGACAACTTCCTCCTGACCATTTCCCTACAATTATGTCGCAGTGAAAAACACAACTAAGCACAAATAACCTTTTTTTTGTCTACAGCAAATTATTAAAGCATTGAGCCTGCCATTGCCATTTTATTTAGTTTCATTATAGCTAAAAGAAAAATTAATGACTAAAGCTTAAGATATTATATTTTATAAAAATATAAGCTGAAAACTATTATATAAATAAAAAAAAAAATTTGATCAAACTACTCACTGTTACATCCAATTTAGCCAAAGTAAAAAGGTAATGGTCCACTTGTAATGACCACAGTATGCTGTCATTTTCTACTAAAATTAAAGAACCTACGAAGCATTCAATGATTTTGTATTAGAGTAACTTTATTCACATTATTTTTAGTTAATAATTACAACTGCATCACATGTTTAATGTTTGTTAGTTTTTAAGCTAACAATTGGCAGGTATTGATATCCTTAGAGTAGTGCACTTAACCTTTTAGATACAGTTCTTATCTTATTAATTACAAACAGTCCTTCAAAAAGATAATAACACCCTGAATGGAAAAAAAGACTTTAAAATATAGTTAAAATACTGCTTTACTTTAAAACAAATTTGATTCAATTTCTCTCTAACGAAACCTTTCATAAAATAGATGCCAGCCAACTTGATGTGCTGGCTAGCTCTTTTCTCTGAAAACTAGAAGCTAATAAGGAAAGCCAAGAAATTCTAAGAGCTTCTAGGGAGATAAGCCTTAACAAGCTTGATGGTATATTTGTTTTATTACTTTATGTATTGCACATAATAAACAAAATGAGACTGTCTTATAACACACAAGATACTCCAGAAAAACTTCACACACAAATAAATAAACAAGTTAAAGATAGACTTTTTTTTTTTTTTTAAAGACTTAAAAATAACTTAAAGACTGAACCATTTAAAACAACCTTTCAAACAAAATGGAAATTAATTTTACCATCTAAAGTTGCCAGTGCATAATAAGTAGCTGTAGTGTGCAACTCAGAGTCACTACTGGATTGGGAGACCCTCTCTCTGTTGATTCCACCAACGATTACAGTGCTTGTGTCTTTATTCCTTGCTTGCATGTGTGCCAGAGGATGGTAGATGAGGTTTGGTTTAAATATTTCTTCTCTGAGAAAGGAAGATAGGTGTATCTAGTGAAAGTTATCATCAAATCTCTTTTTAGATTTTATGAAATTGTTTAAACTAATATGGCAGGTTTGATTAAATTCATGATTGAATTATTGAGAGAAACTATTTAATAATATTATTTAATAATCCTGCAGTCTAAATAATCAGTAGAATTTTGGATGTTTATTTTCTCAAGAAATCTTTGAAGCTAAATTACAGCAGTATTTGAACAGTAATGAGGGAGGGGAAACAATAAGTGACTGTGATATGAATTGATACAAGTAGGGATAAGCATTATGTCAAAATAAAGATTTTGTATTAGAAAATACTATTTTTATTAAATGAAAGCTGACAATGTTTTTTTTTTATCATGCGTAAAATTCGCACCCTAAAAAATGACACTTTTGTCTATTTTTCAGGATATTTTTTTTTGAGTTAAGATTTTCAATTTCAGGATATTTCCGTGACTTTTTGGTATATCTTACAATTACATGAGATTTCCAGGAGCCCCTGGAAAATCAGGAATCCGCAGAAAACCTGCAAGTTATAATGTTTCTATTTAATAAGTTACACCTAGAATTAGTGCGGGGCCTATAAAAGTGTGTGGCCCACTACGACAGCATAGGTTGCAGTGGCCTAAGTCCAGCCCTGTATACACCAAATGAGGTCACACAGAAGACAGTATGGGAAACACTGATCTAAACAAAGCTATGAATGTGTTAAATATTCCAAGAGTAATACATGATGTAACACACTAAAATTTAAAATATTACTGTAACTCTAAGGTAGGCACTCAACAAAAAGATAGGAGGCAATAATAAATGATGTATTTATTATATAAACTATAATAAATGATGTATTTATTATATAAACTATAATAAATGATGTATTTATTATATAAACTATAATAAATGATGTATTTATTATATAAACTATAATAAATGATGTATTTATTGTATAACCATAATAAATGATGTATTTATTATATAAACTATAATAAATGATGTGTTTATTATATAAACTATCAACAAATAGTTGGAGTTGGACTTCCACTATCAAGTCAAAGGGAGTGACGTCTTAAGTCCTTATTAATACCAAAACACAGAACAGACCACCGACACACTTCCCAGTGTCGCTCCAGGTCTCCCAAACAGTTCACTAGTATCACACAAAACAGCACTCAGTGCCAGACTGTTCCGATTCCCATGACCTTAGCAGGATCTACAACAGTTCTTCTTCCTGTATAAACATGTGGCTCAGGAGCGGAGTTACAACATTGCCCTTTTCTCAAATTTGTTCGTCCGGACATCTACCTCTCGACATGGGCTGTGGAGGTTAGTTGATGCAGGCAGAGGTCTATCGGTTAGAGCGACAATGGGCTTATCTTGCCATCTCGATGGAGCCATCTGCGTATGTCTCTTTCTCCTTCTGCTCCAATTGATCTGTCTTTGGTTAAGGGGATATCGTTTTCGTTGTCTGGTCTTTCTCTCAGTCACCACCGACAGCAGCCTCATGCCAAAAAGCGAGGCAGAGGATGTCATGGCGGTGGTCATCAAGACTGCTTCAGCAGACTCTCTCAGTGAATGCTTTGCAATTTAGCCAGAGGTCCCCAGGAGGTCAGGCTATTAAACAGTTCACCAAACCCAGCACCACTGGAAGACATGCCTGTATGGCACATGGATAACATCTGATATGCAAAAGTTCATCAACTGCTGCATCACATCCCACAGGGTTCTTCTGGCCACCTTCAGGGCTTCTCTCGTTGGTGAAAACAGAAGTATCGAAGTCCACTGATTTCAGACCCTGTTGGTGGGTTTCTTGACATTTGCATTCCCTTCGTGAAGCACCGCACATACAGTTCTTGTTTACCGCCTGAATGCAGCAATAAAAATTCAAGTTCCCCTCATAGGCACTGGCAGATCGACAGGGGTCCTTAAGGTCCAAAGCTTCAGGCTCGGACGAAGGCCCAAAGTTGTCTTGATCTGTCCAGGTCGTAGCGGTACTCATAGCTGTTACAGCAAATCCTTCATCGCAGACTTCTGCTATTTCTTCTACTGTCTCTTTCTGTTCATCTGTGTAATTCTTGTTAAGATCGATGCATTCTATGTAACTATCAGTACAGCCACAGTCTTGCATGAGTAACGGTTCATTGTTGTTGAATGATGTTGGACTCTTCTCCCTTAAAGGATTGATCTGGCCTTGCACATTACGTATCAGTTTATCCAAAGAATGATTCATCGAATCCCGCAAGGTACTAAGTTCTTCACGTAACAAGTTCTGCATGGTGTTCAGGAGCTCACCAATATCTGGTTCTACCTCAAACAGGTAGGTCTCGGGATCCTCCCCTTCATCAACCAGGTCCTATCGAAGACTGGCTCTCATCTTTACTTTGGCCCAGATGATCTTCAGCTCTCTGGCTGGGAGCTCCTCTTTTAACTGTTTACAGCTAAGTTCATCTAGCTTCCTAAGCGTTGTCATTCTTTCCTTTTGCTGAGCTGCCCAAAACCCACTTCTGACACAAATTGTTGTAAGGTAGGCACTCAACTAACAGATAAGAGGCAATAATAAATGATGTATTTATTATTTAAGCTATCAACAAATAGTTGGAGTAGGGTACAGTCCCTAACCCTAACCCTCAACCTGTGGGTCGCAACCCCTTTAGGGGGTCGATTGATGATTTGCCAGGGGTCGCCTAAGACCATCGAAAATAAGGATTGTTTTTGTCTTTTCTTCTATTATGTGGATGGGGGTCGCCGCAGAGTGGGTATTGTAAAAAGGGTCACCAAGCTTAAAGGTTGAGAACCACTGCACTATAAAGTCAAAGGGAGTAACATCTTAAGTCCTAATTAATACCAGAGCACAGACACACTTCCCAGTGTTGCTCCAGGTCTCCCAAACAGTTCCCTAGTATCACACAGGACAGCACTCAGCGCCAGACTGTTCAGACTCCCATGACTTAAGCCAAATCTACAACAGTTCTTCTTTCTGTATAAACATGTCTTCCACTTCTTGTGTTGAATGGAATTCTGATGCGCACCATCAGTGTGGCTCGGGAGCAGAGTTACAACAATATCTATAAATTACTCTGTGCATTCCTGGTTAGTGCTTTAATTTTCATGCTTAACATTAAGGGAAGGAAAGTGCTCACAAGGTGGACAAAGAAAACGCTTTAGGGACACCCTAGGAACACCAGAAAAAAAGGAAAAGCCAGCAGTGTGCAGCCGAACACATAGGTCTCACCAGCCATGCACAAAACCCCAGTGCAAAGCCCTTAGCTCCCTGGATGACAAAAATGGTCATCATCTAACCATGATTTTTAATGACTATTATAACCTTTCACAGTTTAATTGTGCAGATAGATATGAATACAGATAAATTTGACTTACTCGCAAGAATCTTTTACATCAAATATATGATTCAACTTTTCATCTGACTTATCATGCTCTGAACAATCAGGAGAACTGAAGCTTGTCTTGGCTGGTGGGGAGGAGGTCAGTTTGTCCAGGGTCAAGCTCACTTTGGACTTAAATTCTGGCTTTTCAGGTGACTTGTTGTGATCACCTTGATCCATTCTACTATTTTGTTTTTGTGACATTGAATCACTTCTGTTCAGGTCTAGTGAACTGTCAGCTAGTTTGTTGGACATACTGTCTGAGTGCATGGAGGAAATGTCTGACTTGCTGGCAATGATGTCAGCTCTACCAGCTGAAATAAAGCTCCCATTCCTTTCAAAAGAGCTATCTTTCTTAGTTCCTGTCATCTTGTCCAGATAACTGTCAGACTTAATTTGTCTGAACGTTGGTTTGAGCAGAAGTGTGACAAACGTTGCACCTGGTTGGGAAACCATCAGTTCTGGTTCATGATACTTATTGTAATTAATAGTTATGCTGCCAATCTAGAAAAAAAACATTACCAGCAAATATTAATCAATGGCAAAGTAATTATTGTAGTTTTACAAATGATTTTAAAACAAAATTGACAAACGGGGTATAATTTTATTTACTGAATTCTAAAATAGGTATATAAATCCTCTATCTAAAGCCATTCAATAGATGAATTGCCAAATTAAGCCCCAAAAAATTACTAAAAATTGGTTCACAATTTGAACAGTTAACTTCAACTTTTGACATTTAAAGATAAAAAATTAGTTGGCCTTTTTATAGTTTTGAGTAGAATTAGTACTTTAACAGCCTTGTCTGATAGTGTGAGCGACAAAGATCTACTAATCACAAAAAGAACAATAGAAGGCTGTAAATAAATGCTTCATTCTCTGTTTCTATATTGAATACTAAGAAATGCTAAATAATACAAGCTATTATATATTATTATTATAACACATGAAGTACCAGTTGACGGGAAAAAAGCAAGGGGGATGTTATAATTTATATTAGCTGTTTATATATTTTTTAAACTTGAAATTTCACAGAAATCTACTGGAGTGAATTTTATTATGGTAGTTTTTAAATTTTATTTATTAAGGAAATAGAGATAAGCCTAGAACTAAGTTTGTGGTTTGTTATAGTCTTGAAAAATGAGAGCAATAAACAAAAAAACAACTCTAAATCTAAGCTTACCAATAAATAAAAGAATCTTCTATAATTTTAAAATGTCTCATTATTCTTGTTGTTTCTACAGTATACATCAACTTTACCATATCAGAATTTGAATTCAATTCATCAGTGCATCTGCACTTAATCTTTGAGGAGACTAGCTTCATAACTTGAACATTTTTTTTATTATTTTTATTTTTAAAAGTCGTCTATAGATTAAGATTACATGGCATATATTCTTTGAAAGGTTTCTGCTGCATATTATTATCAATATCTAATCAAATGTAAATTGATAATGTATTTGACATCATTAAAAATTAGAAGCTTTAAACCTATGAATCATTATTGCCTCTTTTCTTAAACTGATGTTAGCCTAATATCAAAGCTCACAATGGTCAATCATTGGCCATTTTGAAAAAACATCATTGCTAGTTGGGAACATTTACCTGACCTGCAAGCTGCCATCTTTGTATTAGAAAAAACTGACCACCATCTGAATCAGCATTATCTTTCCAACGAAAAGCCCTGACAACACGATCAGAATAACCAATCACCATTTCAATATGGCCATCAGAATCTACAGAAATAGAGTAAAAGATTAAACCAAATATGCTAGATGTTGATTTTGTCAAAGACAAAGAAATATTTTAAGTTAAAATGTGAATGCTTTCTCTGAATAAAGCAAATGTACACTATCTGATTTCTATGTTTTTTAAAAGCTTATATCAACTCACTCTGTCTAGTAAAAAGTTTGTACACCTTATTTAACCCACACCCAATGTCAGACCAAGCTGAAATTTTGCACAATTATTTCTTTTACCTGACAACACAAGAATCAATATAAAAAACAAAAAACAATTAGTTACTTAACTATTGGTAATTAATTATTTTGTTTGGTATCTTGAGCAAGTGAAAAAATAGTACTTGACTGAGGTGTTGGTATAAGCTTAATTTAGTCCCCTTTATAGGTCGCAGCTCTAAATTGAAACAAATGATATATAACTATACAATCTTCTATAGTCATAAGGGCCTCACTAGCATAGTGGTTAGCACGTCGGCCCAAGAAGGCTAGAGACAAGTTCGAATTCAGGTCATTTTCCTTTTTTTTTTTGGAAATGCTTCTTAAAACCAATTACGGTAAAATTCACCCAGATATCCCTATCATATCACCTTTCTATCTCCCCCCCCCCCCATTTTCATAATTGGTCCAGACAAGTGATAGGATCATAGCGTATTGAGAAAGCCAAAAGAATTAACAACGCTAAAAACAATTGATAAAAATATTATTAATTGCACAGATTTATTGGTCTAGATCTATTACAAATTTAATTACACGACTTATCCAAACTAATTAATACAATTAAACTTCTTATAAGCTTTTTTTGTTTTAATTTTATTTTTTTAATATTGAAAACAATAAAAATGTAAATTTGATGTTCTAAATCTATTATATATATTAAAAATCTCTCAGCTGACAAATGAACAAGCCTACATACAAAAATCTTAACTGACAGAAATTAAGCTTCTAGTCAATGTTCAATGCAAACTGCCAAAGCTTTCTATGTTCAATACAAATTTATCATGAGAATCTATCAGATTGTATCTTAACATTTTTTAATTGGAATTGTTAACACTACTGTTGCATAACTATGATGCATTAAAAATATATAAAAATCTATAACGAAATGAGCGTTAGCTAATACCTACATATTTAATACTAATACTCCCCTTTTTACAGGGGATAAGATAAGACTTTTGCACAATTATTCATTGTTCCTAACAATCAATGGAAACATTACAAATTATTTTATCAAGTAATTATGAAAAACCAATTTTGTTTTATTTATATACTATATTTTATATAGCCACAGTAGTACCTAAGCCTCATGTGAAGAATTAGGCCGTTGTCTAAAAATTTAAAACTAACAATACATTACAATAGACCCTCAATTTTTATTGACACTTACCTAGCTCAGTGGATAGCATGCCTGCCTCTTCTATTAAGAGGGTTGGAGCCCATGAGTTTCAATTATATCCATGCAACTTTTAAAAAAAAATTACTTATGCAAAGCCAACACAGGAACCTTCTCCTAGATCTCCCATCCTCTCCTCTACCCCTCAAATGATCAACAAAAGTGAAATTGAGCTAAGCGAAAACAATTGGTAAAAATATTTCTAATAACACATTTATTACTATTCTAGATCTATTCCAACTTAATTATACAATGAGTCAAATAATACAGTTACATTTTGCTTTGTTTTTTAAAAAGTATTTTAAAACATATTTTACTTGTCACCTGTTATGATTTTTAAGTTAAAAAAAAAATAAAAGAAAAAAAAAAACAAAAGAAGGTAATGCAAAAATGATTCTTAATAAAATTATTTTCTTTTTTTAAATAACTTAATCTAAAAATGACAACAAAAAAAAAGTAAATTTTCAAAGGGGAAAAATGAAGGTCAGCAAAAAAAGTCTGAAATAGAGTTTTTATGCTTTTTTTTTTTAAAGTCTACAAGTTTAAAGAACATGGCAAAGATTGAACAATTTTATTTAAAAAAGGAACTATTTTTAAAAAACTTGTTATGAGATTAATTAAAGTCTCTGACCTATATCAGCAAGGCACATTACTTTTGCATTTGCAGGCAGTTCTTGTGTAAAGACTGGCTTTAGGCTAGGGCTCTCACCATCATCTTCAACTGAATTATTGATCTAGTGAAGATTAATTTGTCAAAACATTAAAGCAAGAGAAACTATCTTAGATTTGTTACCAAAAAAATTTGCATTAAAAAAACAAACTCCCATAGATACTTCCTTGTGACATGTCCATAAATGAAATAGGACAAGTAAGGGCAGGGCATGCTCTTGGAGCATGGAAAACGCTATATAAAATCAATTAATATATAATACAAAATCAGTAAAATAATCAAAATATCCACAGGATTTTGTCAATAAACTCTTGAGTAGAGATTTTGAGTACATATTAAGGAGTCCAATATTTCAAACTAACACAATAAATGTTTTTGCAAGAATTTGGAAACATACAAAGAATTTGTGCTACCATTCTGACCCAAATATCAAAAAGTTTTAAATGTGAATTAGCCTGACAAAACTAGGACAGTTGGTAAAACTTCAAATCAATAATACAAACAGTAATTGTACTTCTGAACAATTTATCTTCAGAAAAAAAAGATCATAGCTTAGCTAAAATCATGAAATTCAATAATAAAGTTTGTTGTTTTTTTAAAAATTAGCAATCAAAAGGGAGTGAACCTGCTTTTACAAAAACTCTTATCAAGTGTTGTCAAACTGAACACATAAAAAGGCATCTATAGGCTATGTTTTGTGTGTTTCTCTGATCATTTTAATAATAATTTAATAATAATAATTTTAAAAAAGAAAATAAAAAATGAAATCTGGATTTTTTTTTCCAATAAATTAAAGTCTCTGCCATCTTTTGCTTCCATGTGATGGCTGGCTAGTTAAAATCTGACGTTAGTTATATAAAAGCCTAGTACATTTGTACAAGGTACAAGAAATAATTGTGTAAAATTTTAACTTGATCCGAGATTGGGTGTGGGAGAAATAATAAGCACCAGTACAAACTTTTTACCAGACACAGTAAATTGCAAAAAAAGAGGGAGTTAATACATTTTAATTTGTCCTACCTGACTAGGTGAGTCTGAAATTATGTTGTAGATATAGCACCATCCTTCAGCTGTCATACACACAAGACTATTCTATATACAAATTGAACAAATATTTGAAGAATGAAAACAACATAAATACCAAACAGGAGAAAGTTGCATAATTAGTTTAATAGCACATTTGTAGACAAAAAGTTACAAAATTAAAGTTTTTTTTATACCATACATTTTTATTTTACCTTATTTGATAGATGCACTTTTCCAACAGCCAAACAAGTCAGCTTCAATAGAAAAAAAAACGTTTAACGCAGTTAGATGCTTAAAGATTCTAGCTCAACATTTTTTCTGTAACTGTAAATCTTTAACATAAAACTAAAAATTGTCATTGAAAATATATAAAACATAAAAACAAACTATGAAATTCACGAAATTCCACTTTTCAAGCAAGTACAATTCATCACGGATTCTTACTTTTAGATGACACTAGGCTGACTAGCTATTGGTTCGTTTATATTTTTTAAAAATGCCCCCGCTTTAAAATTTAAACATCATTTCCATTTTTGTTAATTAAAAAAATACACTAGCTTCTGACTATCTTAGAAATTTCAAAATGAATAACCTGCTTTTTAAGTAAAAGCTCTTGTTGTATAGCCTAGATCCATAACTGGGATAAGCAGTTTCATTAAGAACAGAAAAATGAAAAAAATCCTTCCATACAATTTATGTTATTTCAATATACCCACAACTCTCTGTTCATAAAACCAATTAATTCAAAATTATACCACCTTCTAAAACATATCAACCATTTATTAACATTTTTAAGGAATTTTGTGCAATATTAGAGATAACATATAATATACTAAAAACTTGTGCATTTTTATATAATTTTTTAACTATCAATGTGTCTTGACCTGCAAGTCACAAGTCAAAATTAACTAGTAGTTCATCATTTAATCTATTTCTGACATAGCTTTTGAACCAAATTAAGAAGAACTATTATCAAAACAATCGTAGCTTCATACATCCCATTAATTAAATTGTCATATCTTTAAATCTGATACTAAATTTCTGTATTTTCTTAAATAATTATGGCCTGCCAAAATTTTTCCTATAATTTTTTGACCTGATCTGCAAAAAGTTTATCTCTGGTCTAGTCATTCTCACAATACATTCATAGTAGCTTTGAGTTTTCTTGACTATATTTGAGTAGATATGTTATTAAATATGCGGTTTAAGCCATTTTTATTTATAGTATTCTTAGAGATTTCTTCTGCATTCTCAATATCATGTAGAATTCCGATAACTGGTCTGATATCTGAGATGAAACATGTACTGATGATACTCCAAAAGTTCAGCTTAAGAGATGATTTTCACCTACATCTATCCCTTAGTTTGTTGGACTATTGGGGCACCACATAAGATCTGTTAACTGTCTTTCTCCATTCCTGTCCTTTGTTTTGGCATGTCCATTCTTTGATGTTGTCTTCTGTCTTCTTCTTCCTGGAACTGTTAGTTGAAGCAAGGTTTTTGTGAGCCCTGAGAACCTTGTGATGTGGTCATAGAATTTGATATTTGACAGTGGTTAGCAGGTTAACATGGGGTTCAAGTGCTGTATAATCCTGTTTCTAATATCTTCATTATGCAGTTTTTGTAAGTGACATCTAGAATCTTTCTGAAGCATCTTAGTTCCATTGCTAGGATCCTCTTCTCAAGATCTGCAGTCAGCATCCAAGATTTGCATGTGAATGTGGCCATAACCAGGGAGCACATCAGTCTGATTTTAATGTCCAAGGCTACGCTATTGTCTATCCAGATTGTGTTGAGTTTTGCAAGTGCTGCTGTAGAATGGGCTATTCTCACCATAAGTTCAGGTTTGGTTTCCTCATCTGAGACAATAGGTCCAAGGTATTTAAAACTTCTGACACTTGGCTTTTCGTCACCAATGCTGATGTCCCTTTTAAATCCCTGTTGGCTATTGGTCATAATGTGTTTTTTTGCATTGATTTGCATACCAGTAGCAAAAAGGAAATATTGTAATCATTAAAAATATTTAAAAGAATGTATTACTCACAACAGACCCAGAGAAAAATATTTAATCCATGCAACCTTAGTGAATAACAGACCTAGCTGTGAACCATTACAAGTAAAAACTAATTTACCATTCCATTGACAGTTGTCTTCTTCCATGGTTGAGCTGATTCTCCTTTAAATATTGCCACAAAACCATCTATGTTTCCCACTATAAGTTCATTAGCCTGCAGAGAAAAAACAAAACAGAATTAACTACCTTACAGAGTTGAAAGGTTACTTTACATTATACCAAGGCCATTGGTTTTACATGTATGTGGTCCATCAATATTCGGTGGCCTCACTATATCCCCTGAAATCTACATTATTCTTGTTTCCTAGGCGATTGTTACCTAGACATGTTTTTTTTTCTTTTAGTGTTCCTGACCTAGTAACAGTACAAGCAGGCATGGTCCAATATCTTTGGACATTTGTGGTGGAGGGGGAAATGAGTTTTGCACTGCCTTTAGTTGATCAGTATAGATGTATTTTAATTTTTTATTTCTAGTCTATATTGGGATTTGTTTCTTGTTAAGCATTTTCAGGAATCAACCCCCCATCAGTTAACAATTTACCCTCGATTAACTGTTACCCAATGCTTACTTTTGGGAAAAGTGAGATAGCACATATCTCAAGCTTATTTTCTTTAGTTCATTGGAAGCAAAGGCTATGAAATAAACCTGTTTCCCCATTTATTTATAGGTCAAATTTACTATTCTCTAATAGCTAATTAGTCAAAAGGCTTAAAAATTGTACTAAGCCTTGCTGACTTGTGCCTTTTTCCTTAAGAGGTTAAAATGGAAACTTCCATACCTGCCAACTTTTATCATATAAGTTAATCTCTGATGTATTGAGAAAAGCAAAACTACATCTAAATGTTAAAGAAATGGGGCCTCATAATAAAAACTCAGATCTGGATCTTGTAGTTCTGCAATAATCATACAAATTAAGTAGTATGTATTGAGATCTAATTATTTAAGGTAAGAAGCTTGCTATATAGACTATGTGCTAACTTCCTATTCAGACTTTACATCTTTTTCTAAAAGATCTAATACTTAATGGGTGCCCAAAGTCTGAATTTTTAAATGATTTCACTATTATAATAAAGATCAAGTATAATATAAAATGCAAGATTTATATCAACTAACAACTAAGATGACAATGGGCTCGAGGCTTACCATATCATTATCAACATCAGCTAAGACCATTGTTTGAGTCATAATGTTACCATGAAATTCCACTTCTATTCTCTCCACAAAGGAAACAGTTCGCATAATTGAGTTAGTTAAATCATTTGCCATTTTTACAGTACCGTAACAAAAGTTACAAAGCTAAAGATAGTAGCAGTAGTAGGTCTATAGTCTAGATAAAGTCAATCTAGATTGTAGGATCTAAATAACTTTGACATCTCTGTGGATTAAAAAATATAGTCTAGATTCTACTACAATTTTTGTAGATTATATACTAGATCTATACTTTAATAGATATCTTCTATTCTAAATGATAGATTAGATCTAGATCTATCTTAAGATTCTAGATATAAGACTAGAGTAATCTACACGTATTATTAGTAAAGTTCCCCTTTCAGACCTTACAATCTAAAGAGCAGATGATGTAAAAAGGTCATTTGTTCCTGTGACCAACTTTACTTTACCCATCTAATGTCAGGTACCCATTAGAGCTGGGTGGACTCAGTTGCCCAAAGATCCTGATATTAAAAATCCCAGTCTTCACCAAGATTTGAACCCAGTTCATGGTTCAGAAGCCAAGTGCTTTACCACTCAACCAACATTCCTCCAATCTACATGTAGACTATACTAGAATACTAGATCTACAGTAAGTCAAGCAAATGTATTATGAAAATTACTCTTTTACTGTAGACAATGACAGTGTAGAGTTACAACAGTCAAACAAAAATAAATAATCAACTACTCAAAATATCAATAGTTAAGATTCTGTTAGATCTACTTATTCAATAATGCTGTGTCCTGTCACTGTGTGACATAAAAATGAATTGAATTAATAAATAGAATCACTCAATAATAATATCTTTTCTTGCTAGATACCAGATAGATTTAGAAATGTCTACATTTAGATTCAAGATCATTCAGTGATTCAGATCCATAGATCTCAAATCTACTTATCTAGAAGCCTAACTTAGATCTAGATTCTATTTCTAGATTTTTTACTAGATAGATGTCTAGAATCTATTATTAGCTAGATAAGATTATACTCATCATCATCAAACTCCATTTGAGTGAGGACTTGAGAGGCTCAAATCCTCTCGCTAAAGCCCTGGACAGAAACCATGTTTTGTGTAGTGCATACATGTCACCATAAAGGTCGAGAATTTTTGGTTTCCCAAATCTGTTGAGACAGATCAGCAAGTCTGGGTCAGTCAAAGAGAATATGAGACATGGTTTCCTCTTCTTACAGCAGCGGGGGCACCGTGAATCAAAATTTGGCCATAGCCGTGAGAAATATGAGCCAACAGAACAGTGGCCTGTCCTGCACTGTGCTATAATAGCTTGTTCAGGCCAGCAATACCTCCACCACAGGGAAGTGCGGTCAGGGCGCCTCATGCGCTCCAAGACAACCGGCTTTTTGGGACTTGTCCCAGCACTCAACCATTTTTCCATTTCTGTTTTTTTAATTATAGCCAGAGCTTGATGAAAACTCACAGCCTGTTTGGCAATGTTTGCCCTCCCTGGTGGGCCAAGGAGTCTGCAATTGTGTTGCCAGTCACATCTATGTGACTCAGTATCCACTGCATTATTACAGGGGTACCATAGCGTTGCTTTATTTTGTGTGAAGCCATGATGACAGTGTTGATATTGGGGGGCCATGGTCCAGGGCTTTGCAAAGCCTGTAGTACAGGTTTTGAGTCAGTGACCACAACAATCTGTGTTGCCCTCAAATGTCTCGCTGAGTTGAGAGTCAGTGACTTTTAAGGCTTCACAGACTGCCATTGCCTGTGCATCAAAACTGCAAACACTACCACATGGTCCAAAGATTTTGACTGAGTCAGAGCCAAGAAACTTGATGTAGGCTCCAAAGCCTGCTCTTCCAGAATCTAATGATGCTGACCCATCAGTATATATGCAAAAATGGCAATGGGCTTGAAGGCATTAATGGTCTCCAGTGCTAGAATTTGAAGGTCGTTAGATGAACAACATAGCTCAGTGGCATTAGGGTCTACTAGTTTCAAGCATATGTCTGGGGTTGTTGGGCAACACCAAGGGGGAAGGTGATCTAAACTTTGAATGTTTTGTCGGTTAGTGGAGAGGCCAGCTTTATTAGATAGTCTGGTAGCATGATGCATAAAAGACTGCACCTGGATACTTCTTCTGCATCTCCAACCATCCACTAGTTTTCTAGCTGGTAGGTATTCATCCAGCCTTTTATACCACTCAAAACAAGTCAGTATCGACCTTTCCCACTTAAGCTTTAGTGGACCTACTTTTAGGCATTATTTCAGCTGAATTTACTGGGCTTGTCCTAAAGGTTCCACAGACAAATCTTAGTGCTTGAGACTGCATTTTATCAAGCTGTTCAAGAGCTGTCCTAGAACCATAGATTAGCACAGGTAGACTGTAGATTCTACTAGATTTATGTTAATTTGTAACTATATAATCCTATATAAATAGATGTAACATAAAATCTAAACTCTTAACTAGAATCTAGTGTACTGTAAACTAAATCTGTTCTAGATCTATCAATCTTAATTATCTATCTAGTATTTTAGAGCGCAGAGGCTAGTCATCTAGTCTAGGATCTATTCTAGTCTATATCTTTAGACTTAGACATGACATCTATTCTAGATTAGTAGAGATTCTGATTAACCTAAAGAATAGATAATATTAAGATATCAATCTAGACCTATACAACTATACAGACTTCTACTTCTACATCTAGAAATACTAGAATAAGCTACCTATATCAAATACATATATATACATATAGTATATATATAGATTAGAATATTAGATCCATCATCTAGCCTAGCCTAATCTAGATGATCTCTAGAGATTCTCTTGACTCTTAGATAGTTTTCTAGGAGTAGGACTTTGTAGCCAGTAGGCTGCCTGAAGACTGGTCGTTCACCTCGGCTCAGTCGTCTTGATGGTAAGACAGTCATAGAATCTAGATCTAGAAAATAGTTGTAGTACTCATCTGAGTCATCAAACCCTGCCTGCTGTCATCCCCCATCATCCTGCGGGAGGTTTGGACTAGAATGTTACCGTTAGAACTAGTAGAAGATTCTAGAAAGAATGTCTAGATTATCTTCAGTGACTTCAGCTCTGTCATTATGAAGTCTGCTGAAGGAACATACTACATAGGCCTATGACTGTGACAACTGTCACATAGTGACTCGACTCAGTGACAGTCTCAGTATCATTCATAGTATTAGTCTAAGTATATAATATATTATATAAGTATTCTATAATTAGTATAATTCATACTCATAAATATAATTTTAATATAATAATAGTATTAGTACTCATTGTCTCATACTTATAGTATAATAGGATTAATATTTAATTGTCGGATAGGAAAACAAAACAAAAACATTTAGATTAGAATCTAGATCTAATCTAAAATTCTATTTCTTGACCTAGAATTCTACATATAGAATCTAGATCTAGATTAGTAAGATAGTACGAGTACTACGAGAGTCTGTGATCTAGATTAGACTCCTCTATTTCTAGACTTTAGATCTAGACCTCTAGACTCTACTACTCTAGTTACACTCTAGTATATAAACATTAGTCCTATTAGAACTAGGATTTAGAATGAGTATTAGAGTGATCTCCCATTTATCACAACATGCACTGATATATATATATAGATATAGACTATATATATGACTAATAACCTTGAATAGAAAAAAAAATAAATCAAGATACCCGAGTTTTTCGTTGTTGTTGTGATTTCCCCTCGTACATTTAAACACTGATTTCAAGAGCAGGCTTAGCCTTAGCGAAACTATGACAATGCTACTCTTAGTATATTTTATATTTATATTTTAAATTGTTTACATTGTTTCACATTCTAATGAGGACCTTATAAAATGTAAACAGTTTACGCGGGAGGAGTTTGCAACAAAATACTAATAGACTTAAAACTTTGGTAGAGCTTCCGATCGAAGTATCATCGAAGGCTCCTTTTGAAGAATGTTACGCAAGTGGCAGCGTGCTAAGCTAATGTGATTCTTCGTGTGTCAAAATGATCGAAATCGTAGTGTAGACGACTTTTGCGTATAAAACAAAAACACGTACATGCTCACACAAAAGACAAAAAGATTATGATCCTACAACGATGGCTGACTGGTCTTTCTGATGGTCCCGGGTTCATACCCTGCCCACTGCCATCCCCGGTCGTTCTGCTAGAGGTTTGGACTAGGAAATAGATCATCTTCAACTCTGAAGGAAAGTTACAAGAAAAAACATAAAAAAGGTATAGCCTGAATTCGAACTCTCTGCTTAAGCCTAACCCAAACTGACACTCTAACACTGCGATGTGCTTAAGAAAATAGAAGGTTTTATAGTTATTTATTGTCTGGTACAATTTTCCCCTTTTTTGGGATACCAAATAAAATAATCAATTAAAGATAGTTAATTAACTAATTTTTTAATTGATTCTTATGTTGTCAGGTAAAAGAAATAATTTTGGCAAATTTCAGCTTGATCCACGATTGGGTGTCGGAGAAATAACGTGTACAACTTTTTACCTGACAGACAGAAAACCAGTGATTTAAGTCATTGATTAACTCTTTATCTCCGTAATTATTTACCACATTCTGGTGGAATCAACGCTGGTATCGTCAGTTAGGAGAGACAGAGTCAACACGCATGACTAGATTGACCTAGGGACATATGCGTTTGACGTAATCATCTTTTTAGAAGTTACGTTTGTATTTTTTAAGATAAGTAAAGATAAGGAACATTCGACACATTTAAACCATTTTACAAACAACCATCACCCCGTGGGTGCAGCCAAGTAGTTCACCCCCCCTTTTCAATTAAAATCCCCCTCCCCCAAAATTGGTGACTGTAGTTTAGTATAGCTCTAGTCCATTCTCTCTGTAGTATCACGCTTGACGGCAAACACATTCTACAGCTTCTTCTGACCCAGGAAGCTACAGACCAGTATCACTTACCAGCGTCACATGTAAAATCCTAAAACACATAATATGTAGCAACATCATAAACAAAATGCCCTCACACCATACCAACATGGCTTTAGGAAATATAGATCATGTCAAACACAACTAATAGGACTAATTGATGATTTTTCTAAAGGTTTAGATAATAGTGAACAAATAGATGCTATCTTACTAGATTTTTCTATGGCTTTTGACAAAGTTCACCACCATAGTTTGCTTAAAAAATTAATGGTCCACTGCATCAGTGGATTAAAGATTTTCTGATAGGGAGAGAACAAACTGTAATAATAAATGGCTCTAAATCAACACCGATAACAGTAAACTCAGGTGTACCTCAAGGAACAGTCTTGGGTCCACTACTATTTTTAATTTACATAAATGATTTACCGAATTGCATTACTTCAGGAACAAAAGTCAGATTATTTGCAGACGATTGCATAATATATAGAACAATAAAAACAACACAAGACACAGGTATTTTACAAAGAGAATTAGATGAATTACAGAAATGGGAATCAAATTGGAGCATGTCTTTCCACCCTGAAAAATGTCAGTTGTTAAGAGTAAAAAAAAAAAAAAATTAATTGCACTTATCTTATTCATGGCAAACCAGTAACACAGACTAAAAACGCAAAATATCTAGGTGTTTTAATAAATGAAAAACTGTCATGGAATCCACATATTCATGAAACTATAAAAAAAAATCAAACAAAGCATTAGGATTTATTAAAAGAAATTTCTATAAATCAAATAAGAACATAAAACTAAAATGTTATTTAACCTTGGTTAGGCCAATAATAGAATATGCATCCTCCGTTAGGGACCCCTCAACTCAAGAAAACATTAAGAAACTGGAACAGACACAAAATAGAGCAGTGAGATTCATAACAAATGAATATTCGCATTTGACTAGAGTAACACCTATAGTAAAATCACTAAATTTAGAAAGCCTTCGGGACAGAAGACTCAAAAGTAAAGTAGCAATTATACATAAAACACTGAACCATAATCTTCAAATCCAAAAACAAAATTTAATAAAATACTCTGAAAGACACAAAGATAAAGGCACATTCCTCGTCCCATATGCTAGGACAAATTTGTACAAATACTCCTTCTTCCCTAGTGCTATTAGAGCATGGAATGGGTTGCCTGAACTAGCCAGGAAAACCAGTGACTTGGCAGAATTTAAGTCATTGGATAATATGCATGACAATGCATGACGCGTAGGACGTAATCATCTTCTTTTTTGAAGTAACGTCTGTATTATATAAGATAAGAAGAAGAATTATAAAGTTTAAGGTCATGACCTTTGACGTTCTAGTATTTTTTTCCTGAACTACCATTGGCCCTATGAGCGTCAAGCAATTCAGGCATACAATGATACTTGAGCTAATTCTAACTCGTTTAGTCCACAATGATTATAGCGAAGTTTTCAGTAAAAAAATACGTTTCTGAAGACAGGGGTTTAAGGAGCGATTATAAAGATGACTAGTAAAAGGCATTCTAGCTGACATTGCTCTCCTTTCCTTCCCAAGCTAAGTCTTAAGTTTTCAGTAGGGCCCACTGTTTCGTTGAGACTACATCAACAGGCCGTAAATGAAAGGCTTGGAGAAGAGCAAACAGGCTTCTCTGGAGAGAGATCTTGCGTATAGAAGAGCAAACAGGCTTCCCTGGAGAGATCTTGCATTGAGAAGAGCAAACAGGCTTCCCTGGAGAGATCTTGCATTGAGAAGAGCAAACAGGCTTCCCTGGAGAGAGATCTTGCATTGAGAAGCTCTTCGCTCTGGAATACCAACATCGACTATTGATCATTTTTGTAGACTTAAGAAAAACGTTTGGTAATGTCCATCGAGAATCTTTATACAAAATGGCGAGGGAATGTGACATCCATGAAACAAATCGTCCAGACCCTACAACATATCCTTCAGCCAAATCAGACGTGGCATTAAAACAGTAGAGGGAATACCAGAGTTCTGTTGTTTTTTTTACATCGAGATAGGTATGAGACAGAAGTAGGCCCTAAATCGTGTATCCCTTTCACTTCCTCCTAGGCACCTAGTAGGCTTAGGCCTATATTTGAGGACAGCAATGAACCAGACTGCCTTTGTTATTTAATGCATGAACTGAATCGACTAACTGACTTAGACTTCGCTGACGACTTTGCACTGCTCAAGTTTACAAGTCAATTCATACAAGATACGACGGAGAGCGTAGATACAGAGGCATCAAAAAATCAGCGTCCATACAATCTTTGATAGGCCTAGAACAATATTATACGATTAAGATATAAGGCAACGGTTTGCACCCGTCAAACTAGATAAGTAATAGCTTAAACAGCTAGATAAATCTACATGGAAGGCGCGGTAGCTGAGCAGTAAAACGCTTTGCTTCCGAAACGAGGTCCCGGGTTCAAATCCTTTTATAACTTTTTAAAAATCTACACACTTAGGGAGCATCATTGCCAGCTATGGGGATGTATTTTATGACGTATCTTGGCGAATAGGAAAAAAAAGTCCCCCTTTCAGACCTTGCGATCTATAGGGCAGATGATGTAGTCTAGCCAAGTAACAATAAGACCTGACTGCTCAACGTACACCACCTTTGAGATGTGCGAGTTTCGCCTTTCCACCACAATAGAACACTGACTTTTATTTTCCTGTACCGCCCACCACCAAGCAAGAGAAATAAATTGACAACAAAAGTTTTCATCGAAGAATTTCAAGACCTCCTTGACAGTCACATATTAACAAAAGATCTATTTGTCATGGGCGATGTGAACTTGCATTTTGACAGTGAAAATGAGACATACGCGATGGCGCTGAAAAATGCGCTAAAGGATCGCAACTTAGACCAACTGATAAATGTTCCGACACACGTCAAAGGTCATACTCTTGACTGGATTGTTACAAATGCAAGTGAGCTTATAGCCAAACTCAATGTCTCAGACCGTGGCTTGTCAGATCATTTTCTTGTACACTTTGAAATGCGCCTATCAAAAGCAAAAAAGCCAAAGAAAAACGTGACTTCCCGTAAACTTAAAGCCATAGATATTGCCTCCTTCCAAATGGACGTGACCTCTTTGCTGTTGCAATAGAGCAACACAGACGTTCTCAGCAATTACTATTCTTGCTTGAAAAAGTTGCTGGACAGCACTCGTACAGTCTCAGTTAGGCCATCTGCACCCTGGTTGACGGAAGACATAAAGACTGCCAAACTTATTCGCCGACGTGCCGAACGCACATTTCAAAAGACAGGTCTGACGATACATCGACAAATATACATACTAGAAAAAAACAAGGTTAACCTTATGATTAGAGACGCAAAAGCTAGTCAAATTCGACAAAAAATCGAAACTTCAAAGGAGCTATTTAGGATCACCACTGAAATGTTAGGGGGAGCAAATAACGAACGTTTGCCGTCATCTATCCCAGTATCTGAACTTCCTGATTCCTTCAATAGATTCTTCATTGGGAAGATTGAGCAGATTAGAAATGACATGCCATCCCTCTCATCACAGCTTGATCACTCTCCAATTTTTCAAAATACTCCTTTTTGCGAATTTCAGCGTGTATCTGAAGATTATAATTCTTTCTCATCTTGAACAGTACTGTCTCTTGGAAGAATTTCAATCTGCATATAGGAAGTGCCGTAGCACAGAGACAGCAGTGGTCAGGGTACTAAAAGACTTACTTCACAATTCCGACAAAGGCCACATATCAATTCTTTCCATGCTGGACTTGTCCGCAGCCTTTGATACGCTAGACCATGAAATTATGATGGCCAGATTCTCTGCAACTTTTGGTTTAGCAGGAGTCGTCCTAAAGTGGCTAGGATCCTACCTGACGGAACGCACCCAAAGTGTCGTTATTAGCGGGACGGAATCAACAAGCTTACTTTTGAAGTACGGAGTACCCCAAGGATCAGTTCTAGGCCCAGTACTGTTCACTATGTACACATATCCACTCAGCGGTGTCATACGGCCAACCGGTATCTTATACCATTTCTTTGCCGATGACAGTTATACGATTCATCAGTACCCTCAGAGGTGTCGCATCTGGCAGAGAAAATCAGTAGTACTGTTGCAAGGGTGAGCGATTGGATGGTTGAAAATAAACTCAAGATGAACGAAGACAAGACAGAAATAATTAAGATTGGCACTAGGAACAATGTCTCAAAAGTTGAAAGCACAGATTCTCTCTTTATCACGAACTACCATGTTCCTCTTGTCCATGTAGTGCGGAATCTTGGAGTTTTCTTCGACTCAACACTATCTTTCGACCCACACATAAGTCAGCTCTGCAAAGGTCTTTATCTGCAGCTGCGCAGATTAGGCCAGATCCGACCATATTTAACAACGGAGTCAACAAAAACGCTAGCTGTGGCATTCATAATCTCCCGCCTTTACTACTGCAACGCCGTGCTAGCAGGTATACCTGATGACAAAATAGCCAAGCTGCAACGTATACAGAACAACGCCGCTCGAATAGTCCTTTAAAAAAATAGACAAGATTCTGCTACTACGCTCTTGCGCACGCTCCATTGGCTTCCCGTGAAAGCGAGAATCGATTACAAGGTCGCCACACTTTGTCATCAGTGTATATATAACAACGAGATGCCCTTGTACCTTAGAGAACTGATTACTCCATATGTCCCCCAGAGAGCCCTGCGCTCAATGGACTCAACGCTTTTAGTAGTGCCACGTTTCTCCCTCAAAAGCTACGGTCTGCGGGCTTTTTCAGTTCACGGACCAAAGGTTTGGAACTCACTCCCCATTGATCTCAGACAGACAACATGCTACACCACTTTTAAGAAGAACATTAAGACCTATTTGTTTAAAACTTTTTTAGATTAGTTTGTCATATTAGCCCTTGTGTTTGTGTTTGTAATGTTGTTATAGTTATCCCGGTAGCCAAAGTCAAGGCCTATGCCGACGACACAACATTTTTTCCCTCTTCTGAAAAGGATATAAATAACATAGTTAAAAAGTTTACTCTTTTTGGCCATGCCAGTGGATCAAAAATTAACATAAATAAATCCTCAATAATGGGTGTAGGGAGGTGGACATTTAAGGAAAAATATTCATTGAAACTTGTAAACAGAATCAAAATATGTGGTATAGAATACAATAGTAACCCTTTTTTGTTCTGTGAAGATCAGTGGAAAAATATTATTATTAAGGCATCCAATATAGTTAACATGTACAAGCATACAAGTTCTACCATCTTTGGTAGAGCCATTCTAATAAACAATTTAGTCATCCCAAAGATAGTCTATCTAGCCAATATTACAGAACCTCCAACAAAATACATATTTCAATTAAATAACATAATTAGAAGTTTCATCTTCAAAAATACACTTAAAAACATCAAACATACTACAATCATTCAAAACAAAGAGGATGGGGGGATCAATTTACAAGACATCAAAACTAAAATATGTGCACTCAGATTAAAATTCATAGGTCAAGTAGTTAAGAATCCAAACGATTTTCCCTTTACAATATATTATTATGGTTTGAGATTAAGCAATTTAATTCCAATACAAAACAACACTCCACACTATTTTGGTACAAACTTACATCCCTTTTATAGATCCATTTCAAGAACTCTTCCTGGCAATGAACCCTTAATACACAACAAATATAACGAAATATACACAAGATTAAAAAAACAGTTACAGGATAATTTAGTTATGAGGATTAAATGGGGAAAAGATTTAAATATAACAGATTTTAAAGACACTTTTACTAATCTTCATAACAAACACATTGCAACAAAGGCTAAAGAAATATCTTACAGACTCATCTTTGGGATGACTCCATTTTCAAAAAAAAAAAACCTGGTGTAAAATATTGTAAAATTTGTCAATCTGTTAATGGTGATAATGAAAAGCATTTATATTTAGAATGTTCTTTTTTTAGTAATGTCAGAAATACTGTAAGAGAATTATTGGAAGGAAACTGTGAAACCCATGTGAACATTAATTTATCTATTCTCTTAAATAAGTTGCCTAAAGCTAAACACAAAATGATACAAAATTTCAATTTAATAATTATATCTGAATACAGAAACTTAGTATGGAACAGTAGACTTAAAGCTATGTATCCAAATGTCAATTTTAACCCTAATATGTTGGATACAATATATAGAAATATAGTTGATTTTAAAATTGAACACTATAAAGGCTAACCCCAAATGTAATTTACTTTGATCCATTGTATGTACATATGTATATATATATATATATATATATTTTTTTTTTTTTTTTTTTTTTTTTTAAATGTACTGGAAGGTTACATTTGTATCATAAATTATCAATTTACAAAGTCTGTTTAAACAATGAAGAAAACAAGTTTGAATGTATGGGTGTGTGTGTTTTATATTTAAAATTTGCATGTGTATGTATCTAATACATCATTTATTCGCTTTAAAAATTATTACTTCTAAAAATTACCTGTAAACTATTTATTTATTTTCTTTCAACAAGAGAGACAATTAGGACTGGAAGATGCAAGGTGAAACTTCTTTTGATTACATCCTTTTGACCAGATCAACAAAATTTCAAGACAACCCAAACAGGACCGGATTTCATGAAAATGAACCAAATGGACTACTAAATTGTTTAAAAAACATAGCAGAAACGGAAAAAGAGGGGGAAAAAAAAGAACACTATTACAATAAACAATAATAAAAAAAAATAAAAAAATAGAGATAACCTAAAAATGAGTTATATTCCAAAATGAAATAACTTTTAAATTCTTCATGCACATACTTACTTTGAGCTCTGTAATTTTATAGAAACCAAATTACTTCATTATATGTACATTTTTGTAACTCTAGCAGACCCCAAAGAATCCTAGGGATATAGGATGAAGGTCCTTTGTCTTAGGTTCTTAAGGGAAAAATTGTTGCAAAAATAATATAAACAAAAATGAATTTTAATAACTCATAAGTCTTTAAAAAAAAAAAAAGAAATTATTTTTAGCAATACTCATTTTAAGGAACACTTTCAAAATTTTTTGTGAATGTCTTCCAGACCCTTGGTGTCATCAATTTCTGGACATTTACTGCCACCATTTTATGGACCTTTGCTGTTACCTTTTTCTGGACCATTGCTGTATCATTTTATTGGACTTCTGCTGTCATCATTTTTTGGACCTTGCTGTTACAATTTGATGAATCTACGCTGCAGCCTACTCCGCGATCATACTGAAAATCCTGCAACATGACTTTGATAAAAATGTGTAGTTGTTTTTTTTTTTGTTTTTTTTTTTATGAAAATTTCTTTGTGTTATTATCAACTTGGAATGATGTTTTGTGTGTCTTCTTTTTTATTAAAAGAAAAAAAAAAAAGCCCAATAAAGAGGCCAAGAGCCCAAAAAAGAGGCAACGCCCAAAAAAGAGGCAAAGAAAAGAGGCAAAAGCCCAAGGATTCCTAGGATGTACTAAGCTCGACAACTGAAGTCAAAAGCTAAAAAGCTGAGGTATCCTATTTAAAAAAAAAAAAAAAAAAATTGATACGAAGCAGGTAACCTTGAAATGTATAAATTAAATGTATAATATGTATGCATGTATATATATTTATATAAAATGTTATCCTTTACACTTAAGTGAGCAAATGTGTAGTACCAGGTGACAAAGCCTAGCTCGGATGTATAATTTGTTTAGTAAGGATATACACCCGAATAAATTACGAAAAAAAAAAAAATCGGTGAACGATTTCAATGTCTTTAAAAAAGACAAAATATAAAAAATAATTAAAGAAAAAAAGAAAAATTTTTGACAATGCTTATTTAAAGGAACACTTTTAAAAAAAAAAAAATTCTGGACCCTTGATGTCACCATTTTATGGACCTTTGCTGTATCATTTTATTGGACTTCTGCGGTCATCATTTTCTGGACCCCTTGCTGCCACCATTTTATGGATCTTCGCTGCAGCCTACTCCGCGATCATACGGAAAATCCTGGAATATGACTTTGTTTTTTAAATGAAATTTTCCTTGTGTTACTATTAATTTAGAACGATGTTTTGTGTGTTTTCTTTTTAATTAAAAAAAAAAAAAAAAAGAGGCAATGCCCAAAAAAGAGGCAAAAGCCCAAGGATTCCTAGGATGTACTAAGCTCGACAACTGAAGTCAAAAGCTAAAAAGCTGAGGTATCCTAAAAAAAAAAAGATTTTAACGTTTATTATATTATTAATATATTAGTAGTTAAAAAGTTAGGTACCTAATTACTGAGTACCAGCACCTATTTTTTTTTTTTTTTTTAAAGTACTATATATATAAATTTCATGTGGTTATTTACCAATGTAAGTATTATATAACAAAATTAAAACTGACCATTGTAAGCAAGTCAATAGCTATAGCATTATATCTAGAAGATATATTATGAGCCAAATTAATAAAAAAAAAATTTTCTTGCCATATTTATTATATTTTCAGATATATAACATTTAAAAAAACATAAACAGATTGTATTGAGCTCATTATCCCACATCACTACTTTCTGGAACATCAATCTGAAGAAAATAGAGCCTTTTTAAAGCCACACTCTTAAGCACATGGGAGGTCGTTACCTAGAGATATATAAACTACTTTATGATAGTGCTGTTGTTTTTTTACCAAGGGCAATAGCAATGAAAATCTAATTTAAAAATAACTATGGGGAGTTAATTCTACGTAATAAGAAAAAATAGAAACTGAACAGTATCAACTTAGTTCATAAAGTAAACTGAATTGTTATAGTTCTTATTATATATACTTTATTTCTCTGTAAGTGTTATATATTTTAGTTTTTTAAATTGTCAAATTTTGAGTTTTAAATAAATTTATTTGGTGAAAAAAAAAAAAAAAGTTGTTATAGCGCCTAGAGCCTACATTTTGTTTGTTAACAGCGCTTTATAAATAAAATTACCATTGTGTAAAGGCTCCACATCTTGATGACTGACTGTTAACGAGGGTGTCATGTGGCCAGCACAACGACCAACCGCCTTTACTTTCCCCAACTAATGTCAGGTGCCCATTAGAGCTGGGTGGACTCAGAGGCGCCCAAAGATCCCAAAATCAAAATCCCAGTCTTCAACAGGATTCGAACCCGGGACCCCGGTTCAGAAGCCAAGCGCTATACCGCTCAGTCCCCACGCTTCCCGAATAGCAAAGTCAGGGGCCATTTCCAATGAGTACCAAGCTAAGGGCCCAAGATAACCAATTCAACACAATCGTCCTTAACGATAACTTATGCATGCGAAAAATGATAGTCATCAGGATAAGATGTATTTGAAGAGTTGCACTGATCGGGTCACAAACAGAGAAATCCTATACCGTAGCGAGGTCATTGATGTGCGTGGCATGGGGGTTTGTGGGACAAATTTTCCGACAGAATGAATCTTGCGCCCCAACGATAGCAATAACATGGCGGCCGAAACGAAAAAAACATAACATGGCGACGCAAATCTCAGAGCATTGGACGGTTTGGACCTCGGTTGGGAAGAAGCTGCTAAGGTTACTTTCATAGTAATTAATGTCTTCATGGCGTCTTCTTTTTTTTCAACCCCGCTCGCTCGCCACATGGCAACTCTTTATGTTGTGTCTGTTCTATTTATGTGTATGTTTATGTTGTGTTGTCTGTATATGAGAAAAGAGTCCTTGTAATCACAACAAATTTCCGTGAGGATCAATAAAGTAGTCTTAGTCTTATAATGAAAAAAAAACTCATTGTAAAGCAACAAACAGCATCTAAATGTATTAATAAACCTTTATATAGATCGTAAGTCCACGTGTTTCTAACAAATTACTCATTCAATAATAATCATTCATACATTCTCTAACAACTTGCTATAAAAAACTCCAATTAGTCCAATCAGTCTGACGTAAATGCCCCCCCCCCTTCCGTATAGGTCTCAAAGGTCAGACGAAATACCACAACTCAATACCACATCAATACTTTTACAGCTACAAACATCGTTGAAGACCGAAGTTTACGGTGACAGCTTGCCGCCAAATGCTAGAAGGCCTACATTAAAAAACGCTTATGTTGGTTGGCTTGGACATCTTCATAGAACGCCACAAGATCTATTGTATGGTGATCTTATAGAAAGCACGAGAGCTGCAGGTTGTCTACTTCTAAGATATAATGATGTATGCAAGCACGACATGAAACTCGTCCGAATCGACATCAACAGATATGAGAAAGAAGCACAGGAAAGATCCACATGGAAAGTAAGCAAAAAGAAAAGGTATAGTCATACACACCCAAAGTAGACCTATACTTGTGATTAAAAATGCCCAACCCGTGACAACGGATGTCTTATTTACGATAGGCATCTAGACAGATTATGAAAAAGGAAAGAATTGTTTGTAGGAAAGATCACTCTCTTATTTCTGCGGATAGTCACCCCACGAACAAACAAGGGGGGGGGGGGGGGACAAGTATTCACCGGTCACTACGGATGGTTTCCTGGTCGTGCAGTTTGCGCCCTGGACTGTCGTTTCGATTTATCAAACCCTGCCCGCTCCCATTCCCCTTCGTCCTTCAACTCTGAATGAACATCCGGAACATGTAAAACATTTTACAAACACTAAATAGCAGCGCCGGACTTAAACATTGTGACCAAGAAGTCATGGAAATAGAACAACTAATCTACTATCAGGGCCGCCGCGAGGGTTGTGGCCGCTTGCGTGCGAAGTTGAAAAATGCCCCCCCCCCCCTTTTTTTTTAATAAAAAAAATTCATTAAGACTGAGCTGGACACTGTACCTAAAACGCTCTTTGATTTAAATCCATTTTTGTACCGTTCCTTTTTTTTTTTCATATTCGCATCGTTGTCGTATCCCCATGGCCTCTAAGATGTTTTATTTTCAATTTTAACTTTGCATTTTTTTTTTGTAAAGAATGTAATGAAAAGAAAGGAAACTATGTTTTAATTATAACACACTTTTTAAGTTTTATTTTTCATGTATATTTTTAACACTATGTAAAGAATCCAAATGAAATTTCACTAAAATGAGTCAGTTTCACAAACCTATATATATATATAATATGTCTATGGACAGTTTTTTTTTTTTTTTAGGGTTTGATTCCGGGTGGGACTCGGCGCTAAGTATATTCTAACCTTTTTCTCTTAGTAAGAAAAGATAATTTTTAAAAGGCTAATATTAATGTGTTTTCTTTCAGAACGCACTATTCATCCTAATAAAAAAAAATTCGAGGGCCATATTAAATCTAATAATAAAGAGGCAGCCCTGGCCAATAGTATTATGCGAAGGACATTCTATGTAGGAATACATGTTGCGCACGTACGTCTGTAATGGGCGTGAGTTTTTGAACAATATTCTTCGTGTTAAGTAAGACGGCTCTGTCACGGACGCTTTTTGTCACACAAAAGTCGTCACTATTATAAAGTGCAATAGGCGGAAGAAATTATTATCTTATTAGAAGCTAAAACGCCGTCTCCTACATAAGAGATTTTAATTTTTACTAATATTCAAATAAATCAAACTGAAAATAAAACATTTTTTTCGCCGCCCCCTCTCCTTGTTGTTAGATGGTCGTTGACTTGTCGCTACAGACAACTAGTACAACTGAACCAATGAAGGCGTTTTATATTTTTACTAAATAAGCTTTAAATAACTTGAACAAGCTTCTTATGTGAACAAAAAAACAACAACAATATAATTATTAATACAATTTTCAAAGATTTAATTTGAGATAGAGATCTAATATTACTGAAATTTACTGATATTTAAATAAAATCTAGCTCACCACAAAATAGCGTCTATTTTCTTTCATGTCTCAAGATTGTCTGACGTTTTACATTTGCATTATGCTAATTTCATCATCTTAAATGCATAACCACCAATCAATCACTTAACCTCTTCTTAACGCCGCCTAGGAAACACACACACTCTATAACACCTCTTTTTGTCAGGAAGTTGCGCCCCCCTCCCCATTCGAGATACAATGTGACAATGTTTTAAAATTGAGTTTCTAATTGCTAGATTTACTTACAGGGCGGGCTATTCGACTCGAAACAAATATTACAAACAACCAGCGAAAATTCAAGGTTAGGAAAGAGTCGGCGCTTATGGAAAAACCCGTGGGAAAACCCCGCGTGCCGCTTTTTTTTTCTTCTTTAGTTTCCAGTTTTCAAAGGATAATGGAATCAGTAGAATTTAAATAAAATATTTAATAATTTTTTAAAAATTATTAAACCAAAAATTTAAAGTAAAATGATTCTTGGAAATGATTCGGCCGTCTGCGTGCAATGCACACATTGCACAATAGGTAGCGGCGGCCCAGTGAGACTACTATGTATATTCACCTGTCACTAAATAGCAGGGCCGGACTTAATCATTGTGGGGCTCTATGCGAAACGGATTTCGCGGGGCCAAGTTTGGGTAGGGAAGCGGATAATAAGTGAAATTTAAGAGTTTGTATTAGAAAATAAATTCGTCTATGCATTTATTCATTCTTTACTACGTACAGAATTACTTTACGAGTCTTGCGTGTAGCAAAGTCATACAGTATATCATAATAATTCTGTTTCCTACATAGATCCCGCTCAATAGCAAGAATTACCATATGTTTCAATCTATCTTGAGAATTGTTGACCTCAAGTAATTTTTCGTTAGTTTGAGGCGCATTCCAACTAGCCAATAACCGCTTTATAGATCAAGAGTAGAGAATATCTGTGCTCCTGTAAGCGTGTCAAATGTGTCGTCAATTCTAGGTTAGGATAATTGTCCTTATGAGTGACCTCGTTCAGCATCTATAGTCTACACAGAATCGCATAGAACCATCTTTTTTCCCACTAAGACTATTGGTGAGCACTAAGGACTATTTGAGGGCTCAATGACTCCCTGTTGTCTCATGCATTCTATCATGTCCATGGCTTCTTGTTGTTTTGCCAGTGGAAGACGACGTGGTGGATGTCGAATTGGTCTGGTGTTTCCTGTGTCGATATGATGTTGAACCATATTCGTCCGCCCGCATTCTGTCTCATTATTAGGAAAAATATCACCAAACTCACAAATTGGCATATTGTTCATCTGATAAATTCGTCTTAATCTCCCCCAGGAGCTTTGTAATTTGCGGGTGGGCTGATTCAGTGCTGTCACTGGTGATGTTATCATCGCTGCCATTTTGTATCAGGTCGACCGTATGGCAAACAGCAATGATGCTGTCTTTTCTTAGTTTTTTTTTTTTCCCACCCAAGCCAAGGTTCATAACTCTCAACAGGTACTTTCTGATCTCTATCCATCATGACCAACGTCTTACCTACGGCAAATTCACTGTAGTTATCTTCCTTGCCCTTAACCAGTGCTATTCTCGTCTTTGTATGACCAGGCTCTAATTTTCCCCAAATAATTAATTCAGATTGTGCAGGCAAGCTCGTATCCTCCGTCAACATGATTTTTCTGATTCGACCATTCTCTTCCTCATCCTCATCATTTAGCAAAGGAATCTCTACGTCCCCACATATCAAAGCTCCTCCGCCAATGTCAACAAAAAACCCGAATTTCTGCATAAAGTCGATTCCTATAATGCAGTCATCTGTTATATTGGCGATCAGGAATTCATGAATGAATAACTGATTCCTGAGCTCGAATTGAACACTCGTCAATCCTTGTATAGGCATCAACTCACCACTGGCGGTTTTTAAGGAATATGAGTTCCCTTTGGTTATATTGTTTTTGTTCACTACCTACGGCCGAATGACTGATCGAGAAGCACCAGTGTCCAGCAGAAAACGATAATTTTCAGCACCGATTTTGCCTTCTACCTTCAGACTCTTACTCTGTCTTAGCACGGCAAGGGGATGACGGTTGCGGGGGTTCTTATTCTCTGTGTCGCCGGTTTCCGCCCCTTGAAGTCGACGCGTGCTAGTTTACCTGGTAGCCCCGGGAACCAGTTCGTGCATACATTTCTGATCTGTGATGGGTTCGGTTTGTCGAGATCTTCCAGTGCAACTTCTTTGAATATGGCCAAGTTTCCCACAATTCCAACATCGTACAGGGGCCCTGGGTTGATCTTCTGGTATCTGGGTTGTTCGCCGATCGTCGATTGCCTCTGTCACCCTTCTGACAAGTTGTGTGAATTCTTCCTCTTTGATATCCAGCTTTCGACCCTGGTGAGCGCTCCCAGATGTGTCTTTGGCAGCTTTGTATGACAGAGCGTAAACCAGGGCTTCGCTTGCGTTTGCCACTAACTCTTATGGCTTTCTTCAACTCAGGGTCTTGAAGCGCACCAATGAAAGCGTCTGTGATGATGACTTCCAAGAAAACTTGTGCGGCGGTTGGGTAGGCCAAATTTGCGAGGCGTTCGATGTCTGTCTCTAGCTCCTGTAGTGTTTCATCGGGGCGCTGTTGTCGGGTCTCGATAAACTTCTTGAAAATGTTCATCTCCGTATCGGAGTTCCTTGGCTTGGACAAGAGCGGCGAAATCCTGCTGGTTCGGTAGAGACTGAAGCGATTCGGAGGCTTTTCCTCTTAGAGATAATACAAGGGCGGTGGCTTTCTCCTCCTCACTATTCCATTTGTTAACTTTAGCCGCTGCGTCAAATTGCTTCTTATACACGGACCATGACACGGAAACATCAAATACGGGGGGCTTTATTTTCTTGGAGACTTCAGGTACAAATGACGTCATATCGGCTTCTCCTATATTTATGTGCTTACATTGAACTTGTATCTTCATTTCGTCGATGGCCTTCTCCACTGCGTCGACCCTCTGATTCATCTGTTCGTCAATGTTGGTGATTTTCTCCTCCACAGCATGTATGCGTTGGTTCATAACTAATAATTCGGTTTTGATTCCCGATTCCATGACATCTATCTTGTCATTGGTGTTTCCTAGCCCTGAGTTCAACTGTTCTCGCTTAGAACCAATATTTTCGAGCACAGCTCCCATCTGTTGTTGCAGAGCTCCCGTCTGTTCTTGCTGAGAACTCATCTTTTCAAGTACAGCTGCCATCTGTTGTTGCATATCTTCCATATCTGATTCCATTTCCAAAAGATATGTGTCCGGATCTGCGTCTTCCTCCATCAGATCCTCCCGCAGGCGTGCTTGTAAGGTTTCCTTATTTCCAATTGTCTTCAGACGCTCCCGCCTCAGTTCTTTCACTAAGAGTTGGTCTAGCGTTTTTGTGGTAGCCATTACAAAGCCCACTTCTGATACCAGTTGTTGTAAATTCAAGATAAGCACTCAACAGAGGAAGAATAACAGTGGTAGTGATTTAATAAATAAAACAAATAACACACACAAACCAACAGGATATCAGGCTTTCTTAGATCTAGTTTTTCTTTTTCAGAATAAGCTGGAATTCACCATCATGTCTCTATTTCCTGTCCTCTATTTTCAACGCTCGTGTGGAACAGTGTGCAAGTGCGCACCATGTATATCAGCGCGGAGTTACAACAATACTTTACTAAGTACAGAATCACTGTCAAATTAGCGTTACGAGCCATCTACAATAGATAGTAGTTTTTCAACAAAAAGCTGATAAACATTCAGATCTGCCTTTTAGATTTATACTATCGACTAGCAAAATATCGCTTTTGTTTTTTTTTTTAGAGGTCGAGATAGATTTAAATCTATATTTGTAGGCCTATGCCAATTAAAGTAAATTAAGAATGAACTTCTTGTTTTTGTTTAAAATTAGCCTTATTATTACATTTTTATTAAATGAAAGCTGACAAAGCCGTTTTTTTTAATTGGCGCTTTCCATATTGAATGACACACAGATATGACAATTTGTCTGTTTTTAAGGAGATTTGCATCAGTTTTCAGAAGATTTTAATAATTTCAGGAGATTTTTATGACTTTTTCGGATGTTTTACAATTTCATGAGAATTTCAGAGACCTTTTAATAATAAGTTAAATAATAATAATAAATTTAATAATTTACACCTAGAATTCGCGCGGGCCTCTGAAAGTGCGGGGCCGACTGCGGCCGTATAGGTTGCAGCGGCCTAAGGCCGGCCCTGCAAAATAGCGGCGTATGCTACGCCGCCGGTCGACTAGTGAAAAGAATTTTCAATAGCTTTTTTAGCGTTTGAGATCCAAACGTGACAGCGATGAACAGACCACACAAAACTACGTACTTCTTTTTTTAAGCTTTTCCCCATTCGGGTACTGTTAATAGTGTTATAAAAAAAGAGAAACCATAGTCTATGAGAGAAACTTTGAGGATAAAATACGTACCTCTCTGATAAAAGAGTGCTAGGGAAGGGAGCGAACCTTCTTATCTTATCTTATCTTATATAATACAGACGTTACTTCAAAAAAGAAGATGATTACGTCCTACGCGTCATGCATTTAGTCATGCATATTAACCAATGACTTAAATTCTGCCAAGTCACTGGTTTTTCTGGCTAGCTCAGGCAACCCATTCCATGCTCTAATAGCACTAGGGAAGAAGGAGTATTTGTACAAATACGTTCATCAAATATTATCAGGTTGATGACATTAAAATATGCCAGAGAACTAAAAACATGTTTTGTGTGTTTCTCTGATAGTTTTAATATCACAATTTTTTTTTCTAAGTCATGTGTCTTATATTTAAAAAAATGAATAAAAATAATGAAATCGGCATTTTTTGTGTGTATTAAATTAAAGTCTCTGCCAACTTTTGCTTCCATGTAATGGTTGGCTAGTTTGAATCTGACATCAGTTATGCAAGAGCCTTGCACATTTGTTTTCTACAAGGCTTGTCTCTATAGACTAGTTTATTAAAGGTTCGCGCCAGATTTGTAAACATTATTAGTTTATTAATTTCATGTAAATTAAACAAATATGCCGCTTCTAGGTAAAAAGTTATTTACCATAGGAGCTATTTCTCCACAAAAAGATAAAGAGGATTGGCAGTATTTTATTCCTCACACAAAGGAGCGGTTCCAATCAAAGTCGTATCCTTTCACAACTTGCAGAAAAATCATTCTGAATCTGTGTATCTGATCATCATGAATGATCATTTTATCATGATGTGATTCTTTCTATTTCTAGAGACACTAGGGGACTAGAGTTACGAGTAGACTATCATCATTCTTCATTCTTAATGAATGTTTAAGTGAATATTATCTAGATTATATCTATTATTAGTATTATAAGTCTATTTTTAAAATTCTAGATTATAGATATAGATAATAGACTTAGAATGATTCAAGTATCTAGATCTATATATATAAATTATAATCTAGAATAGAATAGAAATTATAGATCTAATCTAGCAGTTATCTTAATAAATCTAGAATTAGAGTAAGAGTGTCTAGTCAGTCTAGAACTAGAGAGTAAGGTAGAGTCAGAGTACTAAGACTAAGAGAGTCTAGACTCTAGATTTAGGTTAGCTTATTAGCTAGATTAGATCTAGTAATCTCAGTCATAAATAAAAAATCAAATGTATCACTCTCTCAGTATCAGTAATTCAGTTCATTTAGACTTTTAGTTTACTAGGTCGTCTAACTTGGATATTTACTAGGTCTTAGATTCTCCAGTAAAATAAAACTAGAGTAGTAAAGAATAGGCATTGCCGCATGAAAATACTAGAATTCTAGAATAGTTCAATAGACAAATAGATCTAGCTAGAGTTTAGACTTAATTTAAGTCCAGGTCTAGAATAGTCTCTAGAGATCATTCTTATCTTGTATGCTTCAGATGTTACTTCAAAAAATAAGATAATTATGTCCTAATATTAGCCTATTAGACTACATTTCATGTGTCAATCTAGTGACCTCACCTAGTCATGCATGTTATTCAATGACCTTAACTCTGCTAAGTCATTGGTTTTCCTGGCTTATTTAGGCAACCCATTCAATGACCTATTCCATTCTAAAACTAAAATCATTACTGAGACTGAGTAAACCCAGATCATACTCATAATCAATACTTATTGGGACAATATCATTGTTATGATAACATAATAAATAATAGGCATAAAAAAGTCTAAATGACAAGTTAATCTAAAAAAGATTTAAACAGATAAATAATGTTCTTCTTGAAAGTAGGAAGCAAGTTGTTTGTCTGAGCTTAATAGTGGCAAATTCCAAACCTTTGGTCCATGTACTGATAACTGTTATGGGCACCACTAGAAATGTTATGTCAATGGAGCGCAGGGCCCTCAGAAGGACATGTATGAGGTGATCAGTAATTGATAGGGATCAATTAAGGTGATAGTTAAAATCCCAGTTTTTTTTTTTTTTATAGCTTTAATATCTGTTGATTACAAAGAATTACATTTTTATTTATTATATTTTTTATATCAATGAAAGCATCAAGATGTACAATTTAAATAGATTTTATAATTAAATCTACTGTCAAAAATAGTCATAAATCTATAAATAAAACGAATGTCTAGACTACTAGATGTAAAGTTCTAGATGATTTAAGGCTTATAAGCATTTCTCTTATGTAACAAGCTTTAAAACTATTCAGATTGAAGTAAATTAATGAAATTGAAATAGGACAAAAGAAATTCTTTGAAACAAGAAAATAAACTCTCTTTCTCATGCTCAGTTTCATTCAGATCAACTCTAAAGGTTGACATGGTATTTCTTGATGGCTATGTGGCATCTTTGTCACTTGTATTTCTGTTTGAAAGCCATCTGATTTGAGTGTTTCTTTGGGCTTGGGGTCATGGGTAGGAAAGTGCTTCTGAACCAAGAGGGGAAGTCTGATCAATAATAATGCAACAAGAACTTTGCTGGCTTCTCCTTATCTTGCTGAACTCTACGGACTGACTAGTAGAGTGTGAAGTTTCTTGACTTGGCTACATATTATGCTCAATATGTCTCCATATGAATACACCTGTGTATTATGCCTTAGGCAACAAAGACGCATCATGGCACTGTGTACCGTGTGGGTTACCTCAGTTTACATCAGGACTGTTTGATTCCTTTGATGCAGACACTTCTAACCCATACAATATCCTAAACACCATCCCAAACCAAACTCACCAACCACTAGCCAGATCCACTCCTGTTAAACCTAAATCTACTAAAATTAATACAACAGCCTCACTAAACAAACTTACTAAAGAAGTAAAACCAAAATACCTTAAAACTGTAATAAATTTTCAAAGCATTAGGAACAAAACAGCAGACTTAGAAATTTTATTAGAATGTGAGAAACCAGACATAATTGCAGGAACAGAAACTTGGCTACATCCTGAAATTTATAATGCAGAAATTTTCAATAGTAATTATAAAATTTTTAGAATAGATAGGGCTGATAATCATGGAGTTCTTCTAGCAATAAAAAACACTCTTATAGCAGAAGAAATTACCTTACCTAACTAAAAAAATATAGAATCAACATTTTGTAAAATTAATACCACCTCAACATCCCTAATAATAGGCAGCATTTACAGACCACCAAATTCTAGTTAAAATACATGCAGGAACTATGTAATCAGATTACTACATTTAAAGAGACAAATAAAAATGCAGTTTTTTGGATTATGGGTGATTTCAACCTACCTGATATAAATTGGAAAACACTAACCATAGATAAACACCAAAACCTTAAGGACATAAATGAGCTTTTCATAGAAACTTTACACAACCTAAAAAGCCAACTAGATTAAACAACACATTAGATCTCTTCTTACCCAACTGACCTGGATTAGTAGTTGATTTATGATATTATCCCTGGTCTATCAGACCATGAGATCATAAAAATACACAGTCAGATAAAAGCAGTAGCCAATACAAAACCCAAAAGAAAAATCTAGCTCTGGAATAAATGTAACCTAACACAACTACACCAAGCTGCATTAAACTTTCAACAAACATTCTTATTAGAAAAAGACATTAACCAACCAGTCGATGACCTCTGGAATTTCATTAAAAACCATCTTAAAAGCATTATAGAAAATCATATACCAACTAAATACACATCAAACAAAATAAATAAATGCTGGTTTAATAATAGACTAAAGAAGCTTTGTAAACAGAAGGAAAACCTATATATAAAATTTAAAGAAACTAAGGCAGAAAGAGTTTACAAAAAGTATATAAAAATTAAACACTTAACCCAAAAAGTAAGCAGACAGTTGCAGAGTGAATACATAAACAATGTAATATCTAAAGATAACAACAAAAACCTATGGTCATACATTAAGTCTAAGAAAATGGAAACAACAGGCATAGCGCCATTAAAAGATGAACATAACATTATACACAATGATAATGAAACTAAAGCAAACATCCTAAACAAATACTTTCCATCAGCATTCTCAGCCCCAGGAGACAAAGACATATTTCTTAATTTGAACCAAGTAGACAACATAGAAGATATAGTAGTACAAGAAAATGGAATTCAAAAACTATGAGCCAACACCAAACCAAATAAAGCGTCTGGACCTGATGGTATTCCAGCTAGATTACTTAAAGAACTAAGCAATGAGCTAGCCCCAGTGTTTAAAATACTCTTTCAGGCCTCACTTAACCAGGGCAAAGTACCAAAGGACTGGAAAGAAGCTAATGTCACCCCCCATTTAAAAAAGGAGAAAAATCTGACCCAGGAAACTACAGACCAGTATCACTTACCAGCATCATATGTAAAATCCTAGAACACATAATATGTAGCAACATCATAAACCACTTAGACTAACAAAATGTCCTCACACCATACCAACATGGCTTTAGGAAATATAGATCATGTCAAACACAACTAATAGGACTAATTGATGATTTTTCTAAAGGTTTAGATAATAGTGAACAAATAGATGCTGTCTTACTAGATTATTCTAAGGCTTTTGACAAAGTTCACCACCATAGTTTGCTTAAAAAATTAAAATATTTTGGCATTAATGGTCCACTGCATCAGTGGATTAAAGATTTTCTGATAGGGAGAGAACAAACTGTAATAATAAATGGCTCTAAATCAACACCGATAACAGTAAACTCAGGTGTACTTCAAGGAACAGTCTTGGGTCCACTACTATTTTTAATTTACATAAATAATTTACCAAATTGCATTACTTCAGGAACAAAAGTCAGATTATTTGCAGACGTTTGCATAATATATAGAACAATAAAAACAACACAAGACACAGATGTTTTACAAAGAGAATTAGATGAATTACAGAAATGGGAATCAAATTGGAGCATGTCTTTCCACCCAGAAAAATGTCAGTTGTTAAGAGTAAAAAAAAAAAAAATTAATTGCACTTATCTTATTCATGGCAAACCAGTAACACAGACTAAAAACGCAAAATATCTAGGTGTTTTAATAAATGAAAAACTGTCATGGAATCCACATATTCATGAAACTATAAAAAAATCCAACAAAGCATTAGGATTTATTAAAAGAAATTTCTATAAATCAAATAAGAACATAAAACTAAAATGTTATTTAACCTTGGTTAGGCCAATAATAGAATATGCATCCTCCGTTTGGGACCCCTCAACTCAAGAAAACATTAAGAAACTGGAACAGACACAAAATAGAGCAGTGAGATTCATAACAAATGAATATTCACATTTGACTAGAGTAACACCTTTAGTAAAATCACTAAATTTAGAAAGCCTTCGGGACAGAAGACTCAAAAGTAAAGTAGCAATTATACATAAAACACTGAACCATAATCTTCAAATACAAAAACAAAATTTAATAAAATACTCTGAAAGACACAAAGATAAAGGCACATTCCTCGTCCCATATGCTAGGACAAATTCGTACAAATACTCCTTCTTCCCTAGTGCTATTAGAGCATGGAATGGGTTGCCTGAGCTAGCCAGGAAAACCAGTGATTTGGCAGAATTTAAGTCATTGGTTAATATGCATGACGCGTAGGATGTAATCATCTTCTTTTTTGAAGTAACGTCTGTATTATATAAGATAAGATAATAACTCATGTCTGTCATTGAAATAGATAGGGGCTATACATTATCTGCCCTAATGATCAGCAAGTTCTCAGTGGGGAAAATTTTTCTTTATTAGCTAAGCATTTTAGGTATACCTTTGCTTTTAGTATATTTCCTTAGCTGTTGGCAGTGAATATGAAAAAAGAAAAAGTTTGTATGAGCAGAAAATTTGGACTTGCCGTGCCACTGGGCACACCAACTTAAGTCATGAAGAAGCTTGCAATTCTGAGAAGACAATGATGAAGCAGTTAGGTGATCAGTTCCCAAAGTGCTTTGAAAAGGATATTTTAGAAATAGTCCACCACAGTAAGTTGAAAATTATTTTTAAAAAAATTGCATCGTTTTTATTACAAATCTTGTCAGTTTTGTTTTGTTTATTAGACTATCCTAATGTATTAGCTATTTCCGTTGTTCCAGTGGTACAGGAGCATTTTATTGTTCATAGTTGTTAGTTTTCACATTTCAAGAACTGCTGCTAAATCATGTAAGAGTTGATCAATTTAGAAATTTTGATTTTGAAGAACATACTACAAACTTCACATTTTAAATTATATGCTAACAGAAAATTCTAATCAATCAGTGCATATATTTTGTTAAGTCCAGTTTGATATTATTAAAATAAAATAATGCTGTCTTTTCTTGTGTCACAGATACTGTAAGCTTGGAAAATCTGGTTGATAAAGCCTGGTTGAAATTACAACAGCAGTTTATTGTTGGAGAGAAAGTCAATTTGAAAGTCAAATTTGCAGATAAACTGTGAGTTAATGCAATATTTAAAGGAAAAATTAGTTTTGTCACCAAGTCAAAATTTGAATATTTTTTTAAATCAGGAGGATTTAAATCAGTTTTAATTATTAACTCATTCAATATGTATTGCTGCACAGTGCGTCAAGGCAATTTGGCTTCACTACCTATCGCCGCAGGCTGTGCTAAGCGTATAATATTTCTTTTAATGAGTATTTCTACTTTTATTTTAAATACTTTTCATTACTTCTATTCAGAAGAGGTTCAACTTCCTTTATGTTGTTTGGTTTGATTATAGCGTTGCTTTTGATTTTGTTATAGACATTTTACCACGTTGTGTTACAGTTTTTGATATAAAAATTTGTGACAACAAAAAACAGCTGATTCAGTGGCTTCTTCCAGTGATAGCTCTAGATGTAAGGATAATAAATACAGATGCATAACGGCTGAAAAAGCCAGTCAGATGATTCTATTTGATTCTGAGTCGGATGATGATAGATCTAGTAATAGTAATAGTGATATTCTAGATCTAGAACTTGACAGTCTTCGAGACTGTTCCTCTCTGTAAGTCTAGCAAAAAAGGAAAGAACCTGCTTTAGATTTAGATCAGAACCCAGGGAAAAGCATGAAACTTAGCAGAAGTAGTTCTAGTAGACCTAGGCCTAGACCTATTTATGATGAAGATTCTGATATGGACCCACAACTTATATTTGATGACACTGACAGTGATGAAGATTATGAGCCACCTACCAGACCTCGGCCTCCACTTGTGAAAAAAAAACTGCTTCATGTTCATCAACTAAAGGGAAAAGGAAATGTTCTAAATCTACTAGTCTCCAGTCTGTTGATATCAGCACTACAATTTGGTCTAGTACATTTAATTCTTCTGTCACTTCTGACTCTGCAGATCCTGAATGGGACCATGTTACATGTTACACAGCTATTTCGGACTACAGGACAACTGCTGCAGAAATTTATTCTCCTTGGATTCACCATGAGTTCAACATAGAACGCTTCCAAGATATTTACCACACCATGCTTCACTATGGTGATGAAGCATCAGAAGGAAAAGAAAAAATAGAGCCATTCATGAATTTATTGACAGATAAATTTAGAAAATGTTTCTATCCCATCCAGGAGCTCAGCATTGATGAGATGGTTATTGGGTTTAGAGGTAGGTGGCAATTTAAGATGTTTAATGCCACTAAACCTAGCAAATATCACACCAAAACCTTTGGCCTGTGTGATTCGGCAACTGGCTATGTTGTCAATATTTTGACATTTTGGGACAAATACCTCTTACAATTCTGATGCAGATAAGGATGGCGGATAAGCTGTACAGGTTTTTGGCACCCTCCTTCAACATGTCAGAACAGGGGCATAAAATTTTTGCGGATCGGTTTTATACCACCCGGAAACTCAACAACTATTTGCTGCAAAAAAAACAACAGTTCTACACAGGTACACTCAACGTCAACAGACTTGGTTTTCCAAAAGCAGTCAAGAGTTTGATTTTGCAACACAGAGAGATGAAATAGTTTCTCCACAAAGAAAAAAAATGCTCTGTGTTGCTTACAAAGACAAAAAAAAGCAAAAACAAAATGTCATTATGATTTCTACAGATGCTGAAGTGGGCACTGCAAAAGTGAACGACATTGACAAGCCTTTGATGGTCGACACATACAATAGAAACATGATGGGTGTGACAAGCTAGACCAGAAACTGACCTACAACTGTGTCTTTGACAAAAAAAAAACATCAAGTGGTGGAAAAAATTGTTTTATTGGCTGTTTGAAATATGTCAAGCCAACTCCTACATTTTATTTTGCCCCAGCCTGAAACCTGATGCAAGAAAACTGTCTCTGAAAGACTACAAGCATGTTCTGATTCGACAGCTAACACAGAATATTGTTTTAAATGAACATATCAGAGCTCCTGATAGACAACAAGAGACAGGTTGCCTGGAAAAGTCTAAGAGTCAGCATATAGTGGACTACAGCAAACGGGACAGAGACTGCGTTTTTTGTTCGACGAACACTAAACGGGCCAAAACCAATTTTTTTGCTCTGGATGTGAAGCAAAGCCTCATTTTCATCTTAAAGGATGCTTCAAATCCTTTTATGAAGTGCAATTACGTTGTTGACTGTTGGACAATTTTTTTTCTTTCATTTTTGGTATATAGTGTAAAAAGTTCAGTTTTCGAATAGAAAACATAAAAAAAAATTCAGGTGTGTGGACAAAAAAATTCATATTTTTCAATTTCTTGTGCTATTTCAATGAAACTTTCCTACTTTCTTACAAACATATTTTGGTGGAAATTTTATATAAAGCAGCTTCTTTGGATTAATATTTATGGATTTTCGTACTGTAAGTTGAGTTAAAAAAAAATTTAAAAATATTTTTTCCCACACTGTTGTACTTAAAGTTTAATAACTTTTTTATTTTTTTAATTATGTTATTAATGTTTACAGTATAACATTCCTTATTCAATGACAAAAACTTTGATATGCTACTTGCCATAGAAACTAAAAAAATGATTGTATATAAGAACATACAATACTTGCACTAAAACATTTTTCAGCCAATTTTTTTTTTTTGCTCCGTTGCATTGACAAAAACTAACATATGGAAAGAGTTAAATATTCCCTATTATAAATAAATAAATATTGTTCTGTTCTACAGTTTTTTGTAAATTATTAAATTTTGCCATCAGTTGATAATAGTATTTATAGCACAGATCTTTGTGATAGTTCTAGCTGAAAATTTGATAAATTGTTGTGTTAAACCTTATTCCATGCAGAATTCCTGCCAAAGTAATTGCCATTGATTCTAATTTGACTTGTAAAGAAGCCTCCAGCCCTGCCTGTAATTCACCATCAAGTGACAAGGAAAACAGTACAGAGGAAAAGGATAAAGAAAGCCCTAAAAAATGGACACCACCTAAGGTCAAATGAATTCTTGTTCATTTGAATATATTAGTTAAAAGCCAATAAATGAATTAGGTTTTGATTTAAATCAATGTTTTCACATGTGGAAATACCTAATTATAATTGAGGAAACCCAGCTGATACAATTTAATTAAGATTATTTTGTTAATTTTTCCAAAATTCCATTTTATTTTCTGTGGAGGGAAAAATGTTTAAATTTACTCTTGATAAATCTTTTTAATATATATGCAATTTATTATAATTGTAGTCTTGTTTGTATACAAAATTGATATATTAAAAAAAACATTTGTTAGCTCATTGGATAGTACTTTGCTCAATTATTTCGTACTTGTTTATTTTTAGCTTTGTGTAGCCAGTTCTATAAGTATCTACTTTAAACATTAAAAAAGGGTTGAATCTAAAGTGATTCTTAGTTCGTAGATGAACCATTCAATTGATGCTATTTTTGTTTATTTAGATGCTTCCCTATACCTACAGTATAGAGCTAGAGAATGAAGCCAAAGTGATTCATTCAGTTCCAGGGAGTGATCTCCAGTAAGTAGTATACATTTTGTTTTGAAAGTAATTTGTAAATGAATGCAATAAAAAGATTCCTTCCAGTAGATAAAAGTCAGGGTAAAAAAAAAGGAGATGGGGGTTGTCCTGTTCTGCAGTTAACTAGTTAAAGTGTCATGTAGTGAGTACAATAATCAATCTTTGTTTCACAAATGTATTGTATGTAATAAGATAAATTCTGTATAGATTACCCTAAAGATGTCAACAAAAAGTCACAATTAGTACCAGAATCTGGGGCTAATATGCTGCCATGTTCCAATCTTGTAACCTAAATTTTATTTCTATTACAAAATTTATATTCTTTTCAGTCGTGTAGAAAAAGCCCCATCCAAAGATGTCCTTCGACACTTTATAAGAGTTTCTGCTTTAAGATCAGGAAACACAGCAACAAGTCCATGGGTAGTCAACACAGACTTGGTTAAACAGTATAAACTTGTCAACAAATTTGCTGATTTTTTCCTATCACCTCTGAAGGTACATTATATTACGTTTGATAATAGATAATGGATTGTTTCAGTTGAGAATAAAGAAGCTAACAAACTCCCAATAAAAGAAAATCATATACTCACTGGAGTGATCGTTAAATGAACTTATGTGTTACCCGTGCTTGTAATCGTGCTAGTATTTGTAATTGTTTTCACATTATCGTAGTCTGTGAATCGTGACCAATCTGTACTGTGTTATTGTGTGTATCAGTCATGTTTTATTGAAATAAAGCCTTGTTTCTAAGGTTATGAATTGATTTAGTATATTACAATTTATTTCAATAAAACCATTCTTAAATTGACAAGTTTTTGCGTCCCAATAGACTGGATGTTGATCCTAGTTCAACTAATGCTTCAATTACATGGAAACATTGGATTTCTTGTTTTGACAGATTCCCAACGAAGGTAGGGGCTAGTGAAAGCGAACAGTTTGACCTGCTATGCAACTTTGTGTCTCCATCCTTATATCAGTATATTCTACCTGTTCTAAATACTCAGGAGCAAAATCTATTCTTGAGAATTTATTTGTGAAGGCCCCTAATGAAACATTGGCCAGACATTTGCTTGCAACTTGTAAACAAGAAGTCGATCAAAGTCTTGATCAATTTGTACACAAGCTGAGAGTGTTGGCCAGGGATTGTCAGTTACGAGCTGTTAGTGCTGACAAAAATGAAGAGGATGCCATTCGCGATGCCTTTGTTAGCGGCATGCGTTTGAGTGTAATGAGACAGAGGCTACTTGAGAAAAGATCCCTTGACTTGAAAATGGGCTTTAGATATTGCCAAGACACTCGACATGGCCAAAAAGAATCCAGTTCGTTTAGTGCTCTTTCTCAGTTGGTAGAGTCATCTCTTTCGTCATCGGCAATCTCAACTGAAGAAATGGTGGACTCAGAAACAATCGCAACAGTGAATACTAAATGTTTCTTTTGCAGGGGTAATCGGCATCTCAGAGCAAAATGCCCTGCCAAAGACTACATGTCATTCTTGCGGGAAAAATGGACATTTTTCGAAAGTTTGCAGGTCTCGCAACACACCTATAACCAAAACAAAAGTCAAAACATCTAGCTACGAGATTAAAAGACAATCTTGTAGAGATTGTAGCTGCATTAAGGACTCTACACATCTAACATCACTAATTGCTACTTCGTCTGTACCTGGTTTAAATAAATCAACATTACACATCTCTGTAAATGGCGTGAACCTAAGAGCCCTAATTGATACAGGTAGCGGGGAAAGTTACATTTCTTCAAACATACCAAGAGAGTATGATTGGTCAGTGACACGTTCAAAGCACAAAATTTCTATGGCGTCATCTCAACTGTCAAGCGTCACAAGAGGCCAAATGTTTGCATCGCTAAAATACAAAGGGGAAGTTTACAATCATATCAAACTTTTGTTACTAGATGAACTTTGCACTGATGTAGTGCTTGGGTTGGATTTTCTCACATTACACAAAGAACTGATAATTCCATTCAATGGTGGTCGACCTGCATTTCATGTTTGCTCGCTCAATGCTGTTAAGGTAGAGGCACCACAATTGTTTGCAAATTTATCCCCTGACTGCAGACCTATTGCTACTAAATCTCGTCGTCACTCCTTCCAAGACACACAATTTATCAAAGCTGAAGTTGAGAAATTGATACGAAACGGTATCATTGAACCTTCCAAATCACCTTGGAGAGCTCAAATCCTTGTCACGACCAATGAGCGGCACAAAAAGCAAATGGTCGTTGATTATAGCCAAACTATAAATAGATTTACTTACCTGGATGCTTACCCAATTCCAAGAGTGGATGAAATGGTGGAGAAAATTTCCAGGTATGAAATCTTTAGCACATTGGATCTGGAGAGTGCTTATACCTATCCAACAGAACGAAAAAAAATACACAGCTTTCGAAGCTTGCGGTAAACTCTACCAGTTTTGCAGAATACCCTTTGGGGTCACTAACAGTGTAGCTTGCTTCCAGAAAACCATAGACACTATTATAGAAAAAGAAAAGTTGTCTGACACGCTTGCCTATGTCGACAATGTAACAATATGTGGTACAGATGTAGACTCTCATAACAAAAATCTGTTGTGTTTTCAGAAGGTAGCTCTGGACTACGGAATAACTTTCAACGAAACTAAAAGTGTATTTGCTACTAAGAAGGTAAAGCTGTTTGGATATGAAATATCCAAAGGACATTTGAAGCCGGACCCTGATAGATTTCCAACTCTGCGAGATTTGCCACCTCCAAAAGATCTGAAGTCTCAGAAAAGGATTGTAGGACTTTTGGCATATTATGCTCACTGGATACCCAATTTCTCAGACAAAATGTATCCTATAATGAAAAATCAAATTTTTCCTGTACTTACAGAAGTAAAAACAGCGTTGGAAGACTTGAAACAAGAATTGCAGAAAGCAGCAATTTTCACCATAATGACCATCCTCTAATTGTGGAAACAGACGCTTCTGACATCGCAGTAGCAGCCACTTTAAATCAGGATGGAAGACCTATTGCATTCTTCTCTAGAACTCTTTCACCTAGTGAAAGGCATCAATCTGCCATAGAGAAAGAAGCAACTGCAATAATTGAAGCTATACGCAAATGGAAGCATTACTTGTGTGGCAATCATTTTACCCTTATTACGGACCAGCGGTCTATTTCATACATATTTAAAGACACTCATGACAAGAAAATTAAAAACGATAAGATACAAAGGTGGAAATTGGAACTGCCAGGCTTCAAGTTTGATATACAGTATAGACCTGGAAACGTCAACACAGTAGCAGACACCTTGTCTAGAGGGCACTGTGCAACCATGACGAAACAAAGTAGCCTGAAGACATACCATGACTACCTGTGTCATCCAGGTGTCACTAGACTTCTACATTATGTCAGGTCAAAGAACTTACCCTTCTCTGTTGAAGAGGTCAGACAGACCATTCAACAATGCAGAACCTGCAATAGAATTAAACCGCAATTCTATAAGGAATTTGCAGGAACACTAATAAAGGCCACACAGCCGTTTGAAAGAATTAGTATTGACTTTAAAGGTCCTTTGCCATTAGCTACTCGGAACAAGTATTTATTAACAATGATTGATGAATATTTGCAGTTTCCATTCGCTTTTCCCTGTCCTGATATGACATCTAAGACAGTGATAAAGTGCTTCGATCAGTTATTTTTCCACTTTGGAACACCCAGTTACATCCACTCTGATCGTGGCACATCATTTATGTCCATAGAAACTACAGAATATCTACATTCTAAGGGCATAGCCACTAGCAGGACAACGCCCTACAATGCAAAAGGAAATGGGCAAATAGAAAAGCTGAATAAAACATTGTGGCAGGCTATTTTATTAGCATTGGACTCAGGGAAGTTGGAACTATAGCAGTGGGAATCTGTGTTGCCTCAGGCACTTCATTCAATTCGATCATTACTGTGTACTTCTACTAATGAAACTCCACACAAACGGATCTTCAAATTCAACAGAAGATTGCCAACGGGAACATCCTTTCCTACTTGGCTACAGAACCCAGGGAAAGTGTTACCAAAATCACCTGTAAGATCTTCAAAATTTGACCCATTGCTACAAGAGGTTGAACTTATTAGCTGCAACCCACAGTATGCCCATATACGATTTCCAAACGGCCGGGAAGAGACAGTGTCGCTTAGGCACATGGCACGGAAGGAAAGTTCCACTAACGACTATTTCGAACCAGAGAACGGTATTCTGCCTCAAGAGGTCGGTGACTCTTTGGATCTCTCACCAGGGAGTCGCTACGTGCCTGAAACTATCAGTAATTCACAGAGTCCCACCCCAATGATGTACAACCAGCAGAGAAGTCATCAGTGACTCACAGGGGAGCCACCCAATGCCAGAGGCCAATATTGACTCGAGTCCCATACATGACAGTTACGACTTGCAAGGAGAAAAGTCAACGCCAGAGACACTCCGGATCCTTCCCTTCATACGCATGGTTATAATCTAAGACCCAGAAAGAAATAAAGGAGGGGTGAATGGAGTGATCGTTAAATGAACTTGTGTGTTACCCGTGCTTGTAATCGTGCTAGTATTTGTAATCATGTTCGCATTATCGTAGAATGTGAATCGTGACCAGTCTGTACTGTGTTATTGTGTGTATCAGTCTTGTTTTATTGAAATAAAGCCTTGTTTCTAAGGTTATGAATTGATTTAGTATATTACACTGACTTTTCAAGAAAAAACATTTTTGTTACAAACTGCAAGGTTAATCCTTAACTACTATTCAGTTTTATGTAATATTGTTATTCTGTGTAGCTGTATTTTTTTTTCTCTTTAAACTTGTCACCATGAAACAAGTGAGCTATATAAGCTGTTGGGTTTTAGTTTTTTGACTTCAAAATCTTTTTTGCAGATGTCTGAAGCAATTAAAAAAGCTGAAGAGAATGGCAAAAAACGCAAACTGTCAAATGGGGCAACAAAATCTGCAGCTAAGAAACTGAAACTAGACAAGTCCTTAAAGAAAGACAAGAAGCTTAATACTAAAAAGGAATTAAATGGAACAAAAGACTCCAAATCTGCAGGGAAGAATACAAAAGTATCACCAAAGAAAAAAGCCTGTAAAGATTCAGCCATAATTATTGCAAACAGTGATTCAGAGGATGAAGTTTCTCTGGCTAAACTGAAACGTAGCAGCTCTGTGGTGAATTCTGATTCTGACTCAGATGTTCCTCTTTATCAGCTGGTGGATCAAACTACCCCTAAAAAAAAGAAAAAGTCCAGTGAGGTTAATGTCTCTAGTGATGAGGACATACCATTAAGTAAAATCACACCGTCAAGCCCAAAAAAATCAACACCTAAGATAACTGTTAACTCAACACCTAAAAAGAAAACTTCTTTGTCAAAGTCAATGAAAAAAATATCAGACAAGTCAACAAGCAAGAAGAGCAACAAGAAAAAGAAAATATTAGCTGAGGAAAAGACAAAGGGAGGCATGAAACAAGTTACTTTGTTTGATCTCACCAAAAAGGGGAAGATTGAGCAGAAAAGTAAAATCTCTGAACAGAAGACACCCCAGAAAAAATCGCCAGCTAAAACCCCTAAGTCTCCCCCTCGGCCCCCGCCTACCCCAGCCATTGTTAAGCGTCTGCTCTGTTCAAAACGCGAAACACTTCAAGAGAAGATGAAATACTCAATGCTGTTGAAAAAGGCTGTGTCTGTCCTGTCTGCTGCTCAGGTGAAGAACCTTCCAGAAAAATTGAAGGGAGAGGTTGAGCACAAAAAGAAGCTGATGGAAGAAAAAGAGAAGATGGCCAAGATGACTCAAGAGGAAAGAGAGGCTTACCTGAAAGAGAAGAGAGAGCAGGCTAAGATTGTGCAAAAACAGAAACTGCTTCAAAAACTGAGAGATCAAAGGAAAAGGTTTGAGGATACAGACTTGGATTTAACGCCTTTGCCACAAGCCAAACTGGTACCCACACCAGACAGCTTCCCAAATTCACTTTTTGGGGATGTCGCTATGGTGACGGAATTCATTAACAGTTATAGTGGACTCTTGATGCCTGAATCAGAGTATCCAATCTATACTGATGCATTGATGAAAGCTTTGGTTGGTGGCTCCTCAGGCTTTGCCTATCTCTCAAGGGTATTAAATGTGTTGTTGCAAACCCTTTTACAAGATCAAATTGCTAAGGTAAGGGTATAATAATATATTATATTGCAAAATAATTTAATTGTATGTTTCAAAACAAATACTTTACAAATAAAACTTCAAAATGTCTATTCACCTCACTAAATAATTGAATTAGCAACTTTCCTGCACCTTTGTGAACTATATATATACACATATATATATATACATTTAGTATATATAATAATAATAATAATCTTTATTGTCCATACGGAAATTTGTCTTACAATTTGTGCATTGCACCAAACAAAAAACATTATAACTATATATACACATATATAATATATATATTTATATATATATATTTACTTTTCTTTAAGTTGCCTTAATTATGTTTAAAAGGTGGCTGGTTATCTACATTAGTATTAAGAATGATTTATAATGCCAGCCTAAATGATGGTTTGATTTTATAATAATGCCCCAAATGTCTCTTACAGTTCAGCTCATTCTTTTGTGTTTGCTCCTAGGGCTATAAGGAATTCAACACATTGTTGTCAGACATAGCTGTAAGTTCCTATACAGCTTCAGAGCTGGTCAGGTTGTGTTTGCAGTGTGAAGATGAGGATGATGATGTTGAAGATGTGGTCAGTAACTATTTCTAGATATTTTTGTTTTTGTTTGGTATTGTTTCATTTCATTGAGCATCTTCATGATTCTCTGTCACTGTGTTCGCAGCCTGAAGAGTATATCAGATTGTTAAAAGACTCAGAGTTTTATCAGTTAGATGTTGAACAGAAACTGTGTGTGCTGCATGGTCTGTGCTCTCGTGTACTGGCGACTTATTCAGTTCAGGATTACATGGAAGAGCAGCAGCGGAAAGTCAATGTTCTAACGTAAGTGTACTAAATACATTTAATTTTATTATTATGTTTTAACTTTTGCTAAAATTTTAATGTCTCATCATAATAGATGATAGTTTTAATAATTTTTCCTGATATTGTTAGTTGCACTAGACTTAATAAAATACACCTTTAATGTACAATATCTTCTTATGTTTATAAAGTAAAGATATTATTTGATATCCATACCCATTCTTCAGTTGAAAATTAAGCAAACTTGATAGACTTTGAACTTTTAATTTGTAAGATTTGAAAATTTAAGTAAATAACAAATGTTTCAGGATGCAGAAATGTTCAATTATTTGAGGCCGTATGTGTGTCTATTGCTGAGTTAGTAGTGTTTCTAGAAACAACACTTAAATTCTATTAGTGTTGAATAGGTGACTTAAAAAAGTAACCAGAAGGATTTCAATGAAAATAGGCATTAAACCCACAATTAAAACAAATTAATGCCAAATAAAATGTTTTTTCTACATATAAAATCTGTTTTTCTATTTGTTCTAAAGAAAACAAAAAAACACAGAACTGAAACAAATGGCGGCTCAAAAGAAAACTGGCAAGCAGGGTGGCCCTGAAACTAAAAATGAAAAGTTAGTTGAGAAAACTGAAAAAGTGGAAGACAAGGATACTAAGAATGGATCACTGACAATAACTTCCTTCTATGGCAAAGAAGCTGCAGATATTACGGAGGAGTCTGATAATTTGATATCTACTGTTAAAAGCAGAAGGCTACTTGCAGCCAAGGCAGCAGCAGAGAAAGAAAGATTAGAGAGAGAGAGAATGGTATTAAGGGAAAAAGAAATTCAGGTCTTTATTTTTTCTAATTGCAATAAAATAAAATAAATAAAACAAGAATTAATTTTTAGTTTTAGGAAACCAATGCTTGTAATTTTAGTCATTTAATAGAAGCTTTTCAAAATACAGAAAAGCACTGTTTTACAATGTGTAAAAATTTGCTATATATGCAAACAGCTTGTTTGTTTTTAAGTTACTTTTTTGTTTTGATTTAGGCCCAAACAGTTTGAATAGGACTTTTAACTATAGGTGTAAACAAAATAAATGAATACTCTGAATTGTTTAAGATGTGCTTAAAATACTGAAACTCTAACTGATTTTATTATTTTAAAAAATGTATAAATTGAATTTAGAATATTATTTAGACATTTTTAAAGCTTAAAGTCAAGCAATTCAGTTTGTCACTACAATTTGAAGAATGAAGTTACTTTCTATACTGTAGCATCATGGTAATCCCTGGAACTATCTTCTAACATACTATTCAAATTGCACACACTGATTTGTGTTGTGTTTTTCATTGTTTTAAAATTCAAATAGTCTTTCCAGTCAAAAACTTAATTGAAGGTTAGGATTAAGCAAACAATAAAGTATCAAAACCCAACCTCAATGTAATAAGTATGATTTTGACATTATGACATCAGTTGGACAGCTCTGGGATTAAACAACAAACATGTGTACCTACAAGAGAATGTCTGTTGAGTAGGCGAAATGAAACTCATTTCAAATAAGAAAACATGTTTTTTAGAATGAAGTTTAATTGTTAACAGGAAGAAAAGCAGAAAGAAAAGCTACGGAAGAAACAAGAACAAATGGCAGACGCCATCAACCTAGCTAGGATGGTGCTTCGATGTGAACCCATTGGCACAGATAGACATCATGATCGTTACTGGGTGTTCACAAATACCACACCTGGACTGTATGTAGAAAAAGGTAACCTTGTTGATATTTTTATTTTCGTTCAGTCAAGCTTCCGATTCTTAGACAAGCTTCTGAAAAGAGGACATTGAGACTTACAAATACCACTGTGTGTTTGTGTATTGATGCTATAGCTTTAGTGACACTTGTTTTATAATAACCTAGCACTGATGTAGTTTGATGTTCACAAGCTTAGTAATCATTTTCAGTCTCAATAATTGCCTTTCACATTTCAATAGGTCTGAATGGGTTATTACAGTACCTAATATTTCTTATCAGTTTTAGTGGCATACCTAACTTGATCTCACCTCCTTAGCTGCTTTTTGTGGATTTGTCCCTTAATGCCTCCCCTCACTCTATTATTACCTCTCCTATTATAGTACTTCTGACAAATGTAGGAGATAATCACATTACCGTTACCTTTCCTAGAAACACAAGTTCCTGGCCTTACAGAACTTTCACACATTGAACAGTTTGGTTGGCATAGGATTATTATACTTTTAAAGTCATTGAATTTCTTGTTGTAGCTAATTATTGGTGTTAACATAAATTATTAGAATAATAACTAATGTATTAAATTGTGTATTTTGTGTATTGTGTATTTTACATAGCTTTCAAAGTAAACAATTTCAACAATTGCAATGCTTTTTCTACATCAGGTTGGGTAGGGGAGGAGATCAACTATAACATATATAAAAAGACCAAGAGCACAGAAGAGGAGGAAGAAGAAGAGGAATCATCTGAAAGTGAGGAAGAGACTGATATCCCTCAAACTGGAGACACTCCTCTCAAATTGAAGTACAGAACAAAGAAGCAAATGATTGAGACCAGGTAAGCCTTGCACACTACTTAGAGCACAATCATGCCAGGATTTCTTTTACTTATTGAGACAGAAAAAATGTATGCACAAATAACTTTTGACATTTGTTTTTTTAATAACTGTAAGTGTAACAGTCTTCTAATTATTAGTTGAATTAGAATATTTACTATTGTGTGAATTTATAAGACTAGTAATTCATTTGTGAGACCTTGTGAGGGGTTATTTAACCATACATATTAATTATGCACTTTGTGTGTTTAATTTTTCAAACTTATTTTGCAACAATAAATAACTTAAAAAAACTACTGTCTTTACTATAATTGTAATAATATATGCATTGGTCATTAATAATCTTCTAGTTGTTGTTTTTTTTGTTCATTTGTAAAGAAGACACTTTCTAATTTATCCTATTTTTATTTGTCCGCTAGCACCCCACATCCTGGACAAAACATGTGGTTTACATACAGGTCTCAGAAAGATTTGGATGGATTGCTTAAAGCTTTACATCCTCAGGGAATAAGAGAAAGTCTGCTTAAGGCAGAAATTAAGAAAAGATATGATGACATTTCAAGAGCCATCATTATGGTTAGTAGTCAATGTTAACAAGTGTTTCCAACTTTTAACTTGAAACTAAAAGGGTAGGTCTTTGCTCAGCTGTAGGGTCTAGTGGAGTCTCTAAAACTTACCCGTTGATGTCAAGATCAGAATCCCAACCTTAAAGATATCTAAGAGCTAAATTTCAAAGCAATATTTTTTCTTTGAAAGAAAAAAAGCTTTAACTGGCTTATCTTTGGATTCTTAGGAACAAAGTTTTTTATTTATTTGGTAAAAATCTGTCAGCAGAAATGCATTAAGATTTTTTCTTTGGAAAAAAATTACCATCTTTTGCTCCATTAGTAGTATGTCTATCAGTAGTATGTTTTGCCTCAATTGGATTGAGAATTGAGGATTTAGAACTAGTTAAAACATATTGTCAGTAGCACTAACATTAAGAAGCAAGTTAAAATTCACCATTACTGTCAGAAGCCCTTACGTTTAGGAACTAATAAACTTTCTAACATAAACTAACATTTAGAAATGAGTTATGGTCAGTAGTACAAACATTATTTACACCTTTGTATTAAACTATAACACTAACCAATGTCATTTTTTTTTTAGAGTAAAAGCAATGAAAACTATTTTTAATTACATTGATTTATCCCACCCATACATTTTTTTAAAATCAAATTTTCTGAATTTAAAGACCAACTGAAGAGGTTTTGGGGTCAGACGCGGAAACCAGTGTAATACTTTTTTTTAGTTTCATAATGCTTAAAAAAAACATACATACGAAATATTAGACATATATTCTTTGTAATTATTTAAATATAAGCAATTTAATGTGCGTTTTAGGGACTATTAAATTTCACAATCTCGAAGCCATTCGAGATCAGTATTTCCCAGACAACCAAGGTCAATGACGTAGTTTAGGGTAAATTAGGTCAAATTTTTCAGTTTATGGCTTAGCCTATTTCCCTATTCCTTTTTACAGGAATGCCAGTTTCTGAAAACAAAGGCGACTAAAACACACCAATTTATAAAAAGTGGATGTTAGAGTTGAGGAAATTAGGTCAAATCACGCAATTTATGGCTTTGCATGTTAGATCTACTGTTTGTCTGCTTATTCTTGATCTAGTCAAGCGAACAGCGTTTCAGCCCACGCAGTACCGCGCACCTCAGTTCACGTTTCGTTTTAGTCAAGTTATGCAATTTATGGCTTATGTTACTGCTTCAGGCTTATTCTAGTTCTACATCTACTGCTTTTGATCAAGAGCTAGATCTAGATCTTCTTTTCTCAGATCATTAATGATGTATGAAGTAGACCTACATTTGGATCTAAATTCAATTAGATGAAGTCTAGATCTAGTAATAGTAGTGTTGGTAATTTAGAGATTAGACCTATCTATATAGATCTATCTAGACTGATCCGATCGAGGTGCTTGGCCTAGATCTAGAAAAACAAAGTTTAAAATTATATACTCTATCTATACACTTAATAGTGATTATTAACTTATAGTCGTCCCTAAATAGGCCCAATATGGGAAAAAAACAACATTAATTACAATGTTGAGCTCATTCAATGTAGTTATTGTAGTACTTGATTATATTTAGTTTGAATCTAGTCACAACCCCGTACAACACTAGCAAATAGCTTTAACCTTAACCTAGACTTAAAAGTAGTCTGATATAGATCTAAATTTCTAAAAACTAATCTATAAGGCAAAAATTAGACCATAGATCTACCAATTCTATAATATTATTAATATACGAAATATGGATTTTGTTACGCTCTTATTTAAATATATTTGGGCCTATATATTTAAGTTAAATAGTTCTATAAATCTATATGTAAAAGTTGAAGAATTTTAATTTATCCCACGCTTGACTCATTTGTTGATTGGAATAGAATCATTAGATAGTTAAGTTAGCAAGTTAATCTGTAACTGTAAAAAAAAGTTTTAAATTGTGTTTAGACTATAAGTGAAAGAGATTATCCTACTGGAAAAGGAGTTGTTGTTTTTTTCTTTTCTCTGGGAAGTCAGGGAAGTGGAAAATAAATTGTAGTATCAATATAATATTAAGTAATGCATATAGGCTACTGTTGATGTAGTTAAGTTATGCAACTCATTTGATTAAATTTTAGTAACCCAATTATTGCCAGTTAATCACTGAATATATATATTTTTTTTATATTGTTATTAAAAATGCAGAGCTATTCATAATTTAAAGTGATTAATAAATAAGGCTGACAGTCGAGTCGAAAGATTAATGAGGAATGCAGTATTTTCCATGGCTACGCAGCCCTAGCTGCAAACTAGATATTTTGCCACGTCCAGCGAAGACATAACCATTTTCAGCTGGTGGTCAATTTAAATGTTCTTTACGACTACGTCTTCCCTCGGCAGTGGATTTTCTTTTGGCCTCTAATATGTATTCCACGTTGCAATTTCTAATAAATAGAATCATTCGAAGAATGAGATCCAACTCTTAGTTTTTAAAAATGTAACCCCTTTACAGATCAAGTCATCATTGCGATGGACATTCAAATCTGCAATAACATAGAAATGATCAAAATTTGAATAAGTTTCAAAACGCAGAAAGTTGTGTGATTTGTGCTCCGAACTGTCTTCTCTGTGGTCTCAGGTTCAAACATTAACCACTGCCATTAACTAACAACCTGCTGGAGTTTTGGGCTATGACATAATAATATTAAATCCTGATTCGAAACTTTGTCTAAACCTAGCAATTGAAAAGGAACATAACTAAAATAATGTTGTGTGTATGATGAAGAACTCTATTAAAATGTGATTTTGTATTTACATTTATTGGTATTTATTATATAAAATAAAATTGTAGAATGTTTCTGTGATTTGTTTCACAATAGAAACAGGGAATATTAACTCTTCTTGTATTTCCAAAATGAAAGATCCATCTAGTAAACTTGTCTCTATGCCACGTCATATATATGTTTTCTGTAAAATAGATTTTTAAAAATTTATTTATTAACATATATACTTAATTATGTATACATATATATAGAACTATTGGTTATATATATATATATTATATGTTATACTGATTATCTGATCTAACATTAACATCTAACTCTTATTGTTCTTAATAATAATAAATTACTCTACTCTAGGTCTAGGCAATCTAATATATTTAAGACCATGGCCGGTCTTAAGCCACTGCAACCTCTACGGTCGCAGTGGTCCCTGCACTTTCATAGGCCTTGCGCTAATTCTAGGTGCAATTGTTAAACTGCAATATATATATATATATATAAAAGCTCATGAAAGCTCATAAAAATCTACTGAAAATAGACAAAATTGTCATTTGTGGGTGTCATTCATTCCGGAAAATGCGAATCCTTTGCGCGATAAACGAAAAAAGGCATTGTCAGCTTTCATGTAACAAAATGTTATAATCAGGCAAATTTTCACTTTAATCGGAAGTTTCCATACTTTATTTACTTTAATAGTGACTGGCAAATTAATATGCCATAGGTTGCAAAGTTCGTAAAGTAAAGTTAATTTTATCTTAATCTTGTACTTAGTAAAGATTGAATAAAATTCAAAGTCAAATTTTTTAAAAATATAAAATCTTAATTTCCACTTATTATCCTTATTCCCACCCAGACTAGGCCCTGTACAATCAGTTTTACATAGTGCCCCGCAATCGTTAGGATCGGCCCTGTGTAAGTTTAAGACATGTCACATGTGTTTAGTATAGATCTGTATTCTGTATTTAATATTACCAATATAAATGATGACTTATTATTTTTTTAGATTTAAAGTCTAGCCTTATTAATAAGTATAGTAAGGGCTAGTAAAGGGCTATATAATTACTATATTAGATCTATTATAAATATATTCTATATATAGATTTAGCTTAGGCTTTAGGCTTAGTCCTTGACTAATATAATATTATATTTAAATCTATGAGTATAAATTATGCTAGGACACTACTCACTACTACTAGGTCTTACTATTGCAGAGATATACAAATTCAAGCCTTAAAAAAAAATGTTGGCGACTGGGCTTAGACTTAACATAGAGGCTAGTCTATATTACTTTAGATCTACTTAAATTTCTTAAATCTGCTAGTTTATAAACTATTAGTATTATTACAAGTCATAATAATTAATTATAAACTAGATCTAGATTCTAGTGAGTGACTAGTAAAAGTAATACTTAAAGTGTTAGAAGGCCTAGCTAGAATTAGACTTAGAAATAGATAGATCTAGCCATTTAGTTTTGTTATAATAAAAATTATAATAGACTAATATACTGTATAATATACGGTAGTAGTCTATACCTAGTCCTAGATGATAGATCTAGTGACTCTAGTCTCTAGTCAGTCTACTCTACTCTAGTGACTAGTCCTAGAGTCTAGTTACTAGTACACTACTACTAGTAGTCCTATCTATTAATCTATGTATAATTATGTTAATTAAATAGTCTGCTCTATAATATATTTTGAAAAAGTAGAAGAGTTATCTACAGGGCATTCTAGTGCATCCCATGATAAATATCATTTAAAATTGTTTGACAGCTAGATTGATAAGTATATCATCTGAATTGCTATCAATAACGTATCCAGCCATGTCTATTTTTATTTACATTTTCTCAGTCCATTACAAGACGTCACTTCCGCTTTCGGCAATTGAAGCTGATTTTCAAATCTCGTTATTTTTTACACTTTCAAATTACTTTTTCTAATATAAATACGCTTTTCTAAAATCTCAAAATTTTAGGAACTAACTTTGATGCTATCTACTATCTAAATTAATTGCTATCTCAATTTCGAAAAAAACCACTTCAGTTGGTCTTTAAACAAATTTTATAGAAACGGACATTATTTGTAGCATTTTGTTTCTTTAGAAATTTTCATATTTATTAGTATTATCAAAATACTTGTTTTTAATTTTGTTTCAGCACTTGTATATTTGTAAAAATAATTAAATGTATTGTATCCTTCCAGTTTGAAAGGCTTTACAGAAATATTCAGGACTATCAGTCTTAAGATAAAAGAAAGAAATATGCAGGGCTTACTGTCAGTCTGAAGATAAAAGAAAGAAATTATCAGGGCTATCAGTCTTAAGATAAAAGAAAGAAATATGCAGGACTGTCAGCCTTTAGATAAAAGAAAGAAATATGCAGGGCTATCAGTCTTTAAGATAAAAGAAAGAAATATGCAGGACTGACTATCAGTCTTAAGATAAAAAAAAAAATATGCAGGCCTGACTGTCAGTCTTAAGATAAAAGAAAGAAATATTTATGTTTTATATATTTATTTTTAATAATAAAAAAAAAAGAAATAAAAGCTTGATTTTTCTCTGTTACAGTCTCAGAGAACAAATTTAGAACTCAGAGACTCTGATGGTGATGTAGAAATGGTTGAAGGGTTCAAGAAAGAATTGTCTGACATGGAGCTGCGACTTAGAAATGGTGGGCTAGGTGGAGTCAAAGACTACGATGAGTGGGAAGCTACACTGATGAAGGCTACTGAGATATCAGAATTGGTTTGTATTGTGTCTTATCGGCTTAGTAATGCAATTACTAAGGTTTATTTTTAGAAATTTTAAATTTAAGATTAGACTTTGCTGAGCTCCTCATGGCAGTATGTAAATCTTATGTTAAATATTCCTTTGTCCACACACTCTTGATGTTGGACTAGAGCTACTAGGCATGCTAAAGGAGCATGAAAATCTGCTAATCATAAAGAATAATACTAATATTGTACAGAAATATATATATATATCAGTGTATATTCAACTCAAACTTGTGCTGCTAATTTTGTTTTCTGTTGTACGGAAATATTTGTATTCAATTAGTTATTAAATTATTTTTACGAATCACAAACATTTTCCTTAAAGAGAAAAGTCCATGACTTTTGACAAAATTAAGTGAAAGGGAATAGTTCAAACTTTCACTTTTTTTTTTACTTTTGTCAGAAATTTTTCTATATACATATAATTGTCCTTGAAATCTTTTTAGGGTCTAAGTTTGTTGCGGGTACATGATGGAATACTGGAGAAATTTTTACAAGGTTTTATGAAGCCAAGCAATCGTGTTGGTGAGGGAGAAAAGAAGCAGGATAGTGAAACAGAGGACAAACAAATTGATGGTAGGAATTTGGTACCTTGTAGAAACATACATTGTCGAGATGTTTTCACTAATCTCACCATTGATAGAAATATTTTTTTTAAGTATCCTTTTCTAATGTATTTGTACTAGGTGAATGTGCTGATAAGCCTCAAGAGAAGGAAGATAAAAGAGAGAAAGTTATAAGGGAATGGAAGGAAGCTGTAGAGAATTGCCAGACCTTGTCCAGGCTACATGTACTGATGGCTTTCTTGGACTCATGTATTAAGTGGGAGAAATCTGCGGAGAATGCTGTAAGATATTTTAGTTTAATTTTTTTTTGTTTTCTCAATCTAGTTCTGAAATATATTTTAAAAATAAGTAATTAATTTGTCAATTTCTCAAGCCCCAGACATTATTTAAAATGAAGAGCAAACTGGTGAAGATAGTTAAAAAATGTTTAATACAATGAACATGCACAATGATAAAAATATATGACAATGTTAGACCCACAATGATATAAGGTGTTTGCAACCACACAGTAATTACTTAATGCACTTAGTAAGCAGAACAATAATGTAATACTTAACTTCCCACCTTGTGATGAACACCAATGCAACACAGGATGGCCAGCAAAGGCCCACACTGCACTGCAGATCAGCTTATGTCCCAATCACAAACACTGGCATGAAGCCGGCTTAAGGTGGCTAGATAATAATAGCTAAATAACTGGCTAGATCTAAGCTCACTTTCCTTAAAACCATCTCTTTTTTAAGATTTAAACAAATGCTTATATAAAAATAACATTTTGACTATTACATTTTGTAGTCTGATGTCTTGAAACTTTATTTTGAAAATCAAAACTTTTCTTTCAGAAATGTAAAATCTGTCGCAAAAAATGTGACGATGCTCGTCTGCTACTCTGTGATGAATGTAATCAGGCTTTCCATATGTACTGTTTGAGACCTGCTCTCAACAAATTGCCTAGTGGTGACTGGTTTTGTCCTGCTTGCAAGGTGTGTTTTATATGCTCTGGTGATTGTAGAAACAAAAATATCTTTCTGCTTTATTTATTTTTTGCCTAACTTTTTACTACTAATAAATTAATAATAAACGTTTAATTGCAAGAAAAGTACAAATTTTTTCCCCACTTTAAACAAGGTGCCGGTACGCACCGGTCACAAAAAAAGCACTGTATATAGATGTACATACATATATATTAAAGTAAGTAAAGTTCCCCTTTCAGATCTTGCGATCTATAGGGCAGATAATGTTAAGGTCATCTGTTTTTTTGGCCAAAGGTTATTAAGCAGGCTGTCATGTGGCCAGCTCAATGACCAACCACCTTTGCTTTCCCCATCTAAAGTCAGGAACCCTAACCTGAAAATCCCAAAATTCAAAATTCTAGTTTTCACAGAGTTTAAAATCCAGGACCCTAGGTTCGAAAGACTAGTCCTTAACCACCCACCTACTGCGCCCCCATATATATTTATGTTTTATATATTATTTATGAAAGTTTTGGAAGGTTGAGAGATTATGTACCAATTTTTATTGGTTAGTTATGTCATCATCATATTAATTCGCATGTTCATAAGTGTTTGACTTAACAATAGACTCAATGGACTTTTTTTCTACAGTGGCAATTACAATAACCTGTTTTAGACTTTTTTGGGTTGGGTTGACAACTACCAAGATGTGTAATGACTTTTTCATCCATCCCAGTGGCCCTTCAGCCCATGGAGTGCCCTGACCTGCTCTATCACATCTTTCCATTCTGATCTATCCTGGGCTTCTCCATGTCCCAAGTATTTAGCAGATTTTCTGTTATTTTGTCAGTGTCCAGGTTTCACTTACATATGTATAACTACTGGTCCTATTATTGTTTTGTGTAGATAGTTTTCTTAGAAATAAATTTGCTTTTAAGTATGTGTTGTTCATTTGTACAATTGATGCTAATTGTATTGCAAAATTCTTCTATTTGCCAATAGCCTCGACGACCACAGGAAAGAGTTGCAGAGGTAATTATATTTAAGACTTAATTGATTATTAAGTACAGACATTGATTATTGAGATTTAAAAGATTTTATGTGTTTTTACTCAAGCGTAAATCCTCATTTTTCAGTCTGAGTCGGAAGCCGATGAGGAAGAGAGGGAAGATGCTTGTCGTGAATGTGGTGGTAAGGAGAAACTGATATTCTGCTCAAAGTGTCCAGCTGCATTCCACACTCAGTGTCATGATCCACCCCTCCGGCACCCTCCCAGGTCAACATGTTTTTTTTTAACTTTAATTTAGATTGTAAACATAGAAGTTGCATGCAGTTTATTGGTACTTTGTACTTGGACTGATTTATTTATGAGTGTGGGTTAGGGTTAGAGTTAGGGCAAGAAACAAAGCTGTCTTAATTGTACTCCATTTCCTAACTTGAAACTAATCAAACAGCAGCAATGCAGAATACTTTGGAATGAAATGGGCATGTTAAACTATGTGATAAAATCTTTATTTTGATTCTGTTCTATTTTCCAGAGGATCTTGGGAATGCACAGACTGTAAAAATGGTGTCAATGAGAGAAAAAGAGGAAAACTTTCTCGTAAAGGTGAGTCTGCTATCAAATCTTTTAGTTATTAAATCTACATAAGTTGACTTGGCAGTTAAAATGTGAATTTAATCTGATAACTATTTTTACGATAGAATGCTGTGTTAAAGAAAGCCTGCTTAAGCAGTATGATGCAATAAAAAGTTTTATTTTATAACTTGTGTATAGGAAGAGCTCATCATGTCGTGTTCTAGTCTAGCTGTGAAACTATTGTTCTATTTAAAAACCAAATGTTAGCTTTTTTTTCTTTAAAAAATAAGACCTTATAGTTTGCTATTGAGTTCAAGATGACTTTTCAAAGCCAGAAATAGTAGTGAATGGATTAGATACCATGAAACTCTTTCTGTCCATTGTGATGCTAGGCAAAGCATTTTATTTCTAGCTCAGTATTACTAGCAGCAAACAAAAACAAAAAACTTAACTAATCTTAAAATCACAACAAACTTTCTACTTTGTTAATTCTGTTTACTAGTGGCACCTAAACGTAACTACCGGCAAGCTTTGTCGGCCAGTGAGGAAGAAGAAGAGTCTACTGAGGAAGAGGAGGAAGTGACACCTGCTAGATCTAAAAGGTCAAGCTCAAACAAAGGAAGAACACGCAGTAAAGACAAGAAAAGCTCTGGCCACATTCAGGAGTCCACGACATCAAGTCGGTCAAGATCAAGTACACAAAAAGAAATGGTCACTCCCACACATCGTGTATCTCGACGGGGGCCCTCTGAGTTATCTGTAAGTGAGACTTAATTCAGCAGCTTTTGACCCTTACTTTTTTGTCCAGGGTTAAATCTCAAAGCAGTACATTTTTTTTTCTTTGTAAGAAAACAATTAAAGAAAGGCATTAAATAGCATACTCTACTGTCAATTCCTAGGGACAAAGTTTACTATTATTTAAAAAAAAACTCATTCTTTTGATTAAAAAAAAGAACATTTGGAATTGCTTTTTCTTGCTAACTGGGCTTATGAAGTACATTTCAATTGTTTTAGTGTTTCTAATTTAAACATGGTGTATTTAGCTCAAAGTGGTTTTGTCTTTTGTGATCATAACAATGAATTTTATATCTAGCTGTGTGAAGAGGTGCTACAAAAAGTAATGAAACACAAATCCAGCTGGCCTTTCCTGGAACCTGTTGACAAAAAAATAGTGAGTAATGAGATAGTTTGTCTGCAAACATTATGAAAGTTTACAACTTTTTACAGAACGAAAAAAAATTTGCATACATTTTTTCTCATTTGGTAACACATTATCTCTGATAAAAATGAGGCAGACATTGTTTACATCATTTTGTGTGGCTTTCAAGTTTTCATATTTTTTTATTTTTTTTTGAAATACACACATCCAATAAATAGGTCAAAGTTATACTTTACCTTGATCTTTGAACTCTCCTTTAAACTGGCATGTCAAATTCTATGTCAGCTGATGACTGCATTGCCACATTTGTTTTGTGAGGGATTTTTTTAAGGTAATTAGATTTTTGTTTGTTCTCCAAGGGGATTATGAATATCAAATGAAATCATTTGCTTGAAGTCTTGACTTCTCCATTCTCTGAAAATGGATCTTATGCTAGCAGGGGTACATTCAATTTAATCCTATGGTCAACATAGCTATTTATTGTGCTCACAAGACTATCAACAATGTCATTGTCAATAAAAAAACAACATTCCAGCTCATTAGATGCAGTGCTGCAGGTTGACACCCACATTTCTTGCTGGAACAAATCTGAAATTGCTCTGTTTCAGTGCCTAGATCTAGAGATCTACCTCTATCTGATTAGATTTAGATCTAGATAATGTAGAGACAGCCAAATTAGTTCTAGATCTACATTGAACTATAGCTGGGGGTGGGGCTGCTTCATCAAAACTAGATCTATATCATTAGATTTGGAATCATTATCACCATCAGATAAAACAAAATCACAGTCATCTGAATTATTATACTTCCTCATCAAAGAAATATTTAGATATATAAAGTTTAGATGGCCCTGGTTGAGGCTCCATGTTAAAAAAACACGCACACAGAAAAAATAAATGTAGTCTCTTTCAAAACTTTGTACAAAATAAAAACACCTTGAGTGAAGGAAATTCCAGATGTTTTGCAAAGGGAAACTATTCTAGATAAAAAATTAAGCAATAAAAAACATGAACCGGAAAATAGAACAAAAAAAAATTTTTTTTAAATCACCAATGATTTCAGCTTTGATCCGACCTTTTTGCCGAGTAAAGCCAACATCCAGTGCGCAGTTAAAGAGTTATGGCTTTTTAAATAAAAGATTTCTCGCAGACAAAAATAAACTAAAAGCAACAGGTCATTATCTATAGCTGAAAAAAAAATTTTCAGTAGATTTACTAAAAGTTGTTTTAAAATAATGCCCGGCTATTTAGGCTGCTGCTGAGAATTATTCACTCATAATGTGTGCAGCCACAAAAAAAGCAGTTTTTTATACAGCTATGACAGTAATTTATACGTAGCCAAAATATGTTCAGTCTAATAATAGGGAGTATTTCACAAGCCAGTTGACAGTAAAGAATGCAGTGAAGTTATAGTTTGTAGGTCCTGGATTAAAACTATCCATCTTAACACTATAAAGTACAACTTTTGATTGAGACTAACAAAACTGTATTGGTGCGCTGCAGTGATGAAAGGCGGGGCTCTAAATTTGACATGCTAGCTAAAGGATAGAATTACCCTAAAGCACATATTCAAATAGTAGTCAAGTGGTGACACGTTGCATTGATTAGAACTATCCTAAAGCACACATTCAAATAGTAGTGACATGTTGCATTGATTAGAACTACACTAAAGCATACATTCAAATAGCAGTGACATGTTGCATTGATTATAACTACCCTACAGCATACCTTCAAATAGTAGTGACACATTGCATTGATTATAACTACCCTAAAGCATACATTCAAATAGTAGTAACATTTTGCATTGATTATAACTACCCTAAAGCATACATTCAAATAGTAGTGACACATTGCATTGATTATAACTACCCTAAAGCATACATTCAAATAGTAGTGACACATTGCATTGATTATAACTACCCTAAAGCATACATTCAAATAGAAGTGACATTTTGCATTGATTATTTTCACTTTTCAGGTCCCTGATTACTATGTTCTCATAAAAAAGCCGATGGATTTTCAAACTATGATGAAGAAATGTGCCAGACTGAGTTATGCCTCTCCTCAAGAGTTTATTGAGGATGCTGCCCTGGTCTTTGAGAATGCAGAATCTTACAATAAGGTCAGTGCATCATTTAGGGTTAATACTGAGATTTTGTCTACACAAGTTTTATAAAGATAATTTGAAAGTATTGTATTTGTATGGGTTGTGTCCACTGGTTATGAATGATACAAAGAATTCTCTGCATAGTGTCAAAAACAGTTCAAGCTCTTTCATTTGTTTGGGGGTTCAAAAAATGTGGTCATTAACTGTAGAATATATTCCTGTCAGTCTCTTATTGGCCAGCTATAGTAGTTTGATTATTAGCTCAAAATGAACTCTTATACATCCTTCAACATGAGCATTATAGTTCTGAAAACAAAACTGATCAGGTTGTGAGTTAAAAAGGAAGGACACTTTAATGTTCTCTACAGAAATGAATTGTAACAATATTTGATATATATATATAAATGGATTTGTTTAGACAACTTTTGAAAGTCTATTTCTACGATGTCAACATGTTTTTTTTTTGTTCTTGTGTACAGCCTGATAGTGAAGTGTATCATTGCATGAAAGAGGTGGAGAAAGTCTTCAGGGAGGCACTTCACAAAGTCTTACCTGACTGGCCATTTTACAGAACTGTTAATGATAGAGAGGAAAGCTCGTCTGGTAGTGAAACTGGGCGGCGACGATCTCGTAACAAATGATTTGTAGATATTTTAGTATAGTACATTATGTGACATGGGACATTTTTAATATGTTGTATATAGACTTTATTTTGGTACAATGTTTAAACTAAGCTGAAAATCTCACTAGATATTTAAGTTACAAAAGACTTGATATTCATTGATTCATATTGAATTTTTTTTTCAGCTCAAATCTTAAACAAGGATTTTCAATTATTAGTTTCCATCCATTTCTGTATGATTGTTGTATAGCCAAACAATGTCAAAAGCTGACTTATTTTTAGATGTGTGTGATTTTTTTATAATGTTTAAGATCTGGGTAAAACAATTCAAGTGTATCTTTGTATAAGACAATAGAAATTCTATAATGTTTCTCTGACTCATTTATATACTGTAATTGTCTATAAGTTTTTAGCTCAGTATCTTTTTTAGTTGCTATAAGATTAGATAAGAAAAGATTTAAATTCTCTACAATTTTGAGATAAGATTTCCATTCAGTATAGTGTTTTTTATAAGTGTAAGTACAGTGTCCATCACTAAATTTATATTGAGTTTACCGTATTTTATAAGATTACATCAAGTGTCTATAAGGTAAGATTTAGGTTTTGTGCTGTTTTTAAATGTCTAAATACAATGTGAGCTAAATTTAGGTTCTTTACTAAATCTGTAAGACTAGATTCTAGATTTAGGTTCAGACTGGTTTCTAGAACATTAGGCTCTGTATGCCTATTAATTATTCATGTGCCATAGATACATTTAAAAGTGCTTCATGGGCAAAAAATAAAAATCAATATAACATTTTATTTTATGTTTCTAGCTAAGTGCATAATTGTATTTCTTTTTGTCTTGGAAGTTATGAATTGGGTTCCATTGTATTCAAACCAATTTTTTAAATGCAATCAGTGAATCTATTTATTTTGCCCTATTTCTTTTTTTGTTTACAAACTGCTATGTAGATATGTCATTGTGTGTTCTTATGAGCAACATATTAGTTTGATCTGAAAAACAAACAAATGGCCCTGAAAATTTCATGTTAATTTAGATATCTTTTTTTCCTAGTCTTTCAAGCAACTGTCCAAAATATCTAATACAGCTGTCAAACTAAATATTTTTTTCATATAAGAACTATTTGTTTTGATTAAAAATACATATACAATAATAATAAAACAAACCAAAAGTATTTGAAGGGAATATTCTTTCTATTCAGAGATTTCACTTTCTGGTTTGATAAGACACCTTAACATTTTCAGTGTCAACAATAAGTTATTGTTGATATTTTGAGGATGATTGTTAGTAAAAAGATATAAAAATCATTTTGTCTCTGTAGCCACAATTAACGAATGTTTTTTTATTTTTGTATGGCCAGCACAACTATTCCTGCCTTTATTTTTAGGTTAGGTAGTTTTAATGACTGCCAGGATGTCCTTAAATCTTACTAAGGGCCTTCACCTGTAAAGTCTAACTTTAGACCTATTCAGCTGTAGAAATCCAATACTACTCTCCAACTGAGCCCATCCAATGGTTTAAATCATTTATAAAACTAAAAGTGTTTCTCATTTAGTTGTTACAAATTTTGCATTCTGACTCATATTTCATATTCATAGATTACAGTAAATGAAAATATTAAATTAATTTAATCTACAATGAAGTACATTTTATCACAAATAATAACATATAGGAGTGTGACTGCATTTTTTTTTTTTTTGCCAAGTGGATGAGTGTATTAAATAATGAAATATATTCAAGAATGATAATGATAATAAAGGGATTAAATTTAAGTGCTATTTCATAACTAACAATTATCTTTACTACAATAAACTTTGATCTAAACTTTCTCCTTAGAAATGTACACTAATATTAAAAGCAAATCCATTAGATTTTTCACAATGGATATAAGAGTGGGTCAGTTCAGATTTTTAGAAAACATTTCAATATTCATTTTTTTAACCTTCATTCAAAGCAGGATATTTCATTTTAAAAAACTACATTGACTTAAGAACATTACATTTTGTTTTATTCACATTGGATTTCAGTCATCTAAGAAAAGGAAAGTAAGCTAATGATATTTGGGCGTGGATGAACTGCTTGTGTAAATACAATTGTAAAATAATGTTGACTCAGTGTTGTCATGTCATGATAGTTGGACCAATAAAAACATGTAAAAAAAAATATTTTTTTGTTCAACTTGACTTTTTTTATTCTTTTAAGCAAACAAGTTATTTAGTTTAGTACCTGTACACATCAGGATGTTTTTTTTTTCCCCCAAATAAGTAAAATTTTATAATACAAAGAATTGTAAAGTATATATTTGTACTTCATAAATTGCCTTTTGTTCTTTAAAAAAATGGCATGAGAAATGTATCATCCTATAGTATTACTTTATTTTAATTGATCTATTGAAAATAATTAAATTCATTTGTAATTAGCCAAAAGCTAATGAACTCTATTAAGCTGTGCATTTTTAGCGGCTCCCGAAAGGGGAAAAGACGCTATTAGTTTTGTGCGAAATGTCTGTCCGTCCGTCCCGTTTAGATCTCGAAAACTAGAAAAGATATTGAAAATCCGACGCCACAATATTTTAGGCCATTCAAAGTTCTGATGCAACGGTAACTTTTTTTTTCTGAAAGCGAAAAATCTAATTTTTAAAATCAGTTAGGCAAGCAGTTTTTTAAAGAGAAAAAGCTAATTAGTACGCATTATAAGTTTGACCTAAATTAAACGAATACTAATCTTGAAAACTTCATTTTCATGAACATTTTTTAAATGCATAAATTTTTTTTTTTTTTTTTTTGAGTAAGAGATTGAGCCTTTTCAAAACAATTACATCAATTATAAGACTTCAGTTAGGCCAGGAGAGGCGCGGTAGCTGAGCAGTAACGCGCTTGGCTTCCGAACCGGGAGTCCCGGGTTCGAATCCTGGGATTTTCAACTTTGGAATCTCTTTGTGCGCCTCTGAGTCCACCCAGCTCTAATGGGTACCTGACATTGGTTGGGGAAAAGTAATGGCAGTTGGTAGTTGTGCTGGCTATATGACACCCTCGTTAACTGTAGGCCAAAAAAACAGATGAACTTTACATCATTTGCCCTATAGACCACAAGGTCTGAAAGGGGAACTAGTTAGGCCAGGTTCACATCTAACTTTGCATTTACTTGCACCTATCCTTTGATCTGCTGGACCTTTGGGGCACTACACAAGATCTGTCAACTTTCTTTCTCATTTGTCTTTGATATAATTTCATTTGGATGTTCTTTCTGAAAATATTGAAGCCTACCTGGGTGGACCACTTCAGGGGCCGATTTTGAGTTTGTGTTTCCACACAAACTGTCTTTGTAACCTTGTTCTTCATATTTTGATTGTAAATATCAGTGCTAATGCTTGAAATAAGCTTACTGTTTCTGTTTAATTAACAAAACATTTTCTTTTAACAGTAAGATAACTTGATAAACAGTTTTGATTCTTTTACATTTCACTGTCATATTATGATATTAAAAATTTATCAGTCAGTTTTATTGAGAGCCTAACCCTGGCATGTCAAACTTGTTAAAGTGTATGGGCCACATAAAAAACTTACTATGACCTGAGGGGCTGCAGCCCAAAAATCAGTTGCAAAACAGCCTACTGTTTTTATGTAAGTTAGAAACAATACAATAGAATACAATAATTATTGGCATACCTGTCCCTTAATTAGCTAAATTTTTAGTACAATTTGGTAATTAAAAATTACAAAGATTGCGCATTTTTTTCATTGTCCTTATGCTTGACATCTTTTCTGGGATACAAGTTTATTAATGTCAGGTTGAAGTTTGTTTTTTTCACAGACACTATCATCACAGATGACAAATTTTGATCAGATAATATCGAACGGTGAGGTGATTTGTAGCTTTCATTATATAAAAGAACTGCTCACACAGATCAGTGCTTGCAAACAAAGCTAGAATTCTGGCTGCAAATTTCTGCAATTCAACATACCGTTCAGGTAAATAACTGTAAAATTTTGGCACAGCCACATCTATATACTTCACATTCAACAAAGAATCTGACTGCTATTCTATCAGCAGTTACCAGCAGCATTTTCAGGAGCAAATGAAAATGAGATAAAAACAAGGAAAATTCTTGCTCGTATGAAACGAAGTCATGAGGACGGCCATTGAAAGCATCTACTAAAGATTTAAGGTGTAGGACATATTTACCAAATGTTGTAGCCGTATTTAATTCTTTGTAGTTCCTGACACGTTGAGAAGTGAACAAGATTTTTTCTTCATGTTTGGTTTATCCAAAGTCGTAATTTTGCTTGAAAGCACTTCACATGATCACACGCAGTAGTGACAATATAGTCTTTCTTTTAAGTTTCAAATTCAAGTCTTGCAGGTGATCAGTGAGATCAACTGCAAATGCCAAATCCTGAACCCATTGGTCAGTATGGAAATGTTCAACAGGTTCACCTTTCATGTTCAGAAACAATACAATTTCCTCATGCATTACAACAAATCTCTTCAATTCTTTATGACAGGAGAACCAGCAAACTTCGTGTCCAATGTCATCCAGAAACATTGAAAATTGGCGATGATTTAAGCCACGGGCAAGAATAAAATTGATAGTGACTGAAACCAGTCTTATGACATGTTGGATTTGTAATTGCTTTGTGCGTTATGTTTCTTGGTGAATGATGCACTGAAAATGAGCAAATTTAAAATTAGCATTAGTCTCTCTTATTTTTGCAAGTAGCTTTGCATCAAAACCATTTCATAATGGTTGGTGTGCCATCCGTTGTTAGACTAGCTAGCTTTACCATAGATAAATTGTACTGCAATATCACCTGTTATTTCTTAAAAACATCCTCCCTTGTGGTGTTAAGCATAGAACAAGTAGCTCCTCATGCATCTCAAAATTCCTGTCACAGGCCCTTATGAATATAGCCAACTGTGCTACACCCTATACATCAGTTAACTCATCGAGAGCCAATGAAAAAAATAAAAAATCAGCTATTTTGTTTTTTAATTGTTCACACAAGCAGATTGACATGTCATTTATTCTATCTGCCACAGTGTTCCTAGTTAACGCTATTTCTTTGAATGCTTTCGCCTTTTCTGGACAAATTACTTCGGCTTTAACGACACACTCCATCATAAAATCACATTCACTAAATGATTTGCTATGGCTTGCAATTAAGTTTGACAAATGTAGCTGGCTTTCACTGCAGACTCAATGTTGTTCAGTTTAACAAATACTATTTTTCAATTCAAGTAGCTTGTCATCTCTTATTTTCCAACGTAATAGTTTAACATTATTTTGATAATTTTTTAGGTGGACAAGCGGGCCGCATGCGCCCCCCCCCCCCCGAACGCCGTGTTTGGCATGCCTGGCCTAACCCTACCCAAACATATATATCATAATATAGTATTAGAAATCTTTTCTGGAATTGATGGTAAGTCCAGTAACTTCATTAAGGGACGCAATAAATTAATGAACAATTTTCTTGCAACCCCTACTTTATAATTCTATATTGAGTCTCTATTCACATTAATTATGTGCCAAGTGCTCTTTTTATAAAATTAACAAATATGAAAGGAAATTATTTCCTATTTGTACATAAACCAACAGATTAATTGTGATTTAAGAAAGAACCCCTTCAAATAATATCTGAACTAGTCAGAATTACAATTACAAATTGACAACATACATTGGAGATAAAACTAATCAAAAGAACAAATCAAAATCATCAAAGTTTATTTCCTGCATAGTTATAATTCATTGTTAAGAGAGAAACCATTAAACTCCCTCAATAATACAGAATAAAAAATACTAGCTGATACATATCTAACTTTGTACTAGCTGATACATATCTAACTTTGTATAAGCTGATACATATGATCTGAAAACTCATTCACTTCTTTCAAAAACAGATAGCTAACAAATTAATTTAGCTTTTGTTAAAAAAAAAAAAAAAAAAAAAGGGGGGGGGGCACTTTTTTTTGGTCTCTTTCATATATTACAATCAACAGACCTTCAAAAGAAAAAAAATATTCACAAATCTGTCCATCATCATCATCATAAAACTCCGTTTGAGTGAGGGCTTGAGAGGCTCAAATCCTCTCTTGCTAAAGCCCTGCTGTATTGCATTGTGCATGCATGTCACCATAAAAGGTCGAGAATTTTTGGTTTCCCAGACCTATCGAGACAGAGATCAGCAAGTCTGGGGCAGTTAAACAGAATATCAGGCACAGTTTCCTCTTCTTCCTTGCAGCAAGGACACTGTATCAAAATTTGGCCATAGCCGTGAGAAATATGAGCCAACAGGACAGTGGCCTGTCCTGTACTGTGCTATAATAGCTTGCAAAAAAAAGGGAAAGGGGGGGGGCACTTAAAAAAAAAAATGTCCCATTAATATAATACAATCAACAGACACTAAAAAAAAATAAAAAATTCACAAATCTGTCCATAAAATGTTCAGTAGCCTTTTACAAATCATTTACTCTGGATTTACTGTTTTCAAAATGAAGATCTACAATAAAAATTTGTGTTCACACAATAACACCTTACTAATACTTTACAACCAAAATTTGAATGAAAAGGTATACACAATTAAAAAAGATGAATATACTTTTCAAATTTTGACCATGAGGCTGCAACAATATTTGCATTGTGTTTTAAATACCAACTAGATTTGCATGATTGCCTTAGAGAGCTAAAAAAAAATCCACAATATTTTGTTTCTTTTGTTTTGCAGTAATTCTTGGAGAAACAAAACTAACAAGATTTTGTGTATTCAATTTTTATTTAAGTTAGGTATTATCAATCTGATTAGCATTAAATATTTCTCAGAAAATGAAATATAGGGTAAATACATTTTTGGAAAAACAAAACAATACTTAAACTCTTTAAGTTAAAAGACATGTCAGGTTGAAACTACTAAAATACAACATGGTAGAAAAAACAACAACAAACATTTCTATTAAAATAATTATTATGCCCAGTTAACAAGCAGAAGCAGCAAACCCAGATTAGGAAAATATAAAAGTAAATAATACAAGAAAATAATTTAAAAAAAACCCTACAAAATAAAAGTTGGTGAGGTAATCGTTTTAGTTGATAAAGCATACTGAAAACAAAACCAGAATAAATACAAGTAGGTTGAGTAGCATACTTAGTAATAACTGAAAGCAATGTAGTTTCAAGCTCACAGCTTCTTTGATTGTACATAAATTGGGACATTCAATGGCAACATGTTAACATTTTTATTTGTCAGTTTTATTAGAAAGAAAGTACAGAACTAGGCTGACCATTAGTTTGGGAAATTTTGAGAAACAAATGGTCATAATTGTTGTTTTTTTAAAATTCCTTTTCACATAAATAAACTACAAACAGTGAAAACACTAGATGTCTAGAATTGTTAAATTCATCTAAAAGTTCTTAACAATTTTACTAGGCAGTCTAAATTGAAATAAAATGGCTATCAGTAATAGTTCAAATCAAATCAAATGGTTAAAAAAACAAAAACAATCAAAAAGCATTAAAGTGTGTCAATAAACCAATATCATTAATTTCAATAATTGTTATTGCATTAAGGGAAAAAAAAATCTTACAATTACCACTAGGTTTTGTAACATTTAATATTTTAAAAATTTAAATGTATTTTTTAAATTAATTATTATAATTAGAATTTAATAAAATTTACCCCTTTAAATTTTATTAGTTATTAGGAAACTGTTTTTTTCAACAAAACTATTTTAAATGGAATAAAGGAATAAAAAAAACAACAACTAAAAAAAGAACAGTCAATAGTTGTATTATGTGCTTAAAATGTACATGAGGTTTCAAAGATGAACAATGTAATGAACAAATAGAACAATGTTATATGTGGTTCTATGGTCCTGAATTATATTGGTTTAAATATCTGTTGTTTTTTTTTGTCAAAGACAATCTTTTGAAGCAAAATTACGTCAATGCCTTAGAAACAACATATATGTTGGGATCGAGGCAGACTGGTGTTTTACATAGCATAATGCTACATTAAATTTTATATAATTTCATAATTATGATTACTAATAATTTCGCTTAACCTGAAATAGGTTCAGTACCAATCATTTTAAACTATCAGGACTTCACCTATCTTTCTATCCATATATATATATATATATATAAACATAAATATATATATGAATTTCTTTAAATATTGCCAGCATGCATTTATCAATATTTTATTTTATTATTCTGCTTGTTTTGCTTAATGAATCAATTTTGTGGGTCATCTTCTTGAATTTATATTTCAATTGATTTTGTCATTTAAATGAGAAGGAAGGCCTATATATATATAAAAAAAAGAGGATTTGAACAAAAAATTGTATGATATCTAAACATAGAAAAGACATTTAAAAGGCATTATATCAGTTTCTTACAGTACAAAGGCCTTTGATCATAACAAGGAGTAATGGTAAAAATGTATATAAAAATGGCAACATTTTGATTCAATCTTATATAGTTATAATACTGCTTAAGTGAAATCATTAGAGAAAGCGACGAGAGGATTTTTGGTAAAATGGTGGTAAGCAATTTGTTCACTGAGAAATAAGAAGATGATAATGCATTCTTTATGCTTAGTTTAATGAAGGAAAGTTGACTATAAAAAGACACCCAAATGAACACTATATATGCTTCAATATGAGCATAGGTATGGACAAAAAGACAGAAGACAATATTAATATTTACTTTCAGCTTTGGATAATAATGACAGTTCCATATACAGTCATAAAAATACATTCTACTTTAGCTGCTGCTCATGTATACATATGTATCAAAATAATCATCACAGCTTAAAATATGTAAAACCAAAATCATAGATTAAAAAAATAACCGTTGACCTACAGTGCTTTCAAAACAAAAAACAGCAAAAAAAAACACAAAAAAAACACAAACAAACAAACCAGTATTAGTTCTGCAATAGATTGGAAGGAAATATTCAATGACAAAAAAAAAAAAAAAAAAAAAAAAAAAAGGGGGGGGGGGGGGGGGGGAATTTATAAATGTACAATAATAGATATCAATTCCTTTTATGTGCTAAGAATATGGAATAAATATTCTTCTGAAAATGAAAATTAAAAAAAAAAAAAAATGCATTGTAACAAAACAAAGAAAACGTTTAAAATAAATTGAAAAAATTGAAATAAATATTCCCTAATACTTTTGGCTATGTTCTGGCTTTTAAAGAACCTCCACTTACAGGCTGCTGGTAAGTAAATAAACTTCGTATGACAATGACTTGCACAAGACCCACAGAAATCATAAGGGCCAGCTGAAAAAGAGAGAAGAAATTCACCCTGAAAAAGTTGGCTTCTTGAGTATTCCTGTCTTTAGCTTCATGAATCTTAATTAGCGTCTGAACTTGGATGGAACGCTCAAGATTTTTCTTTGACCTTTCCAATATACCCTGAAAAATTAACAAAAAAATATTGCTAATGAAAAATTTAATTAATCTAACTAACTAGTTTAAAATGAATTAATCAACAATTATAGGGGGGAAAAAAAGTTTTATCTTCTAAAATTGAATCCATGAGAATAAGTTAAAACCGAAACCCAAAGTATCCAATATCTCAAGTAGGATCTACCATGACTTATACTCTAACAAAAATAATACTTATAGGATTTAAATGAGTTTTGTATCCCTTTTTTACACGCTCTAACTTTGCTAGTCTGTTATTCAGTCCGTTTGTCCAGTCTTGTTCGGTTTTGAAAAACATGTATATACATTTTTAAGACAAGATTTGAAGCAATGCTACTACTCCCTCCCCCTTTCATTTACTGTGAACTATGACAAAAAGCTCTATTATACTGATGAAGAGCTCACTGAGACTGTCATGTTTTAAAACTGTAAGCTCTTATCAAGCAAGACTCCTAACCATCAGAATTTTTTGTGTGGTAGTTGCAGAATATTAAAATGCCCCTTTTTTTTTTGTTGTCAGAGAAAATAAGCCAGCTAAGACTAAAAAAATATGTATAAAAACATGCCTTTATCTGAATGCACTAAAAGAGCAAAAACCGAATTGTATACAATAAATCAAAGTATGGAGCACTGTTTGGAATAGCACACAAGTGTGCCACATATTTTTTTATTTTATATAATTTCACTTTTAAGTGCCCTGAAATTTATTTTATTTTTTATTCATTGTAACATTACAATTTGTCGTGAATGGTATTATTTAATTAGGCAGCAACTAGAGACAAGACATTTACATGAGCATGCTACTGTAAATTATTGGTGAGGACTAATGCAAAAGAAATAAGTAAAAACTATTTTGGAACTTATTTGTGTTACAATTAAAATTGTTGTAAAATTAAGCAGAATAGCTAGAGAATGACAATATACTGTGAATGTCAGTTGTAAGACAATGACATAAAAAAAAAAAAAGGAATAACAGGGATAGGAAAGAGATTTGTCTGAATTCTCTTAATGCACTGATTAAAGTCGGAGCTTGAGTAAGAAAAAATAATTGGTAGACTATCAAACACATCAGGAACTGATGAACTGACTTTAGAAAGAAAACTAATTATGCTGAAGACCAAATGGACACTTTTTAATTTAAAAAAAGAGGCTGAAGACCAAACACAACATGGAGAGAATGACAGTATAACTGGGCTTTAGAAATAGTAGCATTTAGGTTCAACAATGGACAAGAAACCATTATTTTTCCCCATTGATGATGCTTTTTTTTTTTTTTTTTTTTTTTAAAGAAGGTCACATTTTATTCTGACAGTTTTATACTATTTTTTTTTAAATAATTAAAAATGCTACTGGGTAGCTATCCTTATGTTTCTTACTTCAAAGTTGAACACTTGATTTAACACTTTTAGATATTGCTAATATAGGTATTTACCAAAAATCATTTAAGACTGAAAATATTAAATTTAGTGAAAGGTAACAAGTCACAAAATACACACATTTATAGAGCTAGGGTGTTTAGACAATTTAGGAAACATTTAACACCTGCCATCCTAAAAAACTTGGCATCCTTAACAATATGTCCTACCCATGTTGAGAGACCCTGATAGATCCAGGTACCTGATAGTTTATCAGGACAGGACTGAACCAGATCAGCTCTCTGGACCACAAGACTTTGCTGCATGCTCCATGAAGGCCGAACTTACAGGGATAGTGCGGGCATTAGAGCTCTATGTCCTACAAAGAAACCAGTGCAACTGCTGTCATGCTGATAACTGACTCTCGCTCCCAGTCTCTTAGCCATGGGTGGTGGTGGGTTACCCCTAACTGAAGAGGCAGTTTGTGCTGCAGATAACATTCACCAATTTATTGGAGCTGTCGTTTTTATAAAGTGGACACCCTCACATTTCAGTGTGAAGGGCAATGAGGAGGTAGACATCCTTGTAAGAGAGGGAGCTTTGGCAGCTACTCAACTCGAAGCACCAAGCACATTTTTACAAGCTACGGCAGAAATCTGACACTCATTCAAGAGAAGTGGGTAAAATCCTGGGAGGAAACAGAAAGGGCCTGTGGTGTCTGGCAGCGTATGCGACACCAGATCGTAATGATCTGTCGTGGCAGTTGAGGAGGTCAGACCAGGCCATTATTGTGCAGTGTAGGATGGAATACTGTCCTAATGGGTTAGAGCACTATGCCAGAGCACTACGGGAGGATTAGTCCTTCCTACTCTGTTCTCAATCGCAGTTCATCCTAGGCCCCAGTAGGATCAAGGGATAAAATAAATGAACAGAATGACAAATTTAAATATAATAGATATCACTATACAAGATATGCTAAAGAAACCACATACATTATTAAGGTAAACAGACAAGTTTTTAGAAGATTTTGAGTGAAAAGTTTAACTAAAGAACATATTTTTGAATTAATTGCTACATCATAAAGTAAGCAGACCTGCCTACCAAAAAAAGTCCAAATGCGTAACGCTGATGGTCGAAATGCGTATTTTGGCACCAGAATGCGCAACACTTACGCGATCCACTATTTTGTCATATATATATATATATAATATTAGATCTAGATGTCCTGATTAGATCTACAATCTAAATCTAGATCAATACGACAATAGAGATGATATCTAGACTAGATCTGGATCTATGTCTATATAATGAATATAATCTACTCTAGATCTGGGCTTAAGAGTGTTACCGATGCCGTGGATTTGCTACAAACGTAGGTCTACTCCAAACTTTCATCCTTAATCTATTCTATACTAAGACTAAGAATCTAGTCTCGATCGGTGTTTAGTGACTGATCTTTTGCTTTTATTTTGTTTATTTTAGGTGAAATTTTAATACTAAACAAACACTTGCCCTAGCACAGCCAAGGGGGTTTTGAGTTTAAATCCCCATACCAGGGGGTTATGAGTTTGAAAACCCCTACTAGGGAGTTTTGAGTTTGAAACCCCATACCAGTAAGTTTTAAGTTTAAAACCTACTACCAGGGGTTTTAAGTTTGAAATCCCAAACCAAGGGGTTTTGAGTTTGAAACCCGATACCAGTAGGTTTTGAGTTTAAATCCTACTACCAGAGGGTTTTAAGTTTAAAACCCCCTATAAGGGGTTTTGAGTTTAAAAGCCCCTACGGGGGGGGGGGGGGGGGGGGGGGGTTTGCATTTAAATACCCCTCTTCTATAAAACAAAAGAAAATGCATACGATAATCCCCAAATTCCAAGAGCACATTTAAGGAGGATTTTGATTTTAAACCCCTCTCCAAAATTTACGATAAACCCTTTCTTCAATATAAAAAAGCAAATTAGACACTCAAAATTGTATGAGCGTAGCCAAAGAGGTTTTGAATTTAAACCCCTCTTCAGCTGGGTTTGAAGCTAAAAATACCTCTTCAATATAAAAAAAAGCAAATTTCGCAATCAAAATGCTATGAGCGTAGCCAAACCTTTTGGATGTTTTGAGTTTAAATTTCCCTTCAGAGAGGTTTGATGTAAAAAAAAAAAAGCAAATTACACACTAAAATTCTTTGAGCTTAGTCAAGCCAAGGGGGGTTTTGAGTTTCAACCCCTCTACTCCAGATGGCTTTTTTAAAAGTTTAAAACCCCAAGGGGAGTTTTGAGTTTAAAATCCCCCTACATAGCGTTTAAGTTTGAAAGCCTCTCTCTTCCATATTATTTCTAAAGTAAACTACAGTCACCGAATTCTATGACCGTAGCTAAATGTGGTTTTGAATAAAAAAAACACACAACTCCGGATATATTTTAGTTTAAAACCCCCAACAGATGATTTTGACGATAAAACTTGCTTTTTCGATATAACATCTAAAGCAAACTACAGTCACCTAATTTCAAGAGCGTATTCAAGAGAGGTTACACATTTCTACCATTAATAGAGTGTAGTGAAGAGTCATCTGCCGAAATTGAAAAACACTAAATGTGGCTCAACAAAGATGGCTAAGACAGATTTTAGGAGTCAGTTATTGAGATCGGGTCTAAATCAATGGAAATCCTATGCCGACCCTTTAGTAAGGCTGTGACAGAGCGTCGCATGAGGTTTGCGGGACATGTTCTCAGACAAAATGAATTACGCATAAAAAGAGTTGCGATGACATCCTAGTACAACTTGGCGCCAAACTTTCATGGAGGTCCTCAGAGCAGGTGGGAAGAGGCTTCAGACATTACCAGTGACAGATTTTTGTGGAAACAACTTGCCAGCAAATGTGCCGAACGGCGCGGGAGGGTTAATGTCAGTAAGAAAAGCACATTAGGTTTTTGAAATAAAATTTTTTAATAGCAAAATAATGCACTGTAGGTACCTCAGAATATGCATTTAGTTGGCTTTCAATTCCAGAAATAGTGCTTGGCGGCGGGGCTCTGCCCCGCGCTGGGGGAGCTAACAGAGGTCCCCTAGACCTCCTTGCTAGCAATGGCGGGAAGTCTTTAATTTTTCCACTAACTCCAGGAAGAACCTATTCTAGGGCACAATAAATGTCTACCGAAAGAATGAAAGGTCAGAATGTAATAGAGATTTATTATGTACACACACACACATCCCTACAAACATATATAAATATATATATATATAAACATGTATATTTTTTGGGGGGGGGGGGGAGGGCTGAAAAAAAAATCCTGGCTACGCCCATGATATATATACACACCATTATGTATGTGTGTGTGTGTGCGACTGTGTAAAATTATTCCTATATTCTGACCAAAATTCACTTATCAGACTAAAGAATGTGAGAGCAAATAAGAAAAAGAAGTCTCAAGTCAGAAATGTGGAACTTCAACAGGTCAAAAATTTTCATACCATCAAGAATGAGTTTAATGTTCCAATGAAAATGAAGATTACAATGTTCCAATTATTGTGGAATTGTGAAGAGAAACACAGGACAACATTGATGCCCCTAATGAGTTGATGCAAGTGACAAGCATTGAAAACTTGCGCCACTTTTTCATGCAGGAAATAACTGAATGTAGTCCAAAAGCTACTGCAAAATAGATGTTAATGGTACAGTGCAGTATGTCAGGAGAACACATCAAATCATACTGGATAAGTTCTTCAAAACATTGACAGAAATAAAAAAAAAAATTTAAAGTGCTTTGCAGGCTGAGAACATAATGATCATTTTGAAAAAACTTGTTTGCAAATGTATTTTCCAAAGAACAAAGTTCATAACAAACAGTAGTTATTTTCTGTATGTATATACCTGTAAAATGATCAATTTAATATGTAACATAAATTATAGTATGTCCTGTTATGTAATAAAGCACTTGTTTGTTTAACTGGATAAGCCAGTTATTAGGACCAAAACAATTGCTTCCCAATATAGTCGGATTAAATGGATTTGACTTATTTAACTCCAATATAGACGAACCGAGAATTCTTCGATGGTCATATCCAACTGCCCCTGAACATTTTCTCCTTCAAATGTAAGCTTTTTATCATCCTCATCATCATCCTCATCATCTTTGCCATCCTCCACATAAATTTCAAAGAAAACCAGTTTGTTAGAAAAACGGCTAAAAGTGTTGTCGAAGCATATTCTATAATCACCTTCTTGTGTAGATTCAAATCTGTATAACAAAGCAATAAGAAAAAAATAATTTAAAAAGTATTCAATTAAAAAAAAAATAACACTGACTTTTAATTAAGGCTATCAACTACAATTATCCCATACTTGACTGTGTTTTCTGTTTTCCTTTGGTCCAAATGATAGACTCGATTATCAGGTCCTGAAACCAACACATCTATATCCAAATCACCACCATCTATCACCTAGGATTGTAAGATTTGTATCTGATTAGCCTATGAAACTTAAAACTATGAAAAAGCCTAAAAAAAGCTTTTATTTGACACAAACAAAATAAAACTATCCAAAACAAATGTACTCTTTTCTTTTGTATTAAATAGAAATTATGTAGTTAAATTGTATGACATTTTTGTTTATTTTATTTTAGTTCAATCGACAGCATAGGCTTTGATATGCCTTCTTTGGTTGAAACATCCTCATTCTTATACACAATAGTCCTGACCCACTCTCCTCCTTCCTAGGAGTTAAAAAAAAAAAAAGGAATAAATTCTAAAACTTTGCCTAAAACTTTTAGCTGTTTATTGAAAAACTGGACTAGTGTATAAAAAAATTTTGAAAAATGGTGATGGTGCATTTCTAATACAATGGATCCACCATAACCATCAAAATAAAGTAGTATAATATAGGCAAAAAATGGTATCATTTTCTCCTACAGACAATAATAATAATAATCTTTATTGTCCGTATGAAAATTTGTCTTACAATTTGTGCATTACACCAAACAAAAAATATTATAACTATAAGAAACTAAAGTGTACATTCACACCAGACTCACTCATAATTAACATGTGACAAAGTTTATACCAGATTGTTCTTATTTAATGATTTGATTGCCAGGGGAACAAAAGAGTGTTTGTGTCTGTTTGTCTATGCTATCAGTGTCTTGTATCTCTTTTGAGATGGTAAAACCACAAAATCCTGACACAAAGGGTGATTCTTTATTTCAAGGATCTTGTTAGCTTTTTTATAGATGTTTGTCTCAAACTACTGCCCAAATGGGATTTGTTTTTTGCCAATGATTTTACCAGCAGCATTTAGGATTCTATAAAGTTTATTTTTATTTTTAATGCTCAGATTGCCATATCAGGGAGTGATATTGAAACTTAAAATATTGCAGATATAAGTGTGATAAAACATAGCCAAGGCCTTTTCGCTAACATTAAACGAGGACAGTTTTCTTAGTAATCGTAATCTTAGCTGCCCCTTTTTGCTGATATAATCAGTATTTGCAGTAAAATTTAGTTTATTGTCTAGGATAGTACCAAGGTATTTAAAGGTTTGCACAATTTCAATAGTCTCTCCAGCTACAGAAACAATATCATTTTCCTTCTTTTCCCTATGAAAATCGATTATCATTTCTTTGGTTTTTTTTACATTTAATAATAAAAATTTATCTTTACAGTATTTTTTAATGTGTTCTATTTCTTTGAAATACTCTTGTACGTCTGAGCTCTCTGAGAGCAGGGCAAGAAGAGCCGCATCATCAGCGAATTTTGTGTAGGAGCAAAAAGGACTATCGGATTGAAAACACTGGGCAACAGCCAAAAAATCGTCGGGGGTTTCTCAGCTGATTTAGACTAATTTTGGTGTCCTGAGTCCGAATATCACATTGGTTTTGCTCAATCAGGTCAAATTTTTGAGCTATCTGACAATCTACACAATGGTAATAAACGCACAACAAAACACCATCGATATCCACCATCGATATCTTACCAACATAGAAATTAATTTAGATCAATAGAACCGATATTAAAATAACATAAAATGATATAAAGACTACTGATTTACAAATATGTATATATAGGGCTTACTCTGCTGCTATTTCATTTACTAAAAAATAACTATCTAACTAATATATAAAATGGCTTCAGCACGACATTCATGCACGAATAACCCTGACGTTTTCTGCTACATTTGCGGAGAGTACACACTGTCAGCTGATAGGATGAACATCACAAAATTTGTGAAACATGCCTACCAGGCTTACTTTGAAATCAAGCTGGGTGACCAAGACAAGTCTTGGGCACCGCACACGGTGTGCAAAACATGCTTGGAATACCTCCGGCGGTGGACGAAAGGCGAGAAAACATCACTAAAGTTTGGAATTCCGATGGTATGGAGGGAGCCATTTGACCACGCATCGGATTGTTATTTCTGTGCCATCAATACTGCAGGCATCAACCGAAAAAATCGGCGCAGCCTCCAGTACCCCGACCTTCCATCTGCTCGTCGTCCAGTTCCTCATTGCGAAGAAATACCCGTGCCAACTTTCCGAGAGATTCCAGGCAGCGACGACGAGGCCCCCACTTCAGACGAGAAATGTGGTACAGAAGAGGAGTATGAAGCACAATATGGTCCGCAGCCCTTCACACAATGTGAGCTCAATGATCTAGTTCGGGACCTAAGCCTGTCGAAGAATTCCTCCGAGCTGTTGGCTTCCAGGCTCAAAGAGAAAAACCTGCTTCACAAGGACGCGTGTATTACCTTCTTTCGTAGAAGGCATGAGGAGTACATGGACTACTTCTGCCAGGAGGAAAACCTTGTGTACTGCCGAGATGTCGCCGGTCTTCTTGATAAACTGGGCGGTCCTCAATACGATGCGAGAAATTGGCGACTCTTTATTGACAGTTGCAAACGTTCTTTGAAGTGTGTGCTCCTCCACAATGGGAACCAGTTTGCCTCAATCCCGCTTGCGCACTCCACGACTCTCAAAGAGAAATATGAAGCAGTGAAGTATGTGCTCGAAAAAATCCAATATCAGCAACACCAATGGATCATCTGCGTCGACTTGAAAATGGTGAACTTTTTACTTGGTCAGCAGTCTGGGTTCACGAAGTACCCATGCTATATGTGTATGTGGGACAGTCGAGACAGAGCCCAGCACTATGTAAAGAAAGAGTGGCCGGCGCGAGAGCAGTTAGTACCTGGGGCGAGAAACATCATAAACGAACCTCTTGTTGACCGGGAGAAGATATTGATCCCACCACTACACTTGAAGTTGGGTTTAATGAAACAGTTCACGCGCGCTCTGGACAAGGATGGGAGGTGCTTCAACTACATGTGCCGAGCATTTCCTCAACTAACTATTGAGAAGCTGAAGGCCGGCATTTTCGACGGCCCACAGATACGGCAGCTCATAAACGATGCAGAGTTCTGTAGCTCCATGAACTGGGAATCCTTTGTGCAGGTGATGAACTACTTCCTGGGGAACACTAAGGCAGCAAACCACGCAAGGCTCATCAGCACCATGATTGAGGATTTTCAAGAACTCGGGTGTTTGATGAGCATAAAGATGTATTTCTTGTTTTCGCACATGGATAAGTTTCCGGAAAACCTTGGGGCGATGAGCGATGAGCAGGGAGAAAGATTCCATCAGGACATGCACCAAATGGAGGAAAGGTACCAGGGGAGGTGGGATGCAGTCATGCTGGCGGACTACTGCTGGTCGCTGAAGAGAGACAACCCAGCAGCTGCTCACACACGGGAATCTAAGAAACGCAGATTTATGCCCTGAACTTTTTCTTCATATTATGTCAATTATGCTAATAAAATTTGATAAACTAAACAAAAACTGAATTAATTGAATTGTGTTGACTTTAATTATTGAGGAATACCGAAAAAATCGGCAGGGGTTTATCGACTGGTGAGCCGCTAAAATTTTGTTTTTTACAAAAAACGATTTTTTTAAAGTTTCTGTAGCAAAACATTCTGACCTGATTGAGCGAAACCAAGCTCATTTTCGGACTCAGGGCATCAACATTAGTCTAATTCAGCTGAAAAACCCTGGACGATTTTCCCAAAAAATTTTTTTGTTGCCCAGTGAAATCATTGGTGTACAAAATGAACCACAATGGCGATGTCACAGCCCCCAGGGGCGCCCCTGTGTTAACTATGCGTTCATTTGATATAACATTGTTTACCCTAACCCTGAGATCTCTGGGTCAAAAATTCATTAGCCCATAGTATTATGTATGGACTAATCTTTGTCTTAAACTATAGTATTTTGTGTTTAATAGTAATTTTAAAAAAATGAAAAGTTGTCATGGAAATCCCATTTTGATGAAAATTATCAAAAAATCAAACAAACCAATAGGTTTATTAAAAGAAATTATTTTTATAAATCAAACATATGACTAAAATGCTATTAAAGCTTGGTTAGACCAATATTAGAATATGAATCATAAGTTCAGGAACCCTCAACTCATCAAAATAAAGAAACTAGAAAAGACACAAAATAGAGCTCTCAGATTTATAACAAATGAATATTTACATTTTACCACAGTAACACTTTACATGTATTAATTACAAATTTTATACAAAACCAAATAAAATACTCAAAAAGACACAACGTAGGATAAAGCCAACAGTAGATTTCTTATTTAAAATGCTAGGACAAATTTGTACAAGGGCTTCTTCAGTGGTGCCATTAGAGCATGGAACACAATGACTTAGCAGAATGAAAACCAATGACTTAGCAGAGTTTAAGTCTCTAAATAACATGATATCAAGTGATATGATTGGTTAGGTCTACATTCATTTTCAGTATTGTTAAGGGAAGTGATGTATGCCTAACCTAAATTTTTGCCTAAAAACAAAATCTCAAAGAACTCCGTTTTTGTTTTTGATGTCAATAATTTACTGTATAATTTATTACATATAAATGTTTCTAAGCATTTAAATAAAAATGGCAAATGTTTACTGTTTACTATTACAACATTTTTTTAACGGAGAATTTAAAAAAAAACATTGGGGTTTTCCTTTAACTTTAATCTAATCTAATCATGACTAATAATCCAGAAATTAGAATCTAGAATAGATTAAAGTACCTTCAAGGCTTTTAGACTATTATCGAAGTTTAATTATTTAAAATTTTATGGTTAAAAATAAAAGAATAACTTCAACATACGTGAAGTTCAATTATACATTTAAGTTTATAGAATCTAATATCTAGGACTAGATCTAGAGTAGTTTATGCTATTCCGACACCTATAGGCCAAAGTTTCAAAGTTTGACTTTGACAGTGCATTATTAGATAATGGTTTGACATAGAAAAGAAAATGAAGTATCAAAATCTTCTTTAGTTTAAGGAGAATAAGGATGACTACTTATATTTGTACCCCTAACCTATATTTGTTATTATATTTAAGGTCAAAGAGGCCATTTGTTTTCATTTAATTCAGACAAATTTGACCCACATTATTTGATTCCGGACAGTCTCTATAGTTAGGCATCAATAAACTCAGATTTTAATTCTATATTAACATTCACTAAATTTTAAGATCTCCAGGCATAGTCCCTCACATGAAATCATTAAGATGTTTTCAAATTATGTATAAATAGGAACACAAAAAATAAAAATATGAACACAATTATTCTACCAAAATTAGGTCACTGGGATGGTGACTTCTAAACAGACTTTTAGACTTATTTTATATTTGCATGATTAGATGTGTGTTGAATGTTTGTGTTTTTTTGTTTATTCATTTAATTTCTAAATTTCTAATACAGATGATCTTTTGTAGTATAGTACAGGTAAGGATAGCCATTCTTGCCTAAAGCGCTGAATCCTCTATATTCTCTCTATATAAATCTAGATCTATCTAGTAGGTCTAGATCTGGGCATTTAACTTCATTCAATGTACCAAGCTCACTCCAAACATTTGCCCATTTATTCTCTATAAAAAAACAACAACAAACAAACATAATACAATATAATATAAGATCATTAACACTGATGTCCAAAACTTGCTGTTTGAAATAAATTTTGGTAAGAAAATCGTAATTTAATTCAAACACCCTATTAATTTTTTTTTGTATGGAATCAAACAACTTGGCTTATGAATCAAATGAATCAGCTCCAAAAACAGAATTAATATTGCAGGGCTCATTAGCATAGACTTAGCCAACCAAAAAATATAGTCTTAAACCTAGAAAGAGGTAAAGTCATCCTGGTAACATAGGAAAAAACAACAACCTGACTTACAAATATGAAATTGATTTTTCTTGCATAAAAAGACAGCTAAATGGAAGGAAATTGGGTTAGAATCATTGGAAAATGGACAAGCACATTATATTTTAGTGCGCTAGTTTCATATTAAATATCAAAATAAAGATGTAATGACCATAAAAACAGCGAGTGTTCGAATTCATGTAATGTCTGGATTAAATAAACTACTCTAGAAGATCTCTATACAGGTCAGTATACATTTAATTTATTTTAAATTTTATCTATATATGGTAATTTTCCTCTTCCAAACAAGTTAAGCCGTGATGCCTCAATTTTTAAATTTGAATGTTAATAGCTCTGTAATGGTTAGTCCTAGGAAAAAAATAGAAACATCTATAGACTCATCATCCATTTGTCAATAAAAATAGCTATATTGTTTTGTTACGCTACGCATAGTTACAGTAAAATATGATGTTGAAGAGGGTCGGGTCAATGAGGTCCAGCGCTAACATTAACAAACAACATTCCCCGCTCTGTACACTAACGAACACTGTCTGTACACAAAGGAAAACCTCTTAGTTATTGTATTTAAAAATAATATTATCTTTAATTTTTTAAATTTTATTATCGATTTCTTTTTAACCAACTCAAGATCGACAGATTAGTGTCACTTTTCCCTTTTTTAATTGCTCCCTTCTCTGCTAAACCATCAACTTTACAAAGGGACATATACTGTGACCTACCTAGATATAGTTGACCCAAAAACAACTGCGTGACCCAGCGCGTCTAGCCCGCTCACTCCACTCAGTGAATGTGACCTAATTGGGTACCTGTTTGAGCAATAATTGTCCCTCTCGCTACTTTTTTTTTCTGGTTGATGATACCATGCTGGTTACCTACCTAGGCTGTCAATCATTAATTAGAGCAACATGGAGTGAAAAAAAAGAAAGAGAGAGAGCAGGATTGTGCCACTCATGAAAACATTAAATTTTTTTCATTCACATTATACCCAACTCTACCCCTCATTAGCACTATGTTTAGTGATATTCCTTCTTTTCAATCATTCACATCACACTTGGTTTAACATTTAAAACAAAAGCAAAATAAATCAAAGAAATCTCCATTTCCCGGCCTTGAGTTACATCCCTTAGATATGCATTTTCAACATTAAAATAGCGTTCGTTAGTGTCATTGATAGTGATAAAGACTGTTAGTGTCATTGATTTTGACAAATGAATATTATCATAATATTATGGAACACCCCATTTTACTCAAAGACTATGACATGTCTGTGTTTTTAGGCCTATTTAGAAGCATTTTAAATAGTTCAGGTATAGCTGATACTTAAATTTTATAAAAAATCTCCTTCACCCCGGACCGACCCTGCTTCTGTCCTAGAAGAAAAAAAATGGCACCGTCCTACCAGTGCTCTTTGAACCCGTGTAAAACCCTTATTTTTCATAGTAAACGAAACTAAAAATGTATCTGAACTATAAAGAAATGGAGTATAAATACAAAAAATAGACTAGTTACATCATAACTATCAAAATAGAGGCTCATTTTAACAAAGACTGTGGGGTGTTCGTTAATGTCAGAAAAAGGGGGTGTTCAGAAGAGGGAAATTACTCTAGATCTAGATCTCTACTATAGAATAGTAATTGAGTCTAGTCTAGAGACTAGTAGAGTCTAGATAAACTTATTAAAACTAGATTGAATTTTATAAGACTTTATAAGTTTTTAATAAGACTCTATACAGACTATATTATAATAATTTTATGTCTATACTATAGTATTAAGTATAACTATAGTATAGAATAGGTCTAGATTACTCTGACTAGAGGCTAGATCTATTAAGTTTAACTATGCTATAATATTAATTATCATTAAGATTATTATTAATATGTCTAGTCTGACTTAATCTAAAGTGACTAAAGATTTGTAAAGTGACTAAACTAAAACAACTAAAGTACTAGATTTTTTTTTCTAAATAAAGTTATTATAAAGCCAATTTTTATACTTAGGCCCTACTAGTACTTAGGCTTAGCCCGGAGACTTAGGCTTAGGACTTTAGTTACCTGGTAATCTATTTCTACATTTGTTTTTGCCGGTAAAGTTTCGAAGAAACATTCTTGACGACCAGCTGAGATATCTACAGTAAGAGAAATTTCTGTGTTGTGGCAGACTTTGATAAATATATTTAATAACAACAGAGTTAAACATGTTCCTAAACCTAGCTTGTCCATCTTTCACTCAGCCTAGTCTAAGCTCGTACCTAGATATCTAGATTCTGTATAGACTACGTAAGACTTCCGATGCATTTCATATCTAGGTTGCATCAAGAAAAAAAAAATCCACGTTTTTGGATAACCTATTCATTATTGTCGTAAAAGACATGAATCTGATCTAGATTCTAGTCTATTATTTTCCTTTAAATTGATTGATAATAATAATAAATAGAAACTTTATAGATTTAGTAGATTATAGATTGTTGTACATTTTATAGATCTAGAAGCTAGATACAGATCTATATTTAATAAGAAAAATAAATATTGTTGACATATCAATATTTGACCACTCTTACTACTTAGGTCATGATAATTCCATGCTTAGGCTTAGAGGCCTAAGTGACGGTTTTATTCATTATTGCTAGTATTGGCTAAAAGCTGTTAAGCCTTTAAAATATTTCATATAATCTTTATACTAAATTAAGAAGTTTGAACCGAAGATAGTGCTTTTATTATGAAATAGTCTCGACCTATTCATTAAAATATTTTGGCATTAATGGTCCACTGCATCAGTGGATTAAAGATTTTCTGACAGGGAGAGAACAAATAATAAATGGCTCTAAATCAACACCGATAACAGTAAACTCAGGTGTACCTCAAGGAACAGTCTTGGGTCCACTACTATTTTTAATTTACACAAATGATTTACCAAATTGCATTACTTCAGGAACAAAAGTCAGATTATTTGCAGACGATTGCATAATATATAGAACAATAAAAACAACACAAGACAGGTATTTTACAAAGAGAATTAGATGAATTACAGAAATGGGAATCAAATTGGAGCATGTCTTTCCACCCAGAAAAATGTCAGTTGTTAAGAGTAAAAAAAATAAAAATAATTAATTGCACTTATCTTATTCATGGTAAACCAGTAACACAGACTAAAAACGCAAAATACCTAGGTGTTATTATAAATGAAAAACTGTCATGGAATCCACATATTCATGAAACTATAATAAAAAAAATCCAACAAAGCATTAGGGTTTATTAAAAGAAATTTCTATAAATCAAATAAGAACATAAAACTAAAATGTTAAGGCCAATAATAGAATATGCATCCTCCGTTTGGGACCCTTCAACTCAAGAAAACATTAAGAAACTGGAACAGACACAAAATAGAGCAGTGAGATTCATAACAAATGAATATTGACATTTGACTAGAGTAACACCTATAGTAAAATCACTAAATTTAGAAAGCCTTCGGGACAGAAGACTCAAAAGTAAAGTAGCAATTATACATAAAACACTGAACCATAATCTTCAAATACAAAAACAAAATTTAATAAAATACTCTGAAAGACACAAAGATAAAGGCACATTCCTCGTCCCATATGCTAGGACAAATTTGTACAAATACTCCTTCTTCCCTAGTGCTATTAGAGCATGGAATGGGTTGCCTGAACTAGCCAGGAAAACCAGTGACTTGGTAGAATTTAAGTCATTGGTTAATATACATGACTTAATGCATGACGCCTAGGACGTAATCATCTTCTTTTTTGAAGTAACGTCTGTATTATATAAGATAAGATAAGACCCCACCCCTATTTTTTAAAGAAGCAAAACTAAACGATTTTACAAATGTGCATAGAACTGAGTCTACTGAGCTAGACTAGTTGAAGTCATAAATATAATCAATCTTCTAAAATATTATATACGATTTATTTCTTTACTTATATAATATAAGCAAATGACTAAATGCATGACGCGTAGGACGTAATCATCTTCTTTTTTGAAGTAACGTCTGTATTATATAAGATAAGATATGAACAACGGTATTAAATTAAATTTGAAGGGATAATATACATAGATCTACCCATATAACCTGCCAAACTGCATGCACCAACAGTAATTGTACTAAAGGTTTTTAAAATATGACTGTACGCTGTACACAGTTATTATAACAAGTTATTGAAAACATAATAATCATTAAGATCTCCAGGCCTATCTAGATTTACATAATGTGACACCAAAAGGAATACAAAATGAGAGAGACTTAAATTAAAACCTTCATGCGCATGAACGATTCTTGATTTTTTCTTTGTTAATAGGCTATATATTTTTTTCACTACCACTCTGTGGTCCAGTTGGGGTATTTTCCCATTCTGTATTTAAAATAAATAAATAAGTGGTAGTGATCATTAATGAAGAAATGAGAAAAGGGAGGCAAGGCGGGTCAAAGATGTTTTTTTTAATTCGTACTAAACTAGGTCAAATTGAATGGAATGGAAAATAATGCTTCAGTTCTGTAATTTTTTAAACGTAATGTATCGATAATATTAATATTAATGATAAAGAGGTAAAAAATCTAATTATTGGATTAATTTTAAACATACAACAAATAGTCGTTTTTAGTGAACATGGGGAGAATATTTATCTAGGTCAATTTTTCCAAAGTGAGGCAGACTTTGCAGTCAAAATTTGCATATTTTAATGCGCAAGAAAAAAAAGATTGTGTTTATTTTTTCATTAAAAGATTTTGGCAATCATAAGAAGGTGAGATAAATATATTGCTAAGAATAATGTATATTGTTTGATTTCGGACGTAGTCTAACGCGTTTAATATAACATCCTTAAAAATAATTAAAAACTGTAATCTTTATTACTGCGCGTTTTTTTTTCTAATTGATCCCACAATGCAATGTCATCTAGTCAGAATCTTTTTACAGGTGGAAAGATGTTTTGGAAATAGTGTGTTTTCTATCCTAGTAGAAATGCAACAGCAATGTATGCGTGTTGTCTACAGTAGGTGACACAGTGAGACATGTTTTGATAATTTTGTTTAAAATTGTTTATTCTACTTAAGCTCAAAAGTTGTATTTAGTTACCTTTATGGTAGACTAGTGGTTACATAGAAAAGAGTGCTTGCTTTTATCACGATTATTTCTTTCTATAATTGGATCTTATCTTATTTAAGAAACTAAATCTTGAGTAAATTGTTCAAGATGTGTAGAGATCTAGTCTATATTAATAGTTATGTTTACATATTTTCTTTCTAAGGATACATATGAAAAATCGGTGTAAATGGAATTTCAAGAGATGGACAGTAATGTCACAGGATCATCAGTCGTATATTTTTCAAACGATACTTCTGAACCAAACGAGAGTAGATCCAGTAACCACGATGCTAACGCTAACAGTGTAAACATTGATCCAAATGATGTTTCAAGATTAACACAACAGCACCTGGGGGAGGGGGTACTCGAAGGTGGCTTTGTGCCTGATGAATGTGTGGACAGTATTGTTTATGAAGAATACGAAGTTGGAGACACTGTGGTATCATCAACAGATAATAATGAAGCATTATATTCCTTTGATGCTGATCAAGATTCAAACAGCAGTTCTAATGCTGGGAACCAGTCAGCTGATCATGAAAACACTGCTGAAACAGAGACATTGAGTAGTAAGGCTGACCATGAAGATGGGAAATGCAAAGAGAAATTCAATGTTGAATCTCTCAACTATGAACTACAAGTTGGCTACAGGATATTAAGCAATATGATGAGTGCCAGCAACAGATGTGTTAACAAGCTCTTTCTATATCCAGTAGATGATAACTATCCAGAAACATCAGATTATTATGAAAAAATTAAAGAGCCTATGTGGATGTTTAAAAGTAAGACTATATATAATATATATATTTTTATATGTAGCATAAGTGCAGTCTATGGATTAATTAAGTTCAAGTGATAAATTTTAATAAGTAAATTAACTTTATCAGTTTGTTACAAAGTTTTTATTTGGTAAAGCAAAAAACAAAAACAAAACATGTTTAATTTCTCAACTAAAGTATATTCAGATATTTTTTTTTTTTACAAAGCTCAAATTACTGTCTCTGTCTGTCTGGTAAAAAGTTTGTAAACATTACTTTTTCCACACCCAATATCAAATCAAGTTGAAATTTTGCACAATTATTTCTTGTACCCGTCAAAACAAAAATAAAAAAATTAACTAATTAGATAATTTACCATTGGTAATTGATTATTTTGTGTGGTACCATTAAGGTAAAGAAAATGTACTTGACAGATGTGATGTTATAAGGTGAATGAATCCCGTTGAGAAGGCTTGAGCCCCGAGTTCGATTTCAATTTTTGATGCATTTAAAAAAGCAATCATGGTATTCACCCAGATATCTCTTCTTCACCCACCCTGTGACTTTCCCAACTTGTCCAGCATCATAGCGTATATTGATAAAGCTAAAAGCCTGACGTAGCACTAAAGAAAAAAAAATTGTAAAAAAAATATTTCCAATCGCTAAGATTTATTACAATTTAATTACAAGACTGAGCCAAACTAATTGATACAATTACACTTAAAAAATTATTTAATTTTTTTTTTTTTCAAAAAGTATTTTTCTTGTTTGTAAATCTGCATCCCCCCAACTCTCTTGGCCCATTTTATTCATAGTCTTCTCATCCTCCCTTCATTTTTTTCTTTCAAACCAGCCATCACAGAATTTAAAAAATTTGACTTTCAGATAATGATTTTTATCCAGATTCTTTGTTTGTCATTGGAGGAGAAAAGTCAAGTAGCTCATCACAATTTCTAAAAATAAAAAAAAAAAAGTTGTGTTGTTTTCAATTGGAAAAAATTAAAAAAAAAAACAGCAACATATATATATAGTAAATAGCCCTTTTTTTTATTTGAATGCTTACTTTTTCATAAAAAAAATGGGTATAAATATTAGTAATGAATAGGTGAAAAATGATTCTATCTTATGGAGTTGATCAATCAAAATTTAAATTCAGTTACCGAAGAGCGAAAATGAATTTTGCTCTAACCTTATCCATCAATTTCTATTCCCACAGTGAAAGAAAAATTTGAAAATCACCAGTATAAGAGTTTGACTGATTTCATGGCAGACTTTCGTTTGATGATAGAAAACTGCTACCGTTTTAATGGGCCTGATAACTTTGTATCAAAAAAGGCTCAAAAGTTGGAGACAATGATGAAGCAGAAAATAGCACTTTTATCAAGGTAAGTCTATTATTTATACTGTACGTGAAATAAAGGGAGCATCTTTTTTTTTGTAACATTAGATTAATAGCATTCATTTCATTTCAGATAATGGGAATAAGTTATTAATTTTTAAAGAGAAACTTGAAATATTACTAGTCATAAAAAGTAAAGTTCCCCTTTCAGACCTTGTGGTCTATAGAGCAGACGATGTAAAGGTCATCTGTTTCTGCGGCTAATAAAGGTGTTATGTGGCTAGCACAACAACCAACTGCCTTTACTTTTTCCCAACTAACGTCAGGTACCCATTAGAGCTGAGTGGACTCAGAGGTGCCCAAAGATCCCAAAATTAAAAATTCCAGTCTCCACCAGGATATGAACCTGGGACCCCCTGTTTGGAAGTCAAGCGCTTTATCGCTCAGCCACTGCACCTCCCTTACTAGTCATGGGCACATTATATATATAGCACATTTATGAGATAAAACAAAACTAACCCAAACCCAGAAAAACAATATTGCTGCTGTGGAGTAATTCAGTCAAATGAAGGATGTCAGAAAAAAAAGAGTACATTTTGTATATGTTGTAACTAAGTCGTATTTTATAGCTTTCATTTTAATATTATTTATTGTTTGCAACACTATTACAGAGATTTGAGAGATAAAATCTATGAAAAAAGCTGTGAAGAGGATGTTTTAGCACCAGGTTAGAGTTGATGTTATTTAAATTTAATTTTGCATCAGAGCAATTAACTTTTTTTTCCTTCAAAATAGTTATATACTTATAAAATTTGTTTGTTTTTCCACCACAGGAAACAAAAGACGAATCAAAAATCCAAATATGTTAGATGATTCATCACAACAGCTTCTTTCCCAGCTTAGGAGAGACAGAGAGATGCAAGAAAAAACAGATCGTCGCCAGAAAGTTGAGGACAGAAAAGCCATGGAACAGGCCAAAATGCATGATTTGCAGGAGTGGGAAGATAGAATGTTAGGTCCAGATGTTAAAGACAAAATAAGAACTATGTGGGAAGTGAGTTTTTGGCTTTCATTGCCCATTTGATAATAAATGTCACAGTATATATGTAGACTTGTATAGGCAGTGATCACACTTAATAAACAACAAATAATACAGTTCTGAACTATCTCTAGAATAACTCACTATGTATTTCAACTTAAAATATGTTTGATTGCACCATAACCATGGTTAGCTGCCCCAAGTCAACTCCCAGGTGACATGATGGGGATTGTCTTCACATTTGCTTGATCAGTGATTTTGTGTAACTTAGTCGAGAGGCTAAGTATGCTTGGCTTGGCTACCTATGATGGGGGCTCGAGGTTCGACACCCGACTCTAGCAGAGTTGTGTTTACTGAGCGCCTAAAGGCAGCGTGGAATACCTCCTCCCCCCACTGGTCCACACATGAGATGGAACCACAGTGCCCTGAGTATGCTATAAGCATGAAAGTGGCGCCATATAATATAAAAGCTATAATTTATATGCATAATAATGGGTAAATGTTAACTAAAAAGTTAGAAACCTACAGTAAAAAATTAAGGCCAAAGTTAATTAGGAAAAAAAGGCTTAGTAAAGTTAAAATCGTAGATTATTTAATTTTTTTAGTTACAAACTAAAAATTTCAATTAAAATTTTAAAAACTATTCAACATGTAGTAACAGTTGAAACGCACATCCCTGTTTTCTAGTCAAGTGATATCAACAACTTTGATTATAAAAAAAAAGATGCAATTAACACTCTGCATTTGAAGAGAGACTGGTAAAGTAAGATGCTTGAGTTATGGAGTCATTATTCACTTGAATATGGCAGCAATATGAAATGTTTTTAAACACTTTTTGTCAAAAAGTTGCATGCAGTATTATGAATGGGGTGTTCTGTATTTCTTCTGAGTCACGTAGTGGTGTTTAATTTCTGTTAGCTTATAGACGGAATCTGATAAGTGTGTTTGGTCAATATTTAATGGTTTTAATCAATTCATTTGCAGCTATAATTTACTAACTTTTTATAGCTTAAACCTTGGATGATGCTGAAGCATATAAAATAATATATTCTAGTCTTGATCACCCCCACCAAAAAAAAAGTTATGAAAAGTTGTTAATTAAAGTTATTTAAAATTATTTTTAGTTGAGTTTAATTTTCTTTAGATGGTGATAAGATTTTAGTTTAGCTACTTTATTTTAGTTGAAACAGCAATAGTTCAGTAGTCCTATAGAAGTTGTATTAGTTTGAACATACTCAGATCAATATAGAGCGAGACACTGAGCATATAAATTAGTTACAAGTTTCCTGGTATAATGAGGGTGTTATTGTATACAGTAATTTATAGATTTACTGTTCCTAAAAATGACTCAAAAATAGTGTGTCCAGTCACATGCATATTATTTTATTGGATTGGTTTGCTGCAAGAACCCAGGATTTGCCCACTAAAAATGTTAGGCCCTAGGGATAGAGAAAGTTGTATAGAAGAATATGAACATTGTGAGCAATGGAGGTGAGAGTAAAAAAAGAGAGTTTTCTTGTATTAACTGTTCAAATAGTTGAATTTTAAAGAAGAGCAATAAATTGACAAGGGCATGTTTTGTAGCCATTAGCTTGGCTTTTGAGTTAGTGCTTACACAAGTAACTTGTGAAAGAAGTTTTGGCACGTTGAAATGTCAAAGTTAGGCTGTAAAGAATCATAACACTAGAACACTTGTAAAGTTTCATGTTTGAAGTTCCCCTTTTAGACCTTATAATCTATAAGGCAAAAAATATTTTTGCCATTCTTTTCTGGCATATGAACAAGGATAAAAACTAATATTCTTGAATGCTTTTCTTTAGCTCCCTCAAATTGGCCTGTTTGTTTACTTGTGTATGGAGAGTCTTGGTCTTGAAGAAGAAGTGACTCAGTACCAGTTAGAGAGAGGCTTAGCTTTACCAAGAGAATGTTCAGATTTCAGGCGACTGATGACATGTTTACTTTCCACTCCACATCAGAGAAAAAGGTAATGTGATTCTTACATTATTAAGCATCAACCTTGAAGAAAATTTAGGAGCTGGTGACCCCTAAGCTACTTGCAGCACACATTGCTGCATCCTGACAAAACCTTCAATGCTAATCCCAAACTGTATGGGGTATTTGCTGTTCCTTTGGTCACATTGGCTGCATGAAGAGGGGGAACTGTTTTGAGGGTGACATTGTTTTGGCCATAGCTAAAGCCCAGGCTTTCATCTCATTAACAATAATGGCTCCATTAACAAATTTTTAAAAGGTCTTTTCAAAAACTGTAAACCAGTTAAAATGTAAAATAAGCTTGGAGTCATAATAAACATTTTCAAAAGTCTTTTGAAAAAAAAATTATTTGCCAAAAGTTAACATTGATTTCAGAGGCCTCATTGTTGCATTGGCACCTACTAGGAATACTTCATGAGATAAACTCTTGTGTGTGTGTGTGGGATTCGTAATCTTGCTTGAGAGTATGACAACTGTTGTATTTACAACTATTTGTTAGAATTTGATTTAGCTTACTGTCAAATTTGATCTGACAACCAGGGGTGCCACTTTTCCGGAATCCGGGTTTTGAGGTGTCCGATTTTTCCCCCCTCCTCGTTTGCTTTCTACAATTTTGTTAAAATCCGGGTTTTTAGTTTAGATTTTTTCAAAACTTCTTATCATTTTCCTCATTAATTTTAGTTTGCTAGTTCCGATCGGGCGAGCCGCCATTTTTAAACAAAATCGACTAGTCTCACGAATCTCGTGATTTGTGAGACTTTCACTTTGCACTAAGCTTTATTTACCGGTACAGTATTTTTTTTTAAAAGTGTAAACATTCTATAGTTATAGATCTAGAATTTCTAGATCTACAGAACGCACCTTGATTTAGAGTCTAGATCTATTTCTATGATCAATCCAGATCTGATCTAGACTATAAAGTCTTGTATTTAGTATAGATATAGTCTAGATTAAGGCGAGGTCTAGTCTAGATTTACTCGTGTACCTAGTCCTAGATCTACAAATAGAAAGAAAAAAAATTCATGAGTGCAAAATTAGATTTTGTTTTCTTTCCTTGTTTTATATTTTAATATTTGTATAGGTTCCATACAGATCCCTAGCCTATGTCTAGAGCTATATTGGTCTAGAGTATTATAGAGGTAGGATCTAGATTAAGGGTGGACTAGATAACCATATTTTATTATATCGTTTTTAGATAAGAACTAGAATCAATGATTTAAGAATTAAATTAATAAGTTTGCGTACGCCTGAAGAGTCAAGAGAAAATAGGTCGATTGGTCAATAGATCTATACAAATTATAAAGATGTACATGCAGTCCAGCACATTCTAGCCATCTAGGTCTACATTAAAATATTAGAAACTAAATCTAAATGTTCATTTTGGAGTAGATCTGGACTAAATCTCAAATCAATTTTATCTTGTTGCAATAGATTTACATTGATGGAATCAGTTTTATCAATGTTGAATTAAGTAGGCTGCTTAAAAGGAATAATGAGGATGAAAATGTTAAGAGAGAAACATCATTTAAAATAACTGTGTGTGTGTGGGGGGGGGTGTACAAACATAGTTAATATAAAATTGTACTAAATCCTCTTAACTTGTATTACAAGCTTTATCAATAGATACACACAAACTCTATTTATTATAATGATAATTACTAATTACATATTTAAAACATAGGGGGCATATTATGATATAGATCTAGGTAGTAATTTTCTACTGTTCTTCTTCTTTTGTAAAATTTTGGTGCTTAAATTGTATATGCGGTACGTTTCAGGGTTGGTAAAGTTTGGGGTTTATGATTTCCGGGGTTGTAAAATTTGGAAATTCGGGTTTCAGGGTTTACTTGGTCTCATGGGTGGCACCCCTGCTGACAACTCAAAAAATCTTAATATATTATTATGATGCTCATTTCAGCCTAAAAAGTTTTATGCCTTATCATGTATGGAACAATAAACTGACAGACAAAATTGACTATTTTTACAAAGTTCTTGCAGAAAAGAAAGGGAATTCTATTCAGGTACATCTTACAATATTTATCTTAGTTTGTTTTTGTAAATCTGTTTGTTACAACAACATCAAAGTTTTCCATAAGTTATGATAGTTATAAAATGTGGTTTTGTTTTCAGGCTTGTTATAAACTGGGCCTCGATACAAGGGCTTTCAGAATGATGGGTACTTGATTTTATATCAATAGAACTATAATTAGAATCTACAATATTATTCATTTTAGTTATACATTAAAGCTACTCATAGTTTTGCTATATTTAGATAAGTTATTTTATGTTGAGACAACCATTTTTTTTTTATAAATTTTTATCTAGACTTATTTTACATTTATACACACACAATTTTGCAGGTAAAAGTAATCCTTTGCAGAAGAAAAAATTTCATGAATTGAGTTTTCTGAAAAGAGTTTGGATTTTAAAGAATTATTGTGACTTTTGCTTGGTAAGTGGCTTGTGTTGCCTTTTTTCTTTTCTTTTAAGTGTCTGATTTGCCTTTCTCTTGTAGTTACTATGTCAGATTTGTTGCCTTTCTTTTTCAAAACTAGATTTATTTTTTTTTGCCTTTTTGAAAATTACATTTCTATTTTTAAAAGATTTAACACTAAGCTAAAAATGCAAATTCCTAATGAAAAGTTTTTTTGCTTTAGATTTTGTCAGCTGCATAGAGAGGCATAAGAGTTATGGCTTGATTGTGTAAATTTATTCTTAACATGTTTAAGAAGATACAATCTTTCTATAGTAAGTCAACAATGTATATTTAACACTATTCCAGGAGACTCAGCAATACCTTCAGAAAACAATAGATGATGTAGAAGCTGTCAGACCTAATGATGTTCGAGAAGTGTTACTTGGGTCTGATGGAAGGGGATATCGATACATCAATTTTCCAATGTTCACTGGAAAAGATATCAGAATATTCAAGCATGCTAAAACACCAGAACCCAGTCTTGAATCTTTGGAGATGTTAAATTGGTCTTTGGAGGAAAAGGTACATCTTAGAATTTTTTTTTTAAAGCTTATCTTGTTCTGTCAGCTACACTTGTCATGTCATACATGTGTACTTTATTTTTCCCACTTCTCATTCTTGGATCAAGTTGAAACTTTGCACAATTATTCATTACCCCTAACAAAACATAAATAAACGAAAAATTGACCAATTATTTTGTCTATTAGTTGAAGTTTGTTAATTTTTATTTTATACAAAATATATACAGATAAAAAAAAAAATAAGCAGGCTAAGGGGAGATTAACCTTTGTAGAGAATAAGATTTCATAGTTAAGGGGAGTTAAGCAATATGTAGAGAATTGGACAATTACAATTTTTATGTAGAGAATTACAATAACAATTGAAAGCTAGATAGAGTAAAATAAAAAAATGAATGTTAGTGTAATGATTATATCTAAGACTGTAAGAGATATGCCTGCTGTCCTACATTATGCAGAACTGTCCAGCTAAAACATAAATAAAAGCTCACATGTTCCGCTGTTCCACTATCTATAATATTTTTTTTCTTATCCGACAAAATTTCTCTAAAAGGCAGTTGTAAGAATCTATTATAATAATGCGAAATAAAAATTCTTAATTCTAAAATTCATTTATTGTTTACATTTCCTTGTGGTGTGGCCTAGATTTGGTTTAGCAAAGTGCAAATTAAATGCTTTATTTATTCAAAAATGACAATGGTCATTAATTATCATGCAAAAACATTTTTTTCCAGACAATTCTCTGACACATTGGTCTCTAAGAAAATAATAGAATTTAATAAGGATAAGGATTCTAGACTAGATCTAGTTAGTAGATCTAGAATTGTAGTTTTATAGACTTATTTTAAAACTTGAATCTAGATCCCGATCTACTGCCTCGGCTCTTCTAGATCTAGAATCCACTAGTACTTTTGATTAAGATCTATATGTAAATTTAAATGTATTCTATATTAGATCTAGATCTACATGAGATCCAATAACCAGTAGATCTAGACTGAATTTAGATTAAAATCTAATCTAGATAAATTCTAGAATTCTCTCTAGATGATCTATCTCTAGATATTTATTATATTAATATAGTCTGTATCTAGATAAGTAAATCTAGATCTAGTAGTAGTACAGGCTAAGTTAAGACTGTGAGGTCTAAATCTAGTTGAATTAAAATATATAGTAATGTACATACAAAGTTCTAAGAAGCTTAAGATTAGATTTTAAAATTCTGGATTGTTGTTGGTAATCTAGATATAGATTCTAGATCTATAATGACCACTAGATCTAGACTTAATAAATGTTTATATATATATATATATGTAAAAGTGTTGTTTTTTTATCATTAGTTAAGGCAGTCAAACTGGATACTTATCAATTAGATTTCTTTATTTCAAGCAAAGATAGTAAATTAAATTACTTATATTATAGGTTTTCATAGTTTTTATTAATACTATATATTATATAGATTTAATAAATAAGAAGCGAACTAGCAATGTTTATTAAGTAATAATTGAAGTTTTGTTTTTATATGCACAATATTGATGATATGAACTTAAACACATAAATGTTCCCCATAAAGGCCCTCATTGTCATCCTCAGTGGGTAGGGATGTCTGTTGTATGTTGATGTAAAGATCATACCACAGAGTGCATGTATATTAATCAATTATAAAGACAACTTTTTATAGGATTTGCTAATCTTAATCCATTTTCTCAAATAATTTCCTTTCTTCTAAAACTACTTTGACTTTGCCACTAACCTGTATATGAAAAAAAAAAAGCAAGATAAATTTAAAAACAATAGTTTGTAGCAGTCTCCCTTAGCTCTATGTCAGCTTTGTTTTTTAAAAAAGTGTTAAATATATAAATATATTTTTTTAAAATTTTGTTTTGAATCTAATAATATATATATATATATACAATAAAAGTTGTTTTGTTTTTAATTTCAGCCTTCTGCTTCATCGTCCCGATGTTCTACGCCAGTTAATCAAAGAAATAGCCGTGCTAGTGAAACACCAGCCACTTCTCTTAGGGCTAGAGCTCTGTTGCAAGCGGTAGGTTGTAGTAAAGAATGGTTGTGGATTAAGAAAACTTAGGTTTGGTTTATTTGAAAAAAAACCTCACACCATACATACTATAATTTTTTTTTTTTTAAATTGGGTTTTATGAAAATCTTTGATTTTAACTTGACTTCTGATGTGTATGCATTGATGGTCTAATTCAAATATACTTTCATTAAAGGATAAAAGTGTTGTTGATTTATAAAAAAAGAAATGTTTCCCATTCAACCCCAAAAAAGATGTTTAGGAAAGACAAATTAAATATTAACTAATTGGTCAATGCAATTTAAGTATGTAAAAAAAAATCTTGTTAAATGAAATTTTACAATTAAAATAATAATAAAGCTTGTCTTTGAGTCTGAAGTTTAAGGAGGTATGCAGTATTTCACTTAAACAATTATAATTCACATCAATTCCAATCTTTTCTTCTAGAAACCACCTGTCACTAATTTCACAATTTTTTTACAATGATTATTATATTAACCTTTATTTTTTTGGTTATAAATCTGTATGTCTGAGAGTGGATACATTTTTAAAATCAAACTCTTTCATATTTATATTGCACAGTTGTAAATGAATGGTTATCTAATATAAAAAAATGCTAATCCATTTAATTAAATTAAGAGACATTTCAGGATAGAAGACTAAATAGTAAATTAACAATTATACATAAAATACTGATCCATCACCTTCAAATACAAAAACAAAATTTAATAAAAGACTCAGAAAGACACAAAGATAAAGGGACATTTTTTGTTCCATATGCTAGAACAAGCTTGTACAAATGCTCCTTCTTCCATAGTGCAATTAGAGCATTGAATGGGTTGCCTGAATCAGCCAGGAAAACCAGTGACTTGGCAGAGTTTAAGTCATTGATTAACATTCATGACAACATTAAGCTAGAGACATGTGTAGAACATAATCATGTATTATCTGTATCTGATCAAAGAAGAATGTTAAATAAAGCATGTTTTATCATTAAAATTATTCTACTTTCAAATGACAATTTTATGTAGCCATTTATTAGATAAGTAATTTAATTGAGACAATTTTCACCTAAGTCTAAATAATATTAAATGGTACAGGAGATAAGAAGATAATTACAAGAGACTATTAAAAATGATCTTTTATAAGGCATACAAAATTGACTTCATTTTCACAGGCCGAGTCTAAAGAAGCATCACCTTTTCGAGACTCCAACAAATCCCTTTCTGATGCGCCGGATAGTAAAAATGACTCTTCATCCTGTGACATTGCGGAATCTAATTCAATCAATAGTAAAGTAGGCAGCACTAAGAAACGAAAGCGCACTGGTATATTTAATGGTAAGCGAAAGCGTTTCAAAGCTGGCATCAAGAAGCCCACAGTTCCTAATAAAACTACAGATAGTGCTGCTGTCAATGGAGAGGATTGTGAAGATGTAGATACACGTGATAATCACATTGGTGATAATAGTTTTGTGGATAATTTAAACAAGACTGCTGAATTAAATGACATTCAAAATCAGAATGGTATACTGAGTACACAGGTGTCGCCATCTTTGAATTCTGATGAGAAAATGTTGACACAGGAAGAGCTGCATGACAACAGTAAATCTCCACAAAGCACTTCTAATCTGGATAACACCTCTGACAGTCGAGACAAGAACTCTGTGACTTCTGGTGCTGACAGTGATGTGTGGAAGGAGAACAAGGAGAATTCTAAGAATGATGAGAACTTAGTCAATACAAATGTCGACAAAAAAGTGTCACCCATTCAGGGCACGGAGATAAAATGTGAACTCCCAGAAGAAAGTCTAGAGAATAAGATTGTCAACTGTAGTCTTGTAGACATTAACAAGGGTGATGACAAAACTAAGCTTAAGACAGCAGAAGAGGCTGTTGACATAAATGTCAAGGCAGAGGTTAAAGATGAGCATGGAAATGACAGTTTGGACAAAGTCAAATCAGAGGATGTTAAGAAAGAGGAAGAAGAAGATGCTGAGACTGATGAAGATGATGTAAGTTTCTTATGTTTTCTTACAAAATGTCTAATGAAACATTCTACTGATTAGTCTTTACTTTGTTTAGTATGGCATAGTTATACAATGAATTTAGTTTATTTATACTTTTCCAGCTTCCTGATGTTGGTTGTATTGAGCTGGTGGCAGAGAGTATGGAGGAAATCAGACAACTTATGAATAAACTCTCAAACCCTGAACCTGTTAAAAGAGGGAAACGGGTGAGCTACTTTAAGCAAGTCAATACTTTTTTACTAAGTTTATATCAACCCACTTTCCACCTGTCTGTCTGGTTAAAAGTTTGTACACATTATTTCTTTGATTAAGTTGAAATTTTGCACAAATATTTCTTGTACCTGACTACACAAATTAACCAATTAGTAAAGATGAGCATGGAACATGTTTAGAATATAATAGTAAAGAGTTTTTTTTTTTCTTTTTTGAATCGCATACAGACATTGGTTTTGTAATCATACAAGTCCTTGTATATTCTTTAACAGACATATCCTGGGATGATGAAACCCTGTGAAGAAGAGCTTTTAGCGAATGTTACTCGTTTTTATGACGAACTTTTGAAGTATGAGAAAAGTCTGAGCAATGCCAGAGTTAGTATGCAGTCAAAGCTTCGTAAAGAAGTGGAAAGCTATGTGGAGGTTAGAAACCAAAACTTTGTAATAAACATTGTGTTTTATTGTTTGGTGGAGCCCAGATTTAATGTATATTCTCTCAGCAAAGATATATATATTTAAAGGCTGTGTAGGACACAAAATATTTTTTTTTTACATATTTAAAAAAAAATTTAGTACTGTTTTGAACATTCAGTAGAGCTTATCCTATTACTATATACACACACACTAACTTAATGTATGTAATAAATGAATTGTAGGTTACAACGTTATGTTTCATATTTTTCTTCAGTTACTTAGAAAATAAATTGATACAAAAAAGTTTTGTCACTAATCTTTAGTTAATAGTTTACAGTGACATGAAAATTTTATATCTCAGTATTTTAGTGTTTGATTTTCTATAAAGATTGGTAATGTTAATTTTATTTTAAAAAAAAGGTATTTAGTTGCCTTAAAAAATATGTCATTACATAAGTATATCATTTGTTAACATTATTCTTGAATAGCTTTCCTTGGTTACATTTGATGTGATATGTTATTGTAATTTACACTTGTATTATATAAGCATAAGCATTTATATTATTGTAATTAACATTTGTAAAAATAAGTATAATTATTAGTATTTGTAAGCTAAATTATTTTATTTTGCATACAAAAAATGACCCGCCCTCTGAATGAAATAAAATATTATTTTTTTTTGCCTTAGGAAACTAAAGGCTGGGATAGTGATCATTCACAGAGTAGCCAAGATTCCAGTGAGGAGGAGGAAGTAATATCCAAGCTAGAACCAGATCCAGCAGTCAGGCAGTCTAAAAAACTCAAGCCAAAGCAGCCTTCTACTACTGCCTTGTTATCATCAGCTGCTTCCAAGCTGAACTCTATCACTGGGGAAGGCCATGAAGACAGCAATGACAGTTATGAGCTGGACATTAGTTCAAGGGGACGCTTGAGAAAGAGACGTGTCATTCCAAACAATACTGAAGACACTGGGCTGAAGAAAAGAAAGAACCTTACCAATCAAGAAAGTATTTACTCAACACAGGCACCTTCTGTGGCATCAAGTTTAGCCATCTTAAGTACAGCAGATACTGTGACAGCAGCAACATCTATTAGGACCATCTCTTCAACTCAGCCTAATTTATCATTTAGTATCATGGCCATGCTCAGATCACCTCAGCCGAACTCTGCTATTAAAGCCCAGCTGTCCTCTCCAGCTGGCCAGGTCCTGCGTCTAGTCTCCCCTGGTACAGATGGTATTAGAACTATACGTGTTTCTGGCAAGCCCAACATGATTATCTCTTCCCAGAATTTATCCAACCTTAGGTTTATAACCAGCACAGGTGTTGTCAGCTTGCCTAGAAACACTGTTACCACATCTACCACTCAGGCATCTCATCCAGTCATCCAGCAGCTGTTGCTAAACCAGGCAAAGACAGTGCCACAGACAACAACCAAAACTGTCAACTCTGTCCCAACCAGGCCTCTACCTGCACAAGGTGTTGAGGCTTTATTTTCTGGCCCTGCTAGGATGTCTAATGTGGTTTCTGTCCCATCCAGGCCTCTACCTGCACAAGGTGTTGAGGCTTTGTTTTCTGGCCCTGCTAGGATGTCCAATGTGCTTTCTGTGCCATCCACTGTGAGTACTGTGTCTTCCAAATTAATATCACCACAGTCAGGCAGCCACACAGGAAGTAAACAAGTGCTTGACATTGGTTTGTCTGTTACCCAGATTCAACAGCTTATCAGGAATCAGGCCATACAAATTAACACAGGAACTGGTAACCCAGCAACTCTAGTTCTCAGTTCAGGACTTCAGTCCTTATCTAGCAAACCTAACCCTGTATCTGCTGCTACAATAAACCTCGCTGCTAGTGCACAGCTCAGGATGCCTTCTAATGTCACTGCCTCAAGCCAGCCAACTAAGGTTGCTGTTTCTGGAGTTTCATCTTTGTTGTCAACCATTAACAAAAGTGCAACACCACAGTCTCAAGTTTGGCTCAGCAATAAAAGTGTCCCTGGACAAGGCTCACCACAAGTCATACGTCCTCAGTTTAGTCCAGTGGTGAGGGTGAACAGTTCATTGAATACTGAACCTGGCAGCAATTCTAAAATAAGTATGACCTCTGCACTGGCCATAGTTTCCAGAACCAATGTCACAGTGAGCTCTGTGGCTGGTAAGGTGGTAGCACCCACCAACCTTCAGCAGGCAGTAGTCAGACAAGGCAATGTCAGAGCAGTTGTCTCAGTTGCACAAAAACCAATACCTAAGATTATTAGTTCACTGAACCCAATGACTACAAGGATGACATTAGCCTCTAGTGTGAGTGTCACTCAAACTCCCCTGGTTTCTTCCACATCTCAGGTTAGCACTGGCGTGTCCCTTGAACTAACAAAAGCTAAAGTAATCAATGTTCCTCTTCTGAGCACTGCTAAGAAATATGCCAGCAATGTGACAGTGAAGGCTCTTTTGGAGAATCGAGGTCCAAAGAAGTTAGGTGAGGAAGATGAATCTGGCCAGGCTTCAGACACATTTGGAGATTGTACCAATGACTCGGAAAGCACTTATGAAGACCAAAATACTTGCATTACTGTATCCAACAAAATTGACCCTGCTCTAAAAAAGAACTCATTCTCTCTTGCCAATACAACTGCTGTGACCACACTAATACCCCATACACATCCTTTGTCTGTGGATACAGGGATCCCCTCTAGAAATGTAACATCCTCTGAAGTCATTGTTCCAACTGTAAATATCAAAGTTCCTTCTCCTAACACACTACCCTCTGTACTTCATAATAAAAATGGTACTACCATTGTTCAGTCTACCAAGGGTCCCATACCTGTTGTGTCAGAGGCCAAGACTGGGGATAGTCCAATCAACCAGCAAAACTCATCTGTCAATACTGTCAACCCACTTGCCAAAGTCAACAGTGGTATGGTCATCTCTTCTTCATTGGCTAATGCGAACAGCAGTGCTTTAAGGAATGTGAGCTCTGCTCTAGTTAGCCAACCAATAACTAGTTCTGTGAATACCATGAAAAATGTTATGTTAAAAGTGACTTCACAGCTAGGTGGGCCTGGACAGTTTGTTCAGGGCTACATGACTCCAAGAGGTTTAGTGATTCCCCAGGCAGCTCTCTTACAGCAGCAGCAGCAAAATAGTAATGTTATTAGTTTGAATGTCTCACAGCCTGGTGCCATTACTCAGATTCAAGCTGGTGGTATATCTCAAATACAAGCTAGTAACATTACAACCGTGCAGCCTGGCAATATCCAGCAAGGTACTCAGCAAACATTTCCCATGGCTAATGTTAACCAGCAATCTATAACACACCAACTTCAACAGCCATCCTCTCAGCAGATTCTTATCAACTCACCTCCTTCTTCAACTGGTATAGTGAATAACAACACTAACCCCAACCTCAAAGTTATGTTCTTGAATTCCACTGTTACCTGCAGCCAGTCTTCCTCCACCTCCAACAGTATTATGACATCAGTCCAGCCAAGCAATACTCCAGCCTCAGAGCTGGTCAAACAGCTGGCTAATAACTCACACATCCAAAGTAATGGGCCACAATCAGTAGCCATTAGCCCAGGAGCTAATCCACAAAACCAACCCCATATTCTTAGTAATATGATCCAGGGAACCAGTTTGCAGATCAGTAACTCAACAATTTTGCCCACTCAGACAATTTTGAATGCAGGTGTTTCACCACAGTTGGCACAGATCTTCACTTTGCAACAAGGCAGTGCCATGCAACAACAGCCCAACATCGTGATTACAACAACCAAGCCATCTTCAGTTCAGAGCAAACCATCAGTTGTGTCCTTACAGCTTCAGCAACTTGGACAGTTTCTGAATTTGGGCAGTGTTTCCCAAGTTCAGTTGCCACAACAACAGCTGGCTTCCCTCCAGCAACTTGGTAACACCAGTAGAGTTGGGCAACCTAACCAGGTGTTGCAGTTAGCCATCAATCCCCAGGTAGGTGGCCAAACCATAATGGCGGCTCCACAAGGTCCTCAAATTGTCAGGGTTGCAACTCAGTTGAGTCCACAAGTCCAAAGCCAAGGGTTACCTCAGATGCAGTCCCAAAACAATATTATCATTCAACAACAGCAGGGTCAGAATATAGTTGTTCAGCAACAGGGTGTTATAGGAAATGCCAACCAGCAGTTCTCTACCTTACAGCAGGCCTCCAAGGCTTCAACTTTAGCCACAACCAAGATTACCACTAGTGTTGGTCAGAATTCAAACAATCTTGTTATATCTCAGCTGCAGTCTTCAGTTTCTACACCCACCCCCATTAACCAAATCCAATATGTTCTGAATTCTTCACCAGGGACACAGCCCGGTGTTTCTGCACTCAATAAGATATCTGTTGGGTCCTTAACTGGCACAGTTAACAGAATCATAAGGGCAGACTCGGGTACAACATTACAGGTGCTACCACCACAAGGAACTGTGTTAACCAATGCATCCAGGCAAGCTGCAGCACTTACAAACAAAGGAGCTGTGTCCCAAATGATCATCCCAAATACAGCTCCTGGCCAGTTTCTCATTTCACCTGTTAAACTAGCCCCACAGAATCAACAAGCGAATCTTATCAGCCCTATCAAATATATAGGTGCTTTGCAGAGTCCAAGTTCAGTGTCAGGTCAGAGTTCTAACCAGTTTGTTATCAGTTCAGCAATGGCTGGTTTACCGGCTCAAGTTTCTGTTAAACCTTCAGTCATCTATGCCAGTCAGGCCAATGGTGATAAAAAAGAGGGTAAAGTTGCACAGTTACTGCTTGGTCAGCCATCCAACTCCCAGCAAGCTAGCAGTGCAGTATCTGTAACTTCTGGACCAAAACTGGCTGGCGGTGAGTCAAAGACAATTTTATACAAGATAGGAGACCAGTACTTCTCTCCTGCCAGCAATGTGTCTGGTACCAACCTCCCACAGGTGTCCACAAACATAATCCCTGCAATGGTTGCCAATGCTAAAACAGATGTCCAATTATTGGTACCCCCTGCTTGTATTGAGGCATCAGATCAGATTCTCAAGCACACCACTACAGTAACATCAACCAACATGGTACCTACAGCTACACCAACATCAAACCAGATTCTTGTACAAAATCGCTCCGTGAGAAACCCTGAACAATCTACTGGCTCAGTAAATGGAATTCACCAGGGCAATACTCAGTTTTCATTCTCTTTATCTGGTCCAACTACTCTAAGTAACAAGTCAGCTCATAGAGCTGATGGACTAGTCTTGGTAAATGGTCATGCCTCAGTCAGCAACCATAATACAAGTAAAGTTGTCTCTCAAGATGCAATGAGTAAGCTTACCTCCTCCAAAGCCCAGTTCCCCTCTGACCAGATTTCTGGTCCAATGACTCAATTAAGACCAATGTCCAATGATGAATTAAGTCTTCAGGAGCAAAATGAAAAAGAAGCTGCACTCAATCTGCTGACACTAGCCAACCAGAATCTTTAACCTTCAAACTAGTAGCTAGTACATTTCTGTCACTACTTAGAATATCCCATCACTACTTAACACAAATGTCTTCTTGTTACTAAGTTCATTATATTTCATTGATTTTGATGGTTGTTGAACACTTTGTTTAAAATTTCATTTGGTGTCAAAACTTTCCACAGCAAACATTTAGAAGTAGGGCACTTGAATTATAGTTTGATTGAATTCCATTAAGGAAGCCTTTTTTTTTTTCTCTTACATGTTTGACCTCAACTATTGAGATGTAAAGATGATAAATATGTGCAATATTTGACTTTGTGATGAATACTAGTTTTGTAGGAACAGTGAGTTGTAAGGAACATATTATGTAGATCTAGTTTTATAAGAGTGATAATTTCAGTCAGTCTTTAACATGTATTTTAGGACCATGTTAGGAAGTTTTATGTAGAAATGAATCTTTAGTTGTTCATGCTGTGTTTAGCAATGTACTGTTTATACATGTCTTTGGCTTCCTCATTTAATACATCTCACCAAGAGAGTATCCTCACAGCATGATTGATGTCATTGGTTTATCTGTACTTAGAGAATGTTCAACACTATGTGTTGATGCATGGCTGCCTTTCTGTCAAGTCTTTTAAATGAGCTTTTATTTGGATTTGTTTCCAATTAGAACCTTGAGACTCTAGGAATACTGAGAGTGTACAGTATGTATTGAAGAACTATACTATTTATGTCACACTTTACACTCTTGCTGATTGTATGTAAGTTAACTTGTCAGTAGGTTTATTTGAGCCAAACATTGATTCATTTTAATTTATTATTCAATAATTCTATTGTACTATAAATTCAGTAACAAAACTAATGTATTTTTTTGTTTTACTGGCAGCAAACTAGAAGAAACATTTCTTTTGCAATGCTGCTGCTTTTGTGTGTTTTTTTTTTCCATTTTAAAAGAAAAGCAAGTGCATCTGTTTTTTTGTGTGTTTTAATTCCATGTATTCTTTGGACTTGATTGTTGTTGGGTTAGCTAGTTTTTTCCATTACACATGTTTTGTTCTTTTTACAAATAGTTTTGTTGTTTTTAATTGAGTACAAACCAAAAAATATCTATCCACTCTATTTTGAGTGTTTGCAGGCTATGCTGCTCCTTTGAAAGTGTCTCCTATTTCATTGCAAGTGCCTTAGAACATTTTGATTGCAAGGATATTTTTTTGTCTTTACATGCAGTGAGTACTACATTTTGGGGACTAAATTCAAAGGTAGGGAGGATTGGTGCCAAAAACAAGATGGTCTCTATTCATTTCCTAATGGACCATGCTCCAGAAAATAGAAAACATATACATTGGTTATATTTGGCTATAAACTCACTTGAATGGTTTAACTGCTTCCACCAACATGTAACAGTTTGAATTTACCTACTAGAAACCACAAGAATTTCAATAAAACATTCTTCTCATGGCCTAGCACATGAGTAGTTGGGTTAGAATTGTGTTAGCACACATCAGTATCTGATGTGTGCTATTTGTTGTCATGGAGTAGTGTAGTGGACACGTCAGTATAATTTGTTTCAAATATATTCTATACAGGCATAATGTATGTGTGTGATGAATGTTAGTTTGTTTTAGAGTCTTTCCACTACAATTGTTAGTGATATTTTTTTAAATCTCATTACCTATCCAGCATGTTTGTAGACCATTGGCACTTTATTAAGGGCTAATGGAGAAACCCTGATTCTTACTAGAAAGTAAAACTGTAAATAAACTGCAATAGTCTTATTGTGTACATAGTTAGATGACACTTTCATGTTTTCTGCTGTTATGTTGGTTACATTCCATTAACACTACTTTGGAGTTCACTGTCTGGCTCAGATCAACTGCTCTAAATAGCACAATAAAAAACAAGTATCAATTCCATTGCAGTGTTTATACTTTTATCTTACTTGTGAATGTGATCTAGGTAACATGTTCAGAATGTTGTTTTAAAACTTGGCATGTAAATGTAGCCCACAAGTTTTGGTCATGAATATAGAATGTCTAGTGTAGGATTATTGAAGAACTCAGCAACACAAGTCAATGTGAATAAATTACCAAAACATTTTCCCTTAATTTGGTCACATGATTGTTTTGTTCTACTTCCCAAACATTTGTAGTTGAGTTAGCTGCAAGAAATAAAGTCTGTTGGAAAAATTAGATGAAGTAATATAATATAAAGAAGAATGTTTTTAGATGGACATTTTCAATATCAGTTAAATATTGAACATAATGAGGTCTATCTATACCTGTCTTTGATGATGATAGCTGGAGAAGTAGCTTTAAACAGTAAACTAGGCAAATTTTACCATTTCAATGAATCTAATTGTAACATGGAGAGCTTCAGATGACGATAACAATACAAAATAAGATGAACACACTATTTGTATTCCTGTTTATTATTCAAATATAAACTGTAGAATTGACATTTTATAGTTTAAAAAAAGTTACTAGCTCTGGTTCTATAATAGTCTTATCCATCTAGCAATGTGTTAACATTTGTTACTTAAACCAATATCAAGAAAGAATCAATTGATAACCCCATTTCTTTTGATAACACTATATATTGTGCACATAAATACATTATAAATAGGCTTTCATAATTTATGAACCACATTAAAATTTTAAAAAATGTGCCTGCTTATTTTATTTTGATATATGATGCTAAGCTTACTAACAACTTGATGATGACTCCCACTGACAGAGATGAGAGTGTATTCTGAAGATACATTCTACTCAACTGAACAAAGTGAACTTTGGATGTATTCTGAAGATACATTCTACTCAACTGAACAAAATGAACTTTGGATGTCTTCTGAAGATACATTCTACTCAACTGAACAAAGTGAACTTTGTATGTCTTCTGAAGATACATTCTACTCAACTAAACAAAGTGAACTTTGTATGTCTTCTGAAGATACATTCTACTCAACTAAACAAAGTGAACTTTGGATGTCTTCTGAAGATACATTATACTCAACTGAACAAAGTGATCTTTGGATAATTCATGTTGTGCTTTGATTGTATGGCTTACACAGTAAAAAAAATGTAAGCTCTGCATGGCCATGGTGATTAATACTAAAAAGAGAAATTATCTTCACAAGAGACCAATGATGGGACAGAGATTGCTGGTATCAAGTTATTTGTAGCCCTATTTGCAGATATTTAGAGAGGACACTGATAGGTAAAGAAAGTCAGTCAAGGTGTGTGATTTTGAATAGGAAAAAAAAACTACTTGTAAGTAAATTATACTTAGAAAATCTCTAGTCTAAGTAATTAATGTAAAAAACGCACTAAAAAATCCCAATGTAATATTTAAATGTAATATTAAAAAATGTGAAAAAAAAGTATGATAATTCTTTTAAAAAATAAACAAATACCTGTAACTTGAAACATCATATAATCAGAATAAATACATCATATTAACTAAAATTATTTAATAATTAGATGCATATAAATTTTTAACTTATAAGTAAAACTTAAGATGTGTACGGTACCTAAAATAAATATAATGTCTAAATGTTTAGTTCCATCACTGAAATGCCCACTGTAAACATTTGTGACCTATGCAATGAAGTCTCAAGGAATCCTAGGCTACAAAAATAATTATTCATTCAAATAATTTATACATCTTAAAACAAGATATTATTTATAATATTTCATTTTATAAAAATTTAAAAAGATATGAAAAAAAATATCAAGATTAACCAATATGTTGAGATTCCTGAAATACAATATTTGTCTAAAATGCAGACACTTACAATCATTATATTGATATCAGAATTGATGGAAATATTGCACATATTTGAAATATTAAGTAAGGGGCGATACACATATTGTTGTACACAGTGACAATAACAGAAGGGCCTTATGCATCTCTATAAGGTCTGTTGAAATTAATGGTAAGCAAACATGTGGATTTTTAGCGATGATGAAGTAAATTTTTTTTTACACCTAACACTATGTCCAGTAAGGTTGGGGAAATAAGCTCACTACAGGCTGAGGCAAACAGCACAAGAAATAGGATGACCATCTGTCCTGGACTTACTAGACCTCAGTGTGGAGCTTTAGTCTTTAGTCAAAGATACTGGATGCAAAAAAAAAAAAAAAAAAAATAAGACAAGATTTCATCTGATCTCTGGATAGATTTCATTTTATGGATCATGCTATTTCATAATTCTGTTTTGTTGGGGAAAATAAAGGCAAAAGAAATCCCCACTATATTCAGAGAAAATACAATACAAATATCTATCCAAGTAAACATATGTGTAGAAAAACTCAAGGGTACACTTTGAACTAGACTTCTACTATCTTGGAATAAATGTTAAACATTAATACACATATCTTGAGCATATGAGTGTTCGTGGATATTCTGCAGATTATGTTGCATTACAATAATAAAGCATGGACAGTGTGTTAAAATATGGTTTTCTTAGCTCTGAATAAACATTATTGCCAATAGGAAACTGTGTGAAAAATCAAGAGGAAAGGATAAAAGAATTCATTCAAAGGGAGATAAGATATCATGCAGTCAGATAATGAAGTGTAATGTACACTGATGCTCATAAACTTCTACCAAACACAAAATGTAGGGACATACATGATGCCAAACATTGCATATAAACAAGAACCTAAAATACATTGAGATTTAAAGACATCATGGCGCCTGAAGTGATAATACATCCTGGCACATAGATGATTACAGATGAAGTTGCACAAAAATCTTACTTAGATGAAAAAGAAAAATAAAGCCATGATATTCTTAAAATAAAGATTATTTGAAATTAAATGTTAACTTGATATCTTAATTCTGAACTGACACAAAAGGAAGAAACAGTTGTAGTTTCTTCTGTTAAAAGAAAAAAAAAGAGATGTCAAGCTAGTCAATTTGTCCAACAAAAGAACTTTTTCATAAGTAAAAAATGTTAAAATAATATCACAAATCTATACAAATCAGCAAATAAAATTTGATACTGACCATTCTATAAATAAATAAATAAAATCACACACTAACAAATATGGCCATAACTACTGTAAAATGAATTTTTCCAGTGCCATCATACAAATAATTTTTACTGCTCATTTTTAGTTTTTAATCTTCTTTGCCTCACATGAGAGTCACTCTCATCATGTATGTTCTTATCACTTGGCAGATTTTGTTCATCTACATCCTCTTCTTTCTCAGACTTATCCTCATCACTGTCTTTGTCAATAGCATCCAAATCCACATCTCTTGTTTCTTCCACTTCTCTGACTGGACCCTCAACACCTTGAACTGCATCTGAAGTTTCTTTAGCCTTCAGGTCCTCTAAAACCTCTTCATGGCTGACAGCTTGCTTTGGAATATCTTTCCCCTCAGCCTGCAGAGTCAAAACAGTTCCATTTATCTTTTACTTAGGATAACTTCCTAGTAAGTATTTAGGATTATTATTTCTGTATGTAACTATCTTCTTATGCATTTAATCAAAGTCATCTATCTACTTAGAGAATAAAGCAAGCAAAGTTACCTTTCTACTTCTGCTCACTTCATTAGCATATCTTAGCCATTTTGAAATGTGTCGATTCACAGAATTCAAGTTAGCTTACCAGAAATCACTTTTAGAAATGTAACCCTTTACTGTTATTATTTCATCCCATTTATACCAGGCATACAAGTCATTTCAAGTATTAAATACATAGTTATTGTGAGTGAAAATTGATTGAAGGGTAAGATTTAGTCAGATGAGACCAGTAGATGACACAGTTGGTTTGATACCAGTACATTTTAGTGAATGTAGAGGTATAGTCAACTGTCAATATTAATAAACACATGTGTCTACTTGGAAGGAGTTTGCTCATTCATTTTAAGAAAGCTGTATCAATGTTTGTTAAATAAAAATAACAATAATCCTAGAATCCAAAGTAACCATTTACATTAAATGATTACCTGATATAGTATATGATTACTTTTACCATACAACAACACTAGCTGTCCTGGATGATGTAGAGACAATGAAACTCAAGATAGGTCTGAACTTAAATTAAAGTTAGTTATGTTACCTTTTCAGTGGGACTATCTGTTGTCATCCTGTTGACATTGTTCTGAACTGACTGCATAGCTTGAAGTATTCGTGTCATTTGGGCTTCTGTTTCCTCAAGACGTTTTTGTAAAGCTCTCATTTCTTCAGTAGCTAAAAAAAAAACAAATTATCATTTATTAATGTTTCACAAACATTTTTTAATATTACAATTTACATTTTTAACCTATAATTTAAAAAATTAGGTTTCCAGTTTCTTTCCTTGTTGAATATAGAATAGAAGAAATAACACATTTGTAATTATCTGAAAATTTCCCTGAAGTCTTCGTTGTTGAAATGTGTTAAAACTAATTATTGTTGTAGTTTGCAGTTATAAATGATACGGTTCTATATTAGAAGTGGAAATGAATATAAACTTCAGAGAATCCTAAATGCTGCTGGTAAAGTCATTGGCAAAAAAGAAACTCCATTCATAAGAAAGCCAAAAAGGTTCTAGAAATAAAAATTCACCCTCTGGGTCAAGATTTTGTGATTTTACCATCACAAAAGAGATACAAGACACTGATAGCAAAGACAGACACAAAAACTCTTTTGTAACCCCTAGCAATCAAAGCACTAAATAAAATTTAGAGATCTGATATAAACTTTTCACATGTAAATTATGAGTGAGTCTGGTGTGAATGTATATTTTTGGTTTTCTTTAGTTAACATGTTTTGTTTGGTGAAATGCACAAATTGTAAGACAAATTTCCAAATGGATAATAAAAATTATTATTATTATTTCCTACAAAATGCTTCCAATAGTTTGCGTCTTAAACAGCTCCTGAAAACCAGTCCAGCTTTTGGCCTTCAGGTGTGACTCAAACATTGAATACTGACAGACTTAGGTCCACCAGCACTGTTCTGCCCAAAGGATAGCAAGCTCTCTACAGAGATCTGTAAATTATTTCTATGTTCCATATTTGCTATTTTGATGGGAGAAGGGGCAAAGGCAAGCAAATAGCACATGATCTAGTAAGCTTTTGGGCAGGAGAGGCTTGTTAGCTCTGGAGATGCAAACCTCTGCTGCCTTATGGCTATACCTAAACTTGGGAAAAATTTTGTAAGTCAACCCTGAGAAAAAATCAGGAGCTGGTGACCTTAGACAGCTTTCAGCACAGTATTAAACCTTGGCAGAACCTGCAAAGCCACTGATCTTAAACTGTATCGGCACCAGCTTTGCACACATCAGTTGCATTGAGAGTAACAATAGCTAATAATAGATTTTATCTCATTTCTGAGATGATCCATAGTTACTTCGTAACATGACTACTTAAATAACAATGAATGACATACTCACAAACATTTTTATCATCAACACGGCTTAAAAGATCTTCAAACTCCTTTCTATGATGTTGATCTTGCAAGTAGCCATGAACATCAGCACTACCATCAAAGTCAGCAGGGAAACCCATTCGGTCAACTGAATAATCTTCATACTGTCCACTGATCTTGCTCCAGGAATTGTTTTTTGACTTGTTGAATACCTGTAGGAAAAAAAACACCACCATATAGCTGAAATTTTATCTCAGCCACTAATAGGAAATGTCCAAGTCTAGAGACTTGTGAAACCACTAAAGACTACTAACATTGGCAATGGTAAGCACTACAATTGAAACTTGGGTCAGTGAAAATGACTTACTTTGAATAAAGTGTAAACCAGGTAGAGCACTATACCAATTGCATACATGGGAAGAACCACACCCATCATGCCTCGGCCAGATCCTTGTTGGGCTTGCTGCCTCTGCATCTCAGCTGCCGCACGCATACCAGGGTGTGGACCTGGCTGCAAAATAAGTGACATTAAAAATAACTTTGCTCTATTTTCATTTAGCTTTCAAGAACATTTTAGAAAGAACAAGCCTGAGTGCAAACATTAATGAACAGTGAGTCTATAAGATTAAGACTACAAATGTAAAACATATGGATAATATGTTTAAGGCTTAAGGAATAAAAATATCCATGGCAAGCCAAAACCAGCCATCTTCCCGTCCCATAATAATCTTTGAGGGAATGTCTGAAAGTTAGAAAAAAAATAGAGATGCTCAAGATCACAATGTATACTGTGAAAGCCAACTTCCAAGGCAGTAATGTTTAGAATTACAATGCATACTTTTAAAAGCTGACTTACAATGAGAGAACATTAGACGTAAAGTAAACATACCCGTAGGTGCTTACGTATGTCATCTCCTTGAGTCTGGGCTTTCCCATCTGCTGGCTTGTTTTTGTAGTGAGGTGGAAACATACTGTCATCTGTCAAATCATTTTATAGTTGGACAAAACAATAACAAATTCAACTAAATGATACTTTTAGATAGACATCAATATTTCTAAATATAATAACAAGCTTAAAATAGTCATTATGTACAATGCCTATGCATTGATTAAAGATTTATTGATATTTATTGACAGCTGCTATATGTAGCTTCAACAGGTATTTACAACTTTAAAATTCATAATAGAGATATTTACATTTTATTTATTATTGTAAAGGTACCGTTTTCAGACCTTGTGATATATGGGGCCAGATAATGTAAAGATCATCTGTTTCTGTGGCCAAAAGTTAATGATAGTGTCAGGTGGCTTTTACTTACCCAAACATGTCAGGTACTCATTAGAGGTAGATGGACTCAGGCATCTTAAAAATTCAAAAGTTCAAAATCCCCATCTTCACCATTATTGGAGCTTGCAACTCTTTGGTTTGGAAGGCAAGCGCTTAACCAATCACCCACCATGCCCTCTTTAATTAGGTAGAGATTTACAATAGACATCTCTACAACATATATTCACAGATTTGTATAGTCTTTTACAAATTTATACATGGTTACGTTTACAGTACATAGATATCTATGTCTAGAATAATTTACAGTAAAAAAAAAAAAAAAATCTACATTAAGATTAAATCTATCTTTAATTTATTTTTAATGACACTTTAAAGCTTATTGTACAGGTGTTCCCAATGTTTTTCTTTTTAAATACATACTTTTGGTAGAACACCTCCTGGTGACCATATTCTATCAAATATAATTTGCAACTTATTCTACGCTGCTATTTCATTGCAAGTTGCATGGTGGGCATAGCAAAATGATAACAAAACTTCGAGGGCATTATATGAGCACAGGAATGGAACATGTTAACCTTAGTAAGCCAATTCTTCTGTCACCCATCGTGTTACCATTTCCCACCATGAAAAAATTTGGCTTTCTAACCAACAGCTACAAATTTTAAAAATCACGTCATTGGCATCAAAGGAAGAGGAAGTAGCAATGTGAAGACAGTGTCCTTCATAGAGACCAAAGGACATCAGAGTTACTTCAGCTTGTTATCTATTTAGTAATGTGATGTTATTTGTAAGAATGCTTGCTTGAACTTTAATTTTAGAGCATATATAATCTCATCTGCACTGTAAACACATCGAGAAAACTCACTAGACTCTAGTAGATATCTAGATAAACTAGATTCTAGATCAGGGGTGGCTAGCATATGGCACAAGTGCCAAAAGTGGCGCATTGCACAATTACAAGTGGCTCATTTCAGCCAGAGAAAAAAATCAAGAAAAAGCATGCCTGTTTGTAAAAAATGATAACACTTTTTTAGAAAAAAAAAGTTTCAAAGGAATTTAATTTACTAGCTATTATGACGCACAAATGACCAAAATATTTATAAAACTAATCAGACAAAAGACAAATAACATGTTGGATTACTGTAATTGTTAACAAAGAATTTTGCATTTCAATCTGTGTGAATGCTTTTTCTTTTCATTAGTATTGAACATTTTTTATGTTACCTATTTAAGCTTTTCATTATTAGAAAAAATGATGTTAATTTCAACAATTTAAAGATTTCATTGACCTTAAGTCACTCTAAGGAAAAACTTGACAATCAGACATATTTGAGGAAGCAAAGTCATGTCTAGGAAATGATCAATTAAATAAAGTGAACTAAAGTAAACTAAGCAGTCAATGACGGTAGAGTCACTGGAACTGTCATGTAATCTTGTTTATGCTTGTCATATCTTGTGTCAGCAGAGCAAGCATTTTCATTCATGAAAATGATTAAAAACAAACTGAGGTCATGAAATTAACTCTTTTAATACTTTATAGATTTAGTGAGAGACATGAAATTGAATAATTATATATTGTCGTATGTTTATATATTTTTAAACAAATTAAAACTGCTAATAGTGTTAACAAATTATGATAAGTCTAATAGGGTTGTATACAGAAAAAATAAATTTTAATTATAAATATTATATATATATTATATGCAAACTATAAATGTTAACAAAGACAAACATAATCAAGTAAAATTTTTTTTTTTAAATCCCCAACATCTACTAGATCTATACACAAATGTGTATAACAAACCAATTATGTACAAATGACCATACTTTCAATTTCAAGGACTGAAACTTGTAGAATTTTAAGTGGCACATCTGAATCAGAAGTGAAAAAATTTGGAGCATGATGATGATCTAATCTATTATCTAGATGATTACTAATTTCAGAATAGAATCAATAAATTAATATATCTAGAATAATCTAGATCTAGTAAGTCAAGTAATCTAGTCTAGTCTAGAGATCTCGATCAGTCAATATTTTTAGAGATCTAATAAACTCTAATACTCTATGATAGAAAAATCTAGATAATAGTAAATAGACTAGAGTCTACTCTGAATCAGTAGTGACAGAGTACAGAATGAGACAGTGAGAGTTACAGAGTAGGGTAGGCTCTTCTGCCGTCAACTATTAATAGTATTAACCAACTTTTACGGTACACACAAAACACACTTTATGACTTTATAGTTTATACACAAAAAATAATAATAACTAAAGTTAACTTACGAAATGAAAGGTCAAGGATTTTCAGAAACTCACAATCAATAACAGATCTAAGTAATCAAAAAAAACAACAACTAATATACCTTCCATTTTCTGGGCAGGTTCACTCATTCCTAGAGCTCGTAATACAAGAGGATGCATAAATCGTGGATAAATGATAGCAAAACATGCAATCATAATCCCAACAGTTCCAATAGCTTTTAGAGTCGACATGATGGAATTTTATGTGACGCGTTATTAAAAATTTCGGTGAACTGTTAATACATAATTAATATATCGCCATTTAAAAAATATTAACAGAAATATTTTAATACACATGCAGTATTTTAAAAAGATATAGATCTATCCAGTGGCGTAGCAAGGTAGTCGTAAGCCGGAGTTCAAGAATATGATGGTGGGCCCGCTCAGATAAGCAGATTGAATATGTAACTATTGTAACTAACAAATCTTGTCATTACGTATGCATCAGCATACAAAAAAAGCTTCCCTATTCAGATAATACCTTTTAGATGTAATGGTGTCATGACACTCAATACTTATACTTATTAAAAGTAACTATCGGGTGTTCATATTAACAAACACATGTTTATATTTCCTCATAACATAAATTTACATTTCAAAATCACATATGTGAAACATTTAACAAACAAACAAACATTTGCTAGAAATGTTAAACATTAATAAAATATAGCCATTTGTCAATCTATTGTTAATCAGTTGAGATCAAATTTCTGTTGAGGGCACTATCATTGTAGTTCATTTATATAGGCCTACTAAAACTGCTTTTTTTTTTTCGACATTCCGAATAGTAAGGTCAAAAACAAGAGAATCTTTTTCTAAGTTATTTGCTGTTTTTTAAAATTTTTAATGTAATTTTGTATCAATGGCAACTTTGTCTCTGGTGAAGTAACAGCGTATATGTTTGAGATACTAAATGATACAAATATTTGTGTATAATTTTTGAAGTCAGTCAAATCTTGTATTGAAGATACTGGTGTGGATCAACACTCAATGCTTGGCCTACTTCTACAGCCATAATTTTCATGCTGCTCAAGTCTTTTCTTAAATTACTTTATTTCATTACTATGACTTCCTTCAGTCGCAATGCGACTATGAGATCATCTCATGGAAATGAGAAGAATGTCTGGGCATTAGCTGTTGTCGGAACGATGTCGCCCACACATCATTACACTCGCTATAACGAATTTCAGAACGCCCATCTTGATTTGCTTTGAGCATATATAGGCCTACATACACATTTTCAGGGGCGGATTGGGTATCAAAATCGGCCCTGGCATTTTCCATATAACCCGGCCTACAAATGGCATGTCATACTATATGTGTAGGCTATAATATATGTAGATAAAGTTTGATAATGCAGCGCGGAGACTGGATGTATGCAGGCGTAGGATTACGTACTGTATCTTATACATGTATGTAGTCTGAAAACTACTAACAGTACTATAGCAGCCTTAATGAATTTAAGATGAATATATTGTTATATCTCTGCTCCAATATTGAAGCATATGGCGCGCACCAGGGCACTGTTAAAGACGAGTGAGTGGGTAGAAACAAGATGGTGGTCTGTTTATTCCGGATAAGTAGATAGAGAAACAGTACTAAAGATAGGTTAGAAATTTAGAACCGCCTGAGTTGTAGTAGGGATCATTGCCAGTGTGGTCATGCGGGTGAGAAGCAGTGTAGGTTGGCTGCTCAATTAGAAGTCTTGTGACGAAACTGTGGAAAGGGTCGTTCCTGTTAGTGGAAGACATTCCTTTTAGTGCATGTAGGCCTATACTATGAGGCACGTAATGTGACATGTGTTAGCGGCAAGATAGAGAACCCTGTTGGAATTTAAGACATAGGCGGCAACAGTGAACGGTATTTATTTAGTGGAAGGCAGTGGCAGAGACAGTGAACCATGCAGGCCAGAGCAGCTAAACAAATTAATAGACAACCTAAGACATTTTTGTTAATTCTGATCGTCTAATAACTTGTAAAAAAATATCTTATATATATCTTATATATCAATTCTTTACCCTAGATTCGTTACAATATTATTAAATGTTTTGGAAACTTTTTGGTTGTACGTATAGATTATAACATTTCACTTAAAAAAGAAGATAATGGCGTCCTTCGCATTTCATGTGTCAATCTAGTCATGCAGGTTGATCAGTGACTTAAACTTAAAGATTAGAGAAAGCAGAACGATTAGAGAGGCACTTACTTAACGTGAAAAGCTCTTGCTTCGTCTTAGTACATTCACAAAAAACGCGATTTTTATATGACCCATTATTTACAGGGCCGGATTTAAGTATGTGGAGACCCCGGGCAGGATTTTTGTGAAGGCACCTACAGTTTTTCAAAAGCTTTAGTGAAATTCCACTTATTAATAAAAATACTTATGTCTAAAAACATGCTAAATTTAAATGTCTAAACATTTAATATGGAAATTTTAGTTTTAAGAAGTGTATAATTTTGAGTATGTGGTGGGTAAGGCCATGGGCTCCCGCCGTGGGGTGCAAGGTCGTGCACGTGCACCCCCCCTGGATTCTGAGTAGCCGAATTCTAACCAATTTTTGCACCTTTAAATATATTAACTTTTTCTACAAACCATTTATAGTGCTTCCACTGAAGTAGGCTACATCTGTAAAGATGTTGTATTAGACTAATAACAAAATAATTAAAATAATGTTTATTATCGAGAAGGAAATTTTCTTCAAATGTGTGCTTTACACCACACGTGCACCCCTCCCTAAATAGACAAATTTTAGACAATATTTTCCACCTTAAAATCAATGAACTTCTTGAATGTAGCAACTTAACCAGCAATGCGTTCACTGAAGTACAGTTGCAAGGATACGCTGTTATTGTAATAGACTAAATAAACTAAACAGTAGTTGATGGCCGACCATGTCTGTGGCATTTAATTCTCGAGAGAAGATCTTTTCCCTTTGCAACTTGAGAAGGAGTGATCTCTCCATTGCTGGGGGAAAGCTTGGGTGATAAATTTGCGAATGCTGGGTTTCCCATACTCCAACAATCGTCACTCTTCCAAACTGACCAGATCCAAAGGAATGGAGAGCCATCGCAATTGGGTGTCAGGTGGATGGAGAGCTTGCGGAGAGCTGTGATCTTACCACAGCGCCCCTGCCTGCGGGGCTCCAGAACCGGATTTTTTTTTATTAGGGTTCCTAAAACGATGCAAGAGCTGGAACGCGAAGAAGACTCTCAGCACTGTGCACGATATAGCATTCATCGCCAGCTTGTCCATCACGACGAGATGCAGTTCTTCAGTAAAGTTATTGACAGTTTCGAGGGCCAGAGTCAACGTTTATAGCTTTTTTTTCGACCCTATAGGAAAGCACGGGCCGCACGAATCAAAATAACAGCATGTACGTTTTTAATTTCACGAAACAAGTATTTACAGTGCTCTTAATATCACATAGGTAAAAAAAAAAAAAAAAGCTCCCTGGGTAAGGCCCTTAGTGGACTTAATTCCGGAGCTGAATTCATATACCCCGGCATGCCACAAGTGGACACTTCACGACAGTGTTGCCAGCCGGCTTAAGATTTAAGGTGTTAGTGTTAAAAACGCTAAAAAAAAATAATTAAAAGATTCTGAGACGTCGAAATACCTGAGGCTAAGTATGGGCGACTTTAATGCTAGGGTTGGCAATGACAACAGAGGATATGAAAAGGTCATGGGAAAACATGGACTAGGTGAGATGAATGAAAATGGAGAGAGATTTGCAGATATGTGTGCCACTAGTAATTTAGTGATTGGAGGAACTGTCTTCACATACAAACGAATACGCTAAACAACGCGGATATCAGCTGACCTATCAACAGAGAACCAAATAGACCATGCCTGTATTGGGAAGAGGTTCTGTCGATCTCTTCAGGGTGTACGTGTCAGACGAGGAGCAGATATTGCTTCAGATCACCATCTTCTGTGCGCTCGAATAAAACTGAAGCTGAAGAAGACTTGGACATGTGGGCCCAGCCAGCGGTAACGCTACAATGCCATTGCGCTGAATGACTGCACAAAACAGGAAGAGTTCAAGGTCACCTTATCAAACAAGTTCCAGCTCCCAGAAGAGCTTATAGAAGAGGAGACAGTAGAACTGACATGGCAGAAAGTGAAAGAAACAGTAACCTCCACATGCCAACAAATCCTGGGTCCCAAGTCTTACACCCACAAGGAGTGGATTTCAGCCTAAGCTTTTCAGAAGATTAAGGAAAGAAGAGAGAAGAAAGCAGACGTGAACAACAGTAAAACAAGAGCAGCAAAAGGAAAAGCACAAAAAGATTATGCTAAAATAGATAGGAATGTCAAGCGTAGCATCAGAACAGACAGGTGAAACTACATTGAAGCACTGGCAAAAGGAAGCAGAAGAAGCAGCCCTTCAGAACAGACAGGTGGAACTACATTAAAGCACTGGCAAAAGAAGCAGCCCTTCAGAACAGCACCATAGACCTGTACTCAGTCATCTAAAAGTTATCTGGAAAACTTGCCATTTCAGAGAGAGACCAGCAAAGGACACAAATGGTGACATGATACCAGATGAAGAAGGACAAAAGAAAAAATGGATTGAACATTTCCTGGAGCTTCTTAACAGACCTACTGCTGCAAACCTACCAGTGATACCGCCAGCTGCAAGAGACCTACCTATCAAGTGCAGTGCACCCACCAAGAAAGAGATTCGCTGCGCAATCAAGCAATTGAAGAATGGCAAATCTGCAGGTCCTGGCAGCATTCCAGTTGCAGCACTAAAGGCAGACATTGATACCAGCGTGAAGTTACTCTACCCTCTCTTCTGCCAGATATGAGACTAAGAAAAATTAAAAGCTAGTTATGTTACCTTTTCAGTGCGACTATCTGTTGCCATTGTTCTGAACTGATTGCATAGCTTGAAGTATTCGCGTCATTTGGGCCTGTTTCCTCAAGACGTTTTTGTAAAGCTCCCATTTCTTCAGTAGCTAAAAAAAACAACAAATTAGCATTTATTAATGTTTCACAAACATTTTTTAATATTACAATTTACAGAGTGGAAGGAGAGCTACCTTATCAAACTCCCAAAGAAAGGCGATCTTAATTCCTGCTCCAACTATCGAGGAGTAACACTACTGTCCATTTCAGGAAAAGTGTTTAACCGCATTCTGCTAAACCGAATGAAAGATGCTGTAGATCCACATCTCCGTGACCAACAAGCCGGCTTTCGAAAGGAGAGATCATGCACTGATCAGATAGCAACACTGTGTGAAAATTTTGGAACAGTCCATGGCATGGAACTCCCTCCCTACGTCAGCTTTATAGACTACGAGAAGGCATTTGATAGACAGACCCTTTGGAGACTTTTGAGACACTATGGAGTGCCTGAAAAAATTACAAATATCATCAAGAAGTCATACGAGGGGATGAATTGCAGGATAGTGCATGACAGACAACTGACAGACCCATTTCAAGTCCAAACAGGAGTTAGACAAGGCTGTTTACTCTCTTCCTTCTTGTTTCTACTAGCCATAGATTGGGTCATGAAGACAGCAACAGACCAGAAGCGGAACGGTATACAATGGACACTGTGGATCTAGGGAAATAAGCACCACCACCAAGATCAGGCTCTTTAATACTATTGTTAAGCCATACTACTTTATGGAGCAGAGACCTGGAGAACCACCAACACCACCATGAAAGAAATCCAGGTATTCATCAATATCTGCCTGAGGAGGATACTTATGATCCGTTGGCCAGACAAGATCTCGAATGAGGAACTGTGGCAAAGAACAAAGCAGCAGCTCATTGAAGTAGATATCCTTCAGAGACGCTGTAGATGGATAGGTCACACCCTTTGCAAGCCTGAATCCAACATATTAAGGCAAGCCCTACCTGGAACCCCCAAGGAAAGAGGAAGAAGGGACGGCCCAGGAATCCCTGGCGCCGCGATTTGGATGCAGATGCTGAGCAGATGGGCAAGAAATAGGGACAGTTGGAAAGACTCGCCCAGAACCGAGATGCCTGGAGGAAGCTGGTTGGTGGCTTATGCCCCATAAGGGACCACAGGTAGAGATGAGATAACAACTACAATAATCAACATGTTTAGACCTCGTTTTGCGGAGATATGTTTTTAAGCGGTCCCCGAAAGAGGAAAAGACGCTATTAGTGTTGTGTGGAATGTCTGTCCGTCTGTCCCGTTTAGATCTCGTAAACTAGAAAAGATAGTGAAAATCCGACATCATAATACTTTAGACCATTCAAAGTTCTGAAAGCGAAAAATCTAATTTTTTAAATCACTTATGCAAGCAGTTTTTTTTAATAAAAATACACCACTGCTATAACAATTCACTATTAATAAAAACAAACATTTGAGGCTCTTATTTTGGGGAGCTGACTATATACTATATTTTTAACACATTTATCCAAACGGTTGTTTTTACATTTTGCATTGTTAAGTTATATAAGTTCTGTTATACTAAGTACTATATTTACAACAAAAAATATTTACTATTTTTTTCAAGAGAAAAATATCTATATAGTATGCATATAAGTTGGACATAATTTAAAACAACAATTAATAAATAGTTTTTCATATTATCTAATGAACTCTAGTACCTGCAATATGCATGGCGTCATTAAATGGGTGCGGGGGGTGCTGTCCGCACCGGGTGACACCCGAGTGGAAAAAATGCACTTTTCCAACAAAAAAAGTACCAACTTAAAAATGTGATAGAAGCAAGATCATAAAGCATAAGAATGGTTGAATAAACTTATTCTAATGGGGAAAAAATCAATAGCAAGATTTTCTTGTTTGATAAACAGTGGGCATGTCCACAATGAGAAACTCGCTAGAAAACTGAAGAAAATTTATTAGGCATTTTATCAGAAATTTGGAAAATTTTGGCAGCCGGACTTTAGCTTCAAAAATTGAAGGTAGAGATGGGAAAACAGGGGAACATCTTGCACTTATACATTGCTTACTATCGCATTGTTTCTAGCAAATCAAAAGTTGGTATATGGTGGCGAATTGAAGAGGACTTTTCATTAATTAATGGATTTTTTTTCTAGGGATTGTGGAAATGTTATTCAAATATGACCCAATGCTGAAATAATAACTTATTCGATTGCAAGGCAGCGAAGCAAAAAAAAAAGTTACTTTCCAAGCTTGTACCAAAACTCAGAGAGTTTATAAATGTTTTATCTTGCATTATACCACACCTAACATGGCTCTCTGAAGTTGTAAGATATATTAACAGTAGCAATGGTAATGTTGAAATTACAGAAATGTTGTAGGATATTCCTCTTTAAGTGGATCAAAAGCTGATGGTATCAGTTCTGATAATTTAAAACGCCTGGAACGAGATTGATATAATGAACTCTGGGACATGCAGCTACAATGTCAAGGATTCCTAAAGGAGTGCAGGCAGTATTAATGAAGAAAAGAAACTTGAAAGAATGGGTAAACCGTTAACATCAGTTATGTAGTCAAAATTCTAAATAAGAAAATACTTCTTACATACATTTTCTCTGTTTTCTAGAAAAAAAATTTTTCTTTCTTTGTCGCTGCTACCAATCGATGGGATATTTTAATTAATGATAGAGTGTCATAGGAACAACTCGCTGGTGTGCTCATCGTGTTACTGTTAGATCCATGAAAGAAAGATTTTATGACAGTGTGACGGCGAAAATCTTTGCCATCTCTCTGAAAATACAAACACTAGAGGAGCAGCGCAAAGACGATTGCCAGCTGTCTGAATACATGCAGACCTTATAATCGTGTTTTTTTATGTATCTTTGTAAAAATTGATTATAAAATTTTAGGAGGAGCGAGATGTCACGGATGAATGTGTGTATGTATGTATAATCTATTATTTCTTTGTAAAAATTTTGTAGAGATGACTTTCTTGTTGGCAGATGTACTGATGAAAAAGTCAACACAACACAAGAAACCTTCAAATTAAAATGTTAATTATTGGCAAAGTGGTGGCTAAGCTAGAGCACGTCATCTACTCTACGAAATATGAGAAAAGTTAGCTCAAAATGTTATTGAGATAATTTTTGTCAAATTAAACTAGCATATAATTGCAACAGAAAAATAAGTTTTAACAATATGAAAATATCAGGAGAGTAATCGTAAGATGCCGGATTCACTAATCAAATAGAGAACAAGAGGTTAATGCTGAGTGCATCAATCTCTATTATACTGAGCCAGACGACAAGATGTTTGAACAGAAATACCAAAACTAGAATGCAGCAAAGTTTTGAAGGACGTCGACGAATCACTACCAGCCTTTGATTTAAACCTTACTGTTTCTTGACAAATGCATGTCTACGTTATATGCCTACGTGGAGTCATGTGAAAAGAAGCTTTTCAAAACTAAAGTTAATTAAAAACTATTAATAACTTTTGAAAAACGAATTTCCAATCAAGCCAAAAGTCTGTCCATTGAAAAAGAAGTCGAAAAATAGATTGAGTTGAACGTTATTTATACGTTTTCAAATTTGAAATCCTGAACAGGAAATTTAAGTTTTTATTTTTCTAAAGTTATTTTAAACTTTTAAATGATAAGATAAAAAATTATTTAGTTTCAAGTTTTTGTATTGATCCATAAACTTTTCATAGAGTTGTTTTTTTTTGTTCAGTAGCCGTCCTCAGGGAACTAGCCCCTCACTAGACTGTTCAAAAGTTGCCATTAAGAGCTGTTTAATGTTTACTTATGGAAGCATGTTCAGTGGATGTTTAATTTGTTTCTAATTTTAAAATCTCAGATGTTAATATATGTAGGCCTAATAATTAACGATAAAATGTCAGTCAAACAAAAATTGAAATAGAATCGATACTCAATTAACGCTGTGTAACAGCAATCAACGAACTGTAGTCTTGGGCCAAAAAACAACAACAACTAAACAACGATAGTTCTTTTTTGGCAACAATAAGTGAAACGCTGGGGGGGGGGGGGGGGGGGGTGTGACACCCTGATCTTACCGCACCGGGTGAAACCCATCGTAGTGACACCACTGCACCGAATACCATATAGTACTTAACCAAAGAAAAAAACAACAGTTTTTTTCTTGAGGAATTGACTCTTTACAAAACAATTAGATCAATTAGATCAGCGATTCTCAATCTTATTAGCTCGGCGACCCTTTTACAATTCCTCACTTATTCGCGACCCCCATCAGTAAATTATTTTTGTTTAAAAGTATGATGTTAGAAAGTTATAATTGGAGGCCTAATCATCCAATTACAAATCAATGAAATCATTTCTTTATGATGTGTGTTTATTTACATTTGTATTTTACATTCACATTCCACACATGTGACGATTTTCTGTATTTAAACTTGATAACAAACAGGCTGTTTCGAGAAATAAATATATTATTGCAATTGGAAGAAGAAGGTTTAACACAGACAAACGGGAACATGTCTGCATACGCTTGATCCAGATTTGTGTAATTAAAAAGAAATGTTTCAGTGTTCAACTATTTCAGTCTCCTACAAATCTTTAACTTTGACTTTCACTGGATTTCTGGCAAGTGCACATTGGATGTTGAGTAGATTTGGAAATTAGGAGGCAATGTTGTCTACATACATGCAAAAATGTTCTTTCACAGAAATTATCATTTTATCTGTTTGTTTATCTGTTTCCCTCAAAGAGTGCAGATACGGTTGGAGCATTGTAAATATTATTTTCGTTACAAATGACATACTGTTTTTTTTTCTCCTGCTTAAACTAATGGGGCAGGCAGAGGAACCACTGGTGCATGTCTTGCAAGAGAGTACAACAGCTGCGGGGAGACAACTGAAGTGTCATTGAACTCCATGGGAGCTTTGAGGCACTACGTTCAACAAAAGTTTCTTACCAGAGCACTACTGAAAGTTCATGCTTTCCTCTCCTGCTACCATTTGGAGTTCATCTAAGGTTCATGTTGTCCAATGCGTTATGGATTTCTAAACAGTTTACGTATTAAAATTCAAATTTATGTATGCTTTATTCAACTTTTTCTAAAACGTACATTGTTTAGTTCATATATTATGAATAAATCACTTATTTGTTACAATTAGTACCTGATAACATATGTCACTATGTCACTTTACGTTTCACTAGCATCTTAAGTGTGAGAATGACTCCAATTCAAACAGACGATGGTCTAGAAGTAACGATACGTTATTCATTAAGCTAAAACTTATACAAATATAGCTGCTGAACAACTGAAATGTTCGAAATCAATTCTGATTTAGTTGTCTTCAACATCTATCATTGAACAACAATATATTGAGTAAATTCCACTAATAAAACTTAGTATGTGACAAGTTTTACATGTTAGAATGGACAAAATAAATTTCATAGTTTCGATGGACATAAGAGACCCCTGACAAATTGTCAATCAACCCACAGGTTGAGATCAACCGCAGCCACAGGTTGAGAACCCCTGAATTAGATACTCATTATAAGTCATCAGTTACTGACAGTTAGGCCAGGCTCACATCTAACTTCACATTCACTTTCATCTATTATTTGGTCTGCTGGACCGCTAGGGCACCACACAAGATCTGTTAACCTTTTCTTCTCCATTCTTCTCTGTCATTTGTCTTTGATAGAATTTTCATTCCGATAATATTGAAACCTGCCTTTTTACCTACCTGGGTGGGTCACTTCGGGGGCCGATTTTCAGTTTGTGTTTTCATACAAACTGTCTTTGTAACCTTGTTTTTTTTTTGTTATTATTTAAGCATTCTACAAACACGTAATCCTTCTTGGAAATCAAATCTATCACCGCTAAAACATTGTCTTTGTTGTTGTTGCATCTTACTAATAACGTATACATTGATTTGTTGTTTCGCATTTTTAGCGACCCCCCGAAAGGGGAAAAGACGCTATTAGTTTTGTGTGGCCTGTCTGTCCGTCAGTCCGTCCCGTTTAGATCTCAGAAACTAGAAGAGAAAAGGAAAATTGGACATTATGATATTTTAGGTCATTCAAATTTCTGATGCAAAGGCTACTTTTTTTCTTTTCCGAAAGTGAACCATCTAGTTTTTAAAATTATCTTTGGAAGCAGATTTTTCAAAAAAACAAACAAACAAAAAAACACCACTTTTAAATGAAAAACTGTAGGGGAGGTAGTCTTTTAAAAAGGTCACAGACTACTTCATTAATAAATCAAGCTTCATTCATAGATTCGCGCATTGGTTAAAAAAAATTGCATCTAAGGTCACAATGGAAAAAGTATCAATGGATCATTATCAAATATATTTTCCATTTATTAACTAACTCATTGAATAGAATACTGATTCAAATGTTGTTTATAAAATATAATTTTGATACGAACTTCGTTTTAGTTATAAGTTTCAAAAATAACGAACTACTTTTATAGCGCGCAGTTTTGACATATCCTCATTATAAGGGCACAAACTTGACAGTCTAAATAAGACTAAAGTCATCTAGTCTAAATATAGACAATCAGATTCTATATCAATGAATTTATAGGCCTATTTAGATCTAGAACTAGGCCTAGATCTAGCTAGATCTAGGTCAAGTTTGTATGACAGATGACAACGGAGATATTACTTTTTTTTTTGGGAGGGGAAAGTCTTGTCAAGTCATTTGTACACAACTGTAGCTAGCTCACTACTTAAAGTAATCTAAGTCAAGAATTTTTTTTCGTGCTGCCAAATCTATCTAATTTTGTAAGAAGAATACATATTTTTTAGTTTCTCTTTATTATTGTAACATGTTATTAATTTTGAATTTATGGATAAGGTTAATAATTAAAATTTTTAAAAATTTGACTTGATTTGGAAAGACCCGCTTCATAATGTAACTCTGGCACACACACGCTCTCATATTTTGGTCCCGTTAATTTTAGTAGCACAATAATGCTAATAGGAGTTTGATTGTTTTTAAAAAATTTAGACTTCTAAAAAAACGTGGAAATAAGTAGAATTGGGGAAAAAGAAAAATATTGCTTTTAAAATATCTATCTATCTATCTCTAATCTATCTATCTATCTAATCTATCTATCTACTATCATCTATCGACCTATTTGACGGCGCTATTCTTTGTTCGGTGACGTATATATATATATATATATATATATATGTGTAGATTTGGACTCCCATCTCGATATTATACATTCCATGCCGTTCTGCATTAGATTTGAGCTCCCTCATTGATGCCTACCCTGCATTAAGTTTGGACTTTATTCTCGATGCCTTAACCTTTCCATCCTGCGTTAGGTTTTGTCTAAGAGATAATAGTCTTCATTTCTAAAAAAAATGTCTGAAAAATTCAAGTCAAAGAATGGAGGGATTACCATTTCTTTTCAAAAACCTTTTTTTTTATAAACACCAAACAAAAAAAAAGCATTGGCGCTATGGGGGTTATGTGTTGTAAAATTATTAGCGATGGCACTCTAAAGTGATAGAAAGTGTTGTCCATAGGTTTAAATAAAAGCTATCATATTTAGCCTAATTGGCCTATTAGATGAAAGTCTTGGTAATTATCCCTGTATTTGCAAATTTGATAATCTGCCCACTAAAAAATAAACAATTAATGACTACATGATCGCGTGGTATGCGCTCTGTCGTTCAGTAGGCACGATGGTCCTAGGTTTGAACCCTACCCGCTGTATCCTCAGCCTTGCGGGAGGTTTGGGCTAGCATGTAATTATCTTCATATCAGAGGGAACATCAAAAAAATGTTAAACCAATACTAGTTTTATTTCATGCAGTTCTGTCATTTTATTTCCAAGGTCCATAATTGATAACAATTCTTCAATGTATTTTATTGAGCCTTTCTCAGCTGACTGGAATAGACAATAAACACAGTAGCACAACAGATATCTCTTTTTATTTCAACTTAGCACGACACAAATGAATGCACACAACGAACTAATTTATATACATGTACACAGTAGCATGATAGACATCTCTTTTTATTTCAACTTAGCACGACAGAAATGAATGCACAACAACGAACAAATTTATATTTACATGTACACTAAATACTTTCATGCTATTCAAATAATACTTGTGAGACAGATCGCTATTTGTACAATTATTTAAATCTATATCAATTCAGAAGACTTGGCCGGTTACCGACCTTTTCATTTTGCCAAACAGGCCAATGACGCAATTAGATCTCGATTAGAATTTTATGACCTGATTTTATATGAGCGTAAATAAAACAAATCAAAATATTTGACTAGTATCAGATACCAGGAAAAGAAGATAAATAAGTTTGCACTGTAACAAGTCAACACTCTAGCCTGCAAAAAGGAGGAACTCCTCAAAACTGCCAAAAGTCGAAAGCTGAGCTGGATTTGTAATTTTTAAGACGTGACTCCCTGTAAAGAGTCATCCTTCAAGGTACAGAGAAGGGAGCACAAAGAAGGGATAGTCTATACAAAAACCAACTAGCTGGACGATATAAAAGAATGGATCGGCCTGTTTCTTGATAGCCTGCTAATTACAGTTGTTGATCCGGAAAAGTGGAAGAATTTGATTATGCGAACTGTGAAAGCACGCCTATGAAATTAGTCAAAGAACAGATAACGATGACCAATGTTTGATTCGACCAAAAGATATATATTACTTATTTGTTTACTGTGACTTTGTTGGAGATTCTTATTGTGATTCAGTGGAGGCTGATTTCACAAAAACTAGATGATTAGGCATACAATGTTAATATGACTATAGAATCATTTAAAAAAATAACTTTAAAACAAAACAAAACCCATACATTTTAACAATGCAAAGGATCTATTATAAATTGCCAAATAAGGCGAAAATATAAGGAATACCGAAACTATTCCGGTTAAATCGATTATTTCGGTAGCTACTGCAGTGAACAATACATTTTTCTCCTAGAGTCTGCTTATATCTATTAATCTAAACGCTTTAGAAAATCGCATTGAAATATTGAACGATAGTACAGAGAGCCGTATTACTGAAAAATAAAGGAATAAAATGTTTTTCTAATAAATACATTTTCTTAACGTATGAGACTTATTATTTATTTCAAATCATTTTTCAATTCATTTCTCGTGATTTTCTGAAATACAACAATAGTAACAAGAGCTAGTCGACTTACAAATCACAAATCTATCCCTGGTGATGATTCACGCAGACGTCTAGTGGAGATTTTCCACGATAAACCAAGCAATGTCAAGGACGCTAAACTTCACTGTTGCCAACTCAATAATAAAAAAAAAAAGAATTGTGCTAGGATTTCAATAATATCTCAATGCGTGTAAGATGATATTCGTATTAAACCTCCTTTATTACCGCTAGTTAGTTGCGCATGTGTCTTAAATACGTTAAATTAAGTCATAGATGAAAGTCGAATTGCTTCCTACGTGTGCTATAAACGGAAGAGCTTGGAAATTTGATTCTGCAGTGTTAAAATGTGCTTTAAAGTTATCCTATACCTTTTTTGATAAAAAGCTTAGCTTATAAATACTTCCTTTATTATATAAACCTGATACACCAAAAAAAAAAAGCTAGCTATTTATAATTTTTCAGCCATGTAGGTTTAACTGTAATAACAAAAGATATTTCACGCGAATAATAAAAACGTAACAGATCCTTTATATGAAAAGGGTAAAAAAATCCACTTTTATAAACACAAAGTAAAGTGCATTATGTCACGTTAAAATATAGCTTATAATAGTAAGAAAAATTATAATGATACAAATATAAATAAATTAGTTTGCAATGTTAAAATCAGAACAAAATTATGCAGTCAAAAATTAAAAATAATAAATAAAGATTAATGACAAAGATTTAAAGTATTGGCTGATCAAGTTGAAACTATAAAGATACAACCTATGGAGCCAATACTCGTAGTATTATGCACGTCTTATTGTTGTTGAAGTTAAAAGTCGGCTAAACATCAGGGACGGAGCTAGGAATTTTCCATCGCTTGGGGGCCCGGGGTCTTGATCTCTTTGGGGGCCCCTGCATTTTTTCGTAATATTTAATTTTTAATGTAAAAAAAACACTCATTTGGGGGCCCCCGTCAAGTGGGGGCCCGGGGGGATTTTCAAATTCTCCCCCTCCTCCCCCCACCCTAGCTACGCCACTGCTAAACATTAATACAAAGTTAACACTGTCAACATTAAGTTAACAAAACATAAGTCTACGATGGTATCTCAAAATTAACAAAAACAACATAAGTCAATGATAGGCTCTTGTCACAGCTGTATTTTTGACATCATAAATGGTTATGTTTTGATGCTGTGATATTATTGTCGGTTTATCTATGTAGGCGTGGTGGTGACATTGGGTTCATATTATAATTCACAGAATAAGGAAATGACACTTGATGTAGCAGACACAAATAAGTTTAATTTAAGTAATAACACCACATATTGAATATGATACACAATTCAATTCAGGAATGACCAGTATTAATCCTCTATAGAAATATGGCGAATATAATGACAACTTAGAAACTAATCTATAACCAACTTCTTTAAACAACTGACTCAACTGACTATATCAAGTGACTCTATCAAGTGCTTGCTACCAACTCCCTATATTGACTGACTGCTCTAAACCCTGGTTCACTTAAGGTCAAAAGTGATCACCTTAGGGCAACATGAGTTGTGAATAACATTCACAATATAGAAATAACATTCACAATATAGAAATAACATTCACAATATTGAAATAGGGTTTCTATAATATGGAACCAACTTTGAGGTGGGGACAGCTCTCTAAAGTAACAAGACTTAAAATCAATGATGTTTACTCTAAAATAACAAATCGCAAGTCAATGATGGTATCTCAAAAGACTTAATTAAAGGATTTATTTATGATGTATGTCAAAAGTAAGAAAACATTAAGTCAATGGTGCCATCTCCAGTCCAAAATAAACCTAAGAACTCTGTGGACGTAAAGAAACAACACTGTCCTACAACTAAGTAAACACTCGCATGCACTGAATTGGTGTTAACAAAATATGACATTGAAGTAACACACGCTACAAGTGAGAACAAGATCGAGACTCAGACAGAGATGGACGAAATCATCTGCTAATAGTCATAGACTTTAGAGTTAAACGATTTTGAAAACAACAGGTTGGTAGAAAAGGAACAAGAACAAACCATAACACAAAAATTCATCTGAAAAGCTGCTAAAATAAGTATTAAAAATATTTTCATTTAAACCATTCGAATACATCTAGTCTATGTGGCAATTTTAATCCAAAAATTAAAGTTACCACTTTCAGACCGTGGGATTTTATTGGGCAGATAATGTGACCATTTTAATTCAATTATTAAAGGTACCCCTTTCAGACCGTGGGATTTATTGGGCAGATAATTTTACCATTTTAATTCAATTCAATTTAATTCAGACCGTGAGATCTATGGAGCAGATCATGTAAATCTCATCAGTCTAATATCTTACAAATCTTGCCGAGTTGGAATCAAAAGTTAAATTCACCAGACATAAGATGGATCCCAATTAAAGTAAATTAGGTTAGTGACTTTAATGAAAAAAAAACAGTTGGTTGTATATATATATAAAAAAAAGCATTACATTTTTTAATTCATTAAAACATACACATAATTAGAGCTATATGTGAATGAGTGACGACATATAATAAATATGATTATTGATGTTATGACTGAGCATTCATCACATAAAGTGACATTATGACTGAGTTATGATAGGTATTTGATGATAGGTAGGTCTACTTTTCATTCAATTACCTTAATCATGTTTTGACTAGTTGTTCTAACAATCCAATCGTAAAAGACCACAAAATGATATTGACATTTGTCCCACTGTCTACATAAATTAACAATAAATGCATTTACTCTTTTGGTCAATCGTTTAAACAAACAGAAATGAAACATACACCTTTTTTTTTTTAGTTGGATGAATCGAAGTTTGGTCGGATGAAACAAGAGCAGCCAACTTTAATTCTTTCTTTCTGTAGAGTGTATTGGTAGATATCTGGAATAAAAGAGAGAGAGAGAGAAAACTTCATACAATTATTAATACCTATTCATGTGACAGGTATAAGATTGTTTGACATGATTGCTTAATTAATGATAAAGAATCAAACTCTACCCAATATTCTGTCAATACACGTGACTGTCTATCTGTATTGAAGCCACAGAACATTCTACATATCGGTATCTAATATATAATTAGCTTTCACCCATAGATCATGCACAGTTTTTCCCACTTTTGCCACTAACTCTATAAGTACGGATATTAGAAGAAAAAAAGTTGTTATAATAGCATTAAAATTGTGGCGTAACGATTATAGTCTGCCTACCCCCACTCTAAATTGGTTCCACAGTAAAGCGGAACAAGACAGGATTGTGAGATTTCTAAATAAAATTCAGCTACATCCGTGACTATCTGGTTACCGTAGGACCAAGTTACCAACTGTCACGGTGTACGATCTTGCCAATGGTAAAGACAACTGAGGAGGATTTTGTAACTAAACATCACTAGTTTAAAGTAACCGCTGTATTGTCAAATTAATAAAAATTTTAACGTTATTTATTTCTTGCTTGAATTGATTTCAGGCTTAAAACAACAACCTCGGAATGCTTTTAATGGTAACTCGAGATTTGAAATTGAATACAATTCATAAAAAAATATTTAATAAAACTACTCCTTTTGTAAAAACGAATCCTATATGGAGTGAAATCGCATCAATTGTTTTGAATCAATCATATTTAATTTTTAATAGATCTAGAATCTAGACTCACAATAATTAATTTGTGTTATTGGAAATATTTTTATTTTTTGTTTAGCGCAACTTTCATGATATTTCCAGATAGCATGTAACTAAGAGAACTCGTTCGCATTTTCTTGACTACTATATTTAGATCTTTTGGGAATTCCCGTTTTCTACTCTGGTTAAAGCCTGTAACCCTTACTTTGGTGACAGTGACCTCTTCTGTAGACAAACATCTCATGGTGCACATCTTTACATTCCGCGTGGTACGTTCTGTTGCTGTCTGGCTTGGCGGGAAACTTTTGTTGATTCATCTTGTCACACCTTGAACAAACAAAAGTTGTGCCAGTTCATTAATATGCTTATAACTAACATTGCATGATTAAAAAAATAGTCTATAATAAACTAGCATTGCAAACCGGCTACGCCCGTTGATTTGTTCCTAGACTTTATACTGTTTATTATGTCAGAAACATTCCATACAATGAAACGGACCCCTTACTTTCTCGTTCTCTTTCTCGACACACACACACACACACACACACACACACACACACACACACACACACACACACACACACACACACACACACACACACACACACACACACACACACACACACACACACACACACACACACACACACACACACACACACACACACACACACACACACACACACACACACACACACACACACACACACACACACACACACACACACACACACACACACACACACACACACACACACACACACATTTATATATCATGTGCGTAACCAGGATTTTTTTTCCGGGGGGGGGTTGGGGGGTGTATTTTTTTCTCCCCCCCCCCCACGCGAAAAAAAAATATATATGTTTGTGTGTGTGTGTGTACATAATCTTTATTACATTCTGACCCTTTATTCTTTCGGAAGACGTTTATTGTGCCCTACAATAGGTTCTTCCATGAGTAGTGGAAAAATTGTAGATTCCCCGCCAAAAGTAGCAAAGGGGTCTTTGGGAGCGCTAGGAGCTCCCCCAGCTTGGGGCGAAGCCCCGCCGCCAAGCACTATTTCTGATATTGAAAACCAACAAAATGCATATTCTATTTCAAAAACCTAATGTGCTATTCTTACTGACAGACCCTCCCGCGTCGTTTTGCCATTTGCCATCAAGCTGTTTCCATAAAATTGTAGACTCCCCTCCATTACTAGCAAGGGGGTCTGGGAGAGCGCTAGGAGCTCCCCCAGCGCGGGGCGAAGCCCGCCTCCAAGCACTATTACTGGTACTGAAAGTCAACAAAATGCATATTCTGAGGTATCTACACTGCATTTTCTTGCTATAAAAAAGTTTATTTTAAAAACCTAATGTGCTATTCTTACTGACTTAGACCCTCCCCGCGCCGTTCGGAGCATTTGACGTCATAAAAATATGTCACTGGTAATGTCTTTAGCCTCTTCCCACCTACCATGAGGACCTCAATGAAAGAGTGGCGTCAAGTTGTAATAGGATATCATTGCAACTCTTCTTATGCGTAATTCATTTTGTCGGAGAATATGTCCCGCAAACCTCATGCGTCGCTCTCTCACAATCTTACTAAGGAGTCGACTCCCAGTTCGGCATAGGATTTCCTTGATTTAGACCCGATCTCTATAACTGACTCCTAAAATCTGTCTTAGCCATCTTTGTTAAGCTACATTTAGTGTTTTTCAGTTTTGGCAGATGACCATTCACTGCAGTTTATTAATGGAGCACTGACACTGGTAAAAATGTGTAACCTCACTTGAATACGCTCTTGGAATTAAGTGACTGTAGTTTGCTTTAGATTTTATATGGAAAAGTTTTATCGTCAAAATCATCTGTTGGGGGTTTTCCACCTCAAAATGCTCTGTAGGGGGATCTTAAACTCAAAACCATCCGGAGGGGTTTTAAACTTCAAAAAAAATCATCTGTAGAAAAAGGGTTTAAACTCAAAACCCCCGATTGGATTGGCTACGCTCAAATAATTTTAGTGTGTAATTTGCTTATTTTTATATTGAAGAGGTATTTTTAGCATCAAACCCCTCTGAATGGGGGTTTAAACTCAAAACCCCATTTGGCAACGCTCATATCATTTTGAGTGCGTAATTTGCTTTTTTTCTTACACTGAAGATGTATTTTTTTATCCTCAAACCCCCCTGGCGGGGGTTTAAACTCATAACCCCTTTGGCTACACTCATAGATTTTAGAGTGAGTAATTTGCTTTTATTTATATTGAAGAGGTACTTTTTAGCTTCAAACTCCACTGGAGGGGAGTTTATCTTATCTTATCTTATATAATACAAACGTTACTTCAAAAAAGAAGATGATTACGTCCTACGCGTCATGCATTTAGTCATGCATATTAACCAATGACTTAAATTCTGCCAAGTCACTGGTTTTCCTGGCTAGCTCAGGCAACCCATTCCATGCTCTAATAGCACTAGGGAAGAAGGAGTATTTGTACGAATTTGTCCTAGCATAATGGACGAGGAATGTGCCTTTATCTTTGTGTCTTTCAGAGTATTTCAGGTATTTTGCATTTTTAGTCTGTGTTACTGGTTTGCCATGAATAAGATAAGTGGAATTAATTTGTTTTAGTTTTTTTGTTACTCTTAACAACTGACATTTTTTCTGGGTGGAAAGACATGCTCCAATTTGATTCCCATTTCTGTAATTCAACTAATTCTCTTTGTAAAATATTAGTGTCTTGTGTTGTTTTTATTTTTCTATATATTATGCAATCGTCTGCAAATAATCTGACTTTTGTTCCTGAAGTAATGCAATTTGGTAAATCATTTATGTAAATTAAAAATAGTAAAGGACCCAAGACTGTTCCTTGAGGTACACCTGAGTTTACTGTTATCGGTGTTGATTTAGAGCCATTTATTATTACAGTTTGTTCTCTCCCTATCAGAAAATCTTTAATCCACTGATGCAGTGGACCATTAATTTTTTAAATTTTTAAGCAAACTATGGTGGTGAACTTTGTCAAAAACCTTAGAAAAATCTAGCAAGATAGCATCTATTTGTTCACTATTATCTAAACCTTTAGAAAAATCATCAATTAGTCCTATTAGTTGTGTTTGACATGATCTATATTTCCTAAAGCCTTGTTGGTATGTTGTGAGGAGATTTTGTTAGTCTAAGTGGTTTATGATGTTGCTACATATTATGTGTTCTAGGATTTTACATGTGATGCTGGTAAGTGATACTGGTCTGTAGTTTCCTGGGTCAAATTTTTCTCCTTTTTTAAATAGGGGGGCGACATTAGCTTCTTTCCAGTCCTTTGGTACTCTGCCCTGGTTAAGTTAAGCTTGAAAGAGTATTTTGAACACTGGGGCTAGCTCATTGCTTAGTTCTTTGAGTAATCTAGCTGGAATACCATCAGGTCCAGACGCTTTATTTGGTTTGGTGTTGGCTAATAGTTCATAGGTTTTGGCTACGCTCAAATAATTTTATGAGTTTAAACTCAAAATCCCTTTGACTACACTCATAACATTTTGAGTGTATAATTTGCTTTGTTTTTATTATTAAAGAGGTATTTTTTTACCTTCAAACCCCGCTGAAGTGGGGTTTAAACTCAAAACTTTTTTTTATACTGAAGAGGGGGTTTATCGTAAATTTTAGATGGGTTTTAAAATCAAAATCTTCCTTAACTGTGCTCTAGGAATTAGGGGATTATCGTTTGCATTTTTTTGTTTTGTTTTATAGAAGAGGGGGAGTTAACTGCAAAAACCCCAGGTAGGGGGTTTAAAACTCAAAACCCTTGGTAGGGGTTTTTAAACTCGAACCCCCTGGTAGGGGGTTTTAAACTCAAAACCCATTTGGTTGTGCTGGCGCAAGTGATGGTTTAGTATTAAAATCTCACCTAAAATAAACAAAATCAAAGCCAAATAATCAGTCACTAAATTCCGACCCCGATTTCCGATTTCATTTCGGGGGGGGGGGGGGGTTGAACCCCCAACCCCCCCCCCAATGGCTACGCCCATGATATATATATATATATATATATATATCCTCTCTCTCTCTCTGAAACCTCCTTATAGCCTGTTTTTCCCATTCCGGCTCTACTTTATAAAAAAAAAGTCATACGTACAATTCCTGATTTTTTTTAAGGCTTTCCAGCTCTTTATCGATGCTTTTCGGCCGGAATCCTTCTTACTATTTCATCCTACGCATCCAACACTCACATAACCCCCCTCCCATTTAACGCTCCCCAAAAATATTTTTGGCCCATAGTTTATAGTATGTTTCTTTGAATTATAAGGTCCCGCTTATATCGACCTCCTACACCCGAACGCATACTTCTGGCCTAATAATTCTAGTATCACTTTACTTACTTCCTCCCGTCACAACCTCGAGAAAAATTTTTTTACATTCAATCCCTGACTTTTGTTCGTAAGTATTTTATTATGTAATGTCTACAGAAGCAAAAGTTTCACGCCCCGGAGAAATGTACGCACAAAAGAATTGAAATAAAAGGCTTTCAAACTGTGGAAGTTGAATCTTGTACTTTTTGCTACGTCTGCTTTAAAAAATATAATGGATCGAAATTGCGAAAAAAAAAAGGTCGTTCTTGGTAGATTTAACCACGTCAGTTTCTATCATAAAAAATTATCTTAGTTTTCCTAGATCCTAGGTAGGCTAAGGGATAACAGGATAGATTTTCATATTATTTTTCGTCCATTGCAAGTGATAGAATAGGTGATAAGTGAATGAGGGCTTGTGCACTTCTAGCACAGAGACCATATTCAGCTAATTTGGCCGCACTTTCTTTTGTTTCTTTTTGAATGTCCTTAAATTCGTTTGCGACTTACGTTTTGCGTAAATTGAATTGATGTACCAAGTAGCAAGGCCGATAACTTTAATGCAACGATGTATTTCTTTTCAATTCTAATACCAAGTTGTCGATGTTAAAGCAAATCAGTTGAGTCGTAATTGAAAAAGAAACAACACTATGTTTGCAAACAAACTTTGACAGCATCTTCACTAGAAAAGAAACTAAAATGACAATATATACGTGCTTCAATGAGGCCAAACGTTGTCACATGGTTTCTTCAGTTCTAGAGGAAGCGGACTCAACTATCGCCACTGCTCTTCTGTTACATTACTTCTAAGGCCAATACTCTTGTCTGTCGCTTAAATCGTTGCGTTTTGCACGTCCTAATGTCCTTGTACACGATGCCCATAATACGACCTAGTAGGTATCCATTTTCCTTTTTGTCTTACATCAATGTCAAGGTCGTAGTGGTCATAAAAAAAAAAAAAGACAGCTCTTTAAGGTTTAAACCATAGGTCTATATACAGTACAGGTACATAGCTCTATGCTTTTTGTATAGTACATTGTCTCGGGGTGGCGGGATTAGCGTTACAGGACAGTAAACGGGGAGAGAAAGTGGGCGGTTGTTGGTGAAGCGGGACCAAATGAATATGAAAAAGTTATTGTCTCTACGAATGCATTTAAATGACTTCCCTCGAAAGTGTTATTACACTTTGTCTGTCACAAAATTGAAAAGGGGGGAGTGGTGTAGCGTGGTAAGTATCGTTGGCGGAGGTAAGGAAGGGGGATTACCCTTCCCCCCTTTCACTAGCCAGTCGTTCAAGACAAGGCTTGCCCATGAAGTCATCAACTCAATACAAGGCTTGACTATGATTTCATCAACTCAAGGTTTGCCTATCAAGTCATCAACTCAGATCTAGGTATGCTCATTATTTTGTTTTAAACATTGATGACCAATCCTTGGCTATAGAAATGAAAATGTTGCTATTTATCTATTTATCCCTCCGCACTCTAAACGTAATGCTTTGTCCCTATCAGCATATATAAGTTAAAATACAATTGTTAAATTCCACTTTCGGCTATTTGAATAATTTGAAGCGCATCTCTATATTAAAACATTAAATTCATTAAAAAAAAACTTTTCTTACTTTACGTTCAAATTATATTTTAAACTAAAGTTTATATTTTTTTGTAAATGAATCGTAAATTACAAAATTATCCGTATGGGAATCGAACCCTCGGCATTGTGTTATTAGCACAACCATCTAACAACGAACCATACTATTTGTGCTAAATTTCAGCTCAAAATAGATGATTCATTTTATTTTTACAAAGCTTATAGCAACTCACTCAGTCTGTCTGTCTGTCTGGTACAATTTTTGAACTCGTTATTTTCCCCACACCCAATCTCGGATAAAGTTGAAATTTTGCACAATTATTTCTTGTACCTGACAAAACAAGAATCAATAACAAAACATATAAACAATAAGTTAATTATTGCTAATTATTTTGTTTGGCATCGAACAAGGTATAGCGTATTATTTGACAGATGTGGCGGTATAAATTTGAATAGTTTATTTATAATTTGTGTAGAGAATTAGGGTGTCAATTAAATGTTTAAAACGAACAATAGATAGCTATGAAACCTTCTATTTTCATAAGCACTTCGCTGGCACAGTCGTTAGTGCGTTGACTCGAGGAGGCTTGAGCCCTCGAGTTCGAACTCAAGTCATAAGCCTACAACCTTTTTAGAAATAAAAGGCATTTAAAAAGTTGACATGGTAAAATTTTCTCCCCCTCTTCTCCCCCTTTCTTACTTGTCAAGATCATAGCGCATTGAGAGAGATAAAAGTGTGACATTGCGCTAAACAAAAACTATTGGTAAAAATAAAAAAAATCCTTAAAAAAAAAAGCTTATCTAAAGGGAAAGAACTTCGCATTTAAAACTATATCTACCAGAAAGGTGCAAGTTAGTTCCCTTAAATGACTTAAGCAAAATAATTAATTAACAATAATTAATTAACTAAGGAATATTATTGTTTATTGATTCATATTTTGTTAGGTACAATAAATAATTCTTTAAAGTATCAGCTTGATCGGAGAATGCGTGAGGGTGAAATAGCGTTAACAATTATTTAAGGGGACTAAACCCCAAAAAATTAGCCATATCTAGAAATATTGAACTATTAGTTCCCCTTCTTGCTATTAACAAAATAATTAATTACCAGTCTAATTGGTTACTTTTTTTATTTTTGATTCATGTCAATGAATAATATATGCGAGGTTTTAACTTGATCCGAGATTTGGAGTGGGAGAAATAACGTGTACACACCTTTTACCAGACAGACAGACAGACAGTTAGATGATATAAGCCTTGTAAAAAAACAATATTTCTAATCGCACAGATTTATTGTTTTTAGTCTAGATCGATTGTGGTTTTGAGGTTTTGACTTGTGGTTTAGAGGTTTTGACTTGTGGTTTAGAGGTTTTGACTTGTGGTTTAGAGGTTTTGACTTGTGGTTTAGAGGTTTTGACTTGTGGTTTTGAAGTTTGGACTTGTGGTTTTGAGGTTTTGACTTGTGGTTTAGAGGTTTTGACTTGTGGTTTTGAGGTTTTGACTTGTGGTTTTGAGGTTTTTGACTTGAGGTTTTGAGCTTTTTGACTTGTGGTTTTGAGGTTTTGACTTGTGGTTTAGAGGTTTTGACTTGTGGTTTAGAGGTTTTGACTTGTGGTTTAGAGGTTTTGACTTGTGGTTTTGAGTTTTTTGACTTGTGGTTTTGAGGTTTTGACTTGTGGTTATTGAGTAGGACGAAAGCGTGAGCTAATCACAAAACACATGAGCGAATGTAGTACTCACGATGACAGAGGAATGGCTTTGGGAACTCTCAGGGGGTCAAAGTTGATTTCGTCTTTGGTGTTGCACTGACATAGTACCATGTTCTGCTTGGAAGTGGCTTTCCCGTTGATGGGGATGATGTGCGTGGTGGTGCTCTTCTCTTGGAGTTTCTGGGGAAGGAGAGCAATGCATCATGGGAAGACTAGTTCAACTCTCTCATGATTGAAGAGAAAGCAGCGCAAAGTTGTTGTGGAAAATAAACTCTTGAAAATACAATTCTTGTTTCAGCTAATGCCTTGACTTACTATAATATTCATATACATATAAACTAAACAAATGTTGGTTGAAAATTGTTAACTATTCTATCTTAGATCTAAAGTAAGGCGTGTGCCGCTCTGCAAACCTATTATAAGGACCTGCATTGCTGATGATCATACTATAACTATCATATTTTGACAGAAGCGTAGAAACAAGGACACGAACGAGCTAATTTTGCACCGACCTATGACCATTAGGGGTCAACAGAGACCTTTAAAAGAATACAATTGTTTTGTTTATAATACAAGCTAATAGGACTGGGTGAGACGATAGCTTAGATGAAAAAAAATAGAATTAATAATTGCGCAAAATATATACGGATAAAAAGAAACAACACAGAAAATATATTCAAATTATGTAATAAACTTTGGATTCGGTGAGAAGATATCACTTCATTTAGTCAGCCCAGTTTTGTAAGTTATCAGTAGAATAGACTTTGTGTGTGTGTGTGTGTGTGTGTTGTATTAGAATGTGAATATTTAGCTTGATAATGGAACCCAAGGTCGTGAAGGAATGGATCACACCAACTCCCTAATCAATACCCCACATATCTGTTTGTTTTGTTCAGGCACTTTAATGGTCTGGAGGAAAAAAATTTCCATGTTGATCCTCCGTTTAATGTGGTATACGCAATGAACACATTCAAGAACGGTTCTCAAAGAGTAGGCCTAAGTTAACTTTCCAATGTTTTGTTGGAAGAATACAAAATGAATCTGATGAAAATGAAGGGAACTTTTTTTCTAAGTTGGGAGTTTGATAATAACATAGGCCCTAATATAAGAGTTTGATAATAACATATGCCCTAATATAAGAGTTTGACAATAACATAGGCCCTAATATAAGAGATTGATAATAACATAGGCCCTAATATAAGAGTTTGATAATAACATAGGCCCTAATATAAGACATTAATAATAACATAGGCCCTAATATAAGAGATTGATAACAACATAGGCCCAAATATAAGAATTTGATAATAACATAGGCCCTAATATAAGACGTTGATAATAATATAGGCTCTAATATAAGAGATTGATAATAACATAGGCCCTAATATAAGACTTTGATAAACAAGATGTGAGACATTGGTGAAACATGTAAAGTTTATGCATTTAACTTAGAATAATTTATCAGTGATAGCTTCAAATGGATTTTTGGCAGAATAAAACAATGGCAAAGATTATCTCAAACAAGGACGGGGTGGCTATTTGGGCAACCGGGGAAATGCCCAATGGGTCGGTACTCAAATGAACCATAAGTTCGCCGAATGGGCTACTTTGGACGACAATAAATACTGTAAATATGACTGGCATTCTGTTACCTTCCATAAATGAGCTTTACAAACTTTACTGTGTAATACTAAACACATACTCTCGTAAGAATGGAATAACCTAGAATGACCTAGATCAATATCCATAATACCACGCTTCTGGTGATTTACAATCCACTATATATGCTAATCGATTTTAACAAACAACATTAGGTTTATATTTTGTATAGTCCTGTAGAAGTTAGTTTGAAATACTAGCATGAATTTAAAACGGGACTCTGAGCTTAGTAAGAAATTGCCAGTTATAATAGGGTAGTATTGGGAATAGTAAGATATGGATCCACTATCATCAATATTGAAACAAAGAGAGCGAGTCCAGTCAAATGTACATAATATTATTGGGTTGTTTGATCGCAATTTCTCCGCTCTAAAATCTGTAACGAATCACAATTTTATGCAGTTAGAGGGAAAGAGAAAGGTGTAGAGGAGAAGTATTGAGAGATAAAAATGACTAATTGCTGGAATCTTCTGCTAAGGGATGCAGTAAAATGATTTCCTCGCCAGTTTGGTTCAACTAATTGAAGAACCTTGTTGAATCTCGAAATGATAAGGTTCACTAAGGAACAGTCAAAACATTTACTCTGGAGATGAAACCAAGTTAGATGAATTTCCTAAGTCTTTTAAAAAGTGATTCGAATTAACATTAAAAAACATTCAATCAGGAAACACTAGGGTCTTAAGGCACTAAAAAAATGACTATGACTAACTTAAGTCTGCACTAACAAGTTCCGTAGTGAATTGACGACTAGAGAGAGGACATTACAAATAGAGGTGTGGGATAACTGTTTTGAAGGATGGAGATGAGAGCAATGAGAATTGTTTTGCAAGAACTTTCCGGTTGCTTCTTTTTCAAGTGGTATGCTTCACTCTTAAATTAGATCAAATCGTTTCAAAATCATTTTAGTATTCTATTCAAACTAATTAAGTTTGGTCCAATTGTTTGTAAAAATTGAAATTTACTAAAGCCTGTACGACTATCTGGGTGTAGAAGTAAAATATGTTCAATTATACCAATCTGAAGCCACGACCGGATGTACACTTTCAGTTTTTGTTGGTTTATCAAATTTTCATTATCATGAGGGCAGATAACAATAGATGTACAACATATGGTCATCAATTTGTGGGCCGGATGGTATGGTAATGCCAGGGCCGATTTTGACACTCAGTCCTCCCATGATTTCAAAATAATAAAATTTTATCATAAAATATTATTAAAAAAAATTAAACTGATGGTCGTAGCATTACCTGAGTAACAGCAGAAGAATCGAACCTCCCTTCTCTCAATGTCTTGTAGAATGCTAGCAACTCAACATCTGATGGCTCCATGCAATGATTAGCAGACGTGGACATGCAGTAGGTAGTGAGCAGTAGAACTGTCACGACATTGAAGAGCTCTTTCTGAGTAACACAACACACAGAGTTCTGCTTAAAGTGAAAGATTGGTCTGTCAAGCGTATATCATGCTTGGAGCGCTTTCTGTCCTGACTCGAGTTAAAATAGGAGAATTCAATATGTATGTCAAAGTCTCATATCTTGGATCTCAATGTCTCATATCTTGGATGCTAATGTCTCAAATCTTGAATGTCAATGTCTCATATCTTGGATGTCAATGTCTCATATCTTGAATGTCAATGTCTCATATCTTGGATGCTAATGTCTCAAATCTTGAATGTCAATGTCTCATATCTTGGATGTCAATGTCTCATATCTTGAATGTCAATGTCTCATATCTTGAATGTCAATGTCTCATATCTTGGATATCAATGTCTCATATCTTGGATGTCAATGTCTCATATCTCGGATGTCAATGTCTAATATCTTGGATATCAATGTCTCATATCTTGGATGTCAATGTCTCATATCTTGGATATCAATATCTTATACATTTGATGTCAATATCTCATTCTTTTGATGTCAATGTCTCATATCTTGGATGTCAATGTCTCATCTAGGACGTCAATGTCTCATATCTTGGATGTCGATATCTCATTCTTTTGATGTCAATGTCTCATATCTTGGATATCAATATCTCATACTTTTGATGTCAATGTCTTATATCTTTGATGACATGTCTCATCTTGGATGTCATGATAATACCGGTTAAAAAAATTCACTGTCATGATAGCGAATAAAAACATGTTCAAAAAATAATTTTACAAAATAAAACCACATAACCAATCCATTTGCACCATGTAAAGTCACAAGTCAACAGACCGTATTAACCATAAAGATTGCAATGATCTATGGGTATTGAAAACATTACTACCACTTCAGAGCTATGAGAAATGTATTCGCTAATAATTGAACTGTTGTTTGTTTAAGTATTTCTTTAGCCATAGCAAAAAGCTACAAACTATTATTACAAAAAAATAAATATTTCAAACAATGACTCATGAATTACTTTAAAGTCATACCTCCATCTATTGCGATGTCTTCAACGAGTGGACTCGATTTGTATATTTATTCTTTATCTTATTTCTGCAGGTTTCTCTTTTAGATGCAATTTTTATTTGTACAGAAAATTCGTCACTTAAACATTAAAACTATTTAAAGCGTACGAAATATTTTATTACAGTTGTGAGTTATAATGTTTAGAAATTTTTAGTATCACTTTTTCTTTAGATTTTTTTAAAACTTTTTTTTTGAAGTAATTATTTTAAATTCTGTTTTACAATTGGAAATGTGGAAGTCCAAATGAATCTAAATAAGAGAGTTAATTTAGTTTTAACGTATGAGCTTAAATAATGGAATAATACTAAGGCGCCTGACAGCATTGCCTTTTATAAGCCTCAAGATTTCTACAGACCAATATATTTGCAGCCTTAGGGGAATTATATGCCTATATCATGTTTATTCCTGGACACTCTCAGGCCCTACCCACATTAGGGGTTGGTATTCCGTGCCCCAAAACGAGCTTTTATTAATGATTTTCAACTAAAACGACCAATGGTTCAGTCTGTGGGCTAAAAGATTTAAAAATAAGCGTGGTACCGTTAACAATGCCACCACAATGCAATGTATTAAAATGCCGAAAGAGCTTCCGGGTTCTGTCATAAGGTAACAGATCTAGTTCCAGAATGACTCAAACCTTGAGAGGGCTTTTCAACAGGCAATTTTTATTTTATGTATTTATAAATAGACATGGAAAAAGGTGCGGAGGGAAAATTTGGGTAGAGTCTTGTTTGGTTCCAGGAACTGAAAGATTTGCAGACGTAACCAATCCTAGCTGAAATCATTAACATTTTCCTAATAATGTTTTTGAATTTTTATAATTAGGCTATAACATATCCCCCCCCCCCCCCCAATCTAAACTTTGAACTTTATTAACATGTTTAATGAACATTTATTGAATATTTCTGAGCAAGACATGGAATTAAAATGTGAACTTTGACACAAAATAGTGCAGACAAAAATGTATAAATGCAGTCTTTTATTTTTGAACTATTTAGTTGGTATTTGGGATGACAGTTAATTACATAGAAAAATTCCTAAACAAATTTAACTATGAAAGACGTATTTTTTATTTTTTTTACAATGTTTCTATAAACTCACTCTGTCTAATAAAAAGTTTGTACACGCTATTGCTTCCACACCCAATCTCGTATGAAGCTGAAATTTCGCACAATTATTTCTTTTGCCTGACAACACAAGAATAAATTAAAAAAAACAAAACAAAACAAAAACTAGATAATTAACTATTGGTAATTAATTAATTTTGTTTGGTTTTTTGAACAAGGGAAAGACATTTTACTTGGTAGAAGTTGAATTAGTCCCCTTGACGACCCACTTTAATGCATTTAAAAATAAAACGATCGTGTAAGCAACCCCCCCTTCTTCCCTCCCCCTCTCCCAACTGGTCCAGGCAGGTGATAGGATCATAGCGCATTGAAAAAGTTAAAACCTAAAAAAAAATAAATTTGTAAGAATATTTCTAATCACACGGATTTATTATGTCTAGCTCCTTTGTACATATAATTACTTAGCTGATCTAATATTATAATTAACTTTGTTTTTTTTGTTTAAAGTATTTAAAAAAATGTTTTTCTTGTTTCGATTTTAAAATCTATTTGTATGGATTTTTAAAATTATAACAACAAATACCTATGTTTACATTTATTAAGACGTAATAAATAAAAAAAAAAAAGACACAGAAGACAAGTTCTGGTTCAGTGCATCGCTTCTCTTCTGCTGAACACTAGGTCCTGGAAGGCTTGCACTGTTTTACACATCATTTTCTTTTGTCAACAGTTTACATTTTTAGGGCGTGCACGCGTGTGTGTCATGTTTTCTTTTTTTTTAATATTGCACTCTTTTTTTTACTTAAAAAAACATAAACATTTTGTTTCTAAGTATATTTAACAGGGAAAAAAGTACATGTCTATCAGCGGTAATTTGGCATTGAAAGTAGTCCAATTAGAAATCCTTCACATTCAACTACAAAACTTACAATTGTAAGACGCATCGGTTGATCGTAATCATTGATTATAAGCTTGTTTGAATAAAAGCTTTATTCATATTTTATTGCTATAAATAATAAAATGTTTACCAAATTTGTACAAAATTCAATAATGCTTGAGTTACAGACTTTACTTCCAATTTTAATTTCCCTGTAATGACAGACACTATGCTAGTATTTTCAAGTGTTTAGTGCTAAGATTTTGTGTAAGTGTTTTACTTGTGTCCAAACTTGTCTGGGTGCAAAACAAACAAAAAATCGTTTCTTTGTGTCTCCCATTAAAAACAAGTTCAAGCAGAATTAAAAAAAAAATCCAAAACTTTTCAAAAGAAATATTCCACAAAGTATCACTTCTGAATTTCCTTCCATAACTGGTTATGTTTATTTCCCCCCCCCCCCCCCCAATCCTTTCAAGTGTCTAGTCCAGGGGTGGGCAGCCTTTTTGTATCGAGGGCCGCATTTTTTTTTTAATTTGGGAATGACGGGCCGCATATGTATATACAACTTAAAAAGATACTCTAGCTAACTGTGTAGAATGTCTTTTCATTTCTAGTTACACTGGATTCGTTTCATTTTTTCCCCCCACTCCACGTTACAAAAGTACAACAAGAGTTATAGCCCATTTGCGACATCAATTTGACGATTTTTTAAAATTAAATTTCTGTTGTCTTTTTATATTACAATATCCCTACAAATATATAGTTGTACTTTATACTTGTTCACTGAATCAGACAATATATGTTCCGGAAGTTAAATGTCGGAAAAAGCGAAACTTGCCTTTGTGGAGCATCACCAGAGAATGCTGACCATGTCCTTCAATGGTGCATACTAAATCAAGAGATCCTGATCTGGAAACCTTTGCGCGGTTCATGAGAACAAAGAAGAACAAGAATAAATGTATGTGTACACAAATAGGGTTAAATGCAGCAATTTTTTTTTAAGTCTTGAAATACAGCTTCTGGCACCCATAAGACTCCCGTGGAAGTACTGGCTGGAATTTCTCTTTGCTTTGAGCTGAATCAGCTTCTGCGCTAAATGGTGAGCTGATGGTTCTGGTTCTTAACGTCTTAAAATTTGCTTTTATAAATTGCACAATTGAGGAATCTAAATAAGTCTTGTACCTTGTTGCATTGTTACCTTTCAGCAAAGGAAAATGACAAAAACTGTTTTCTTTTGCTTGGTTGTAGAAATGGGAAAGCATTGTTTGAAAAGATTTAACATGCATTTACATTTTATTTGCGAAAGGCCCTTTGCAATAACAATTATGAAATCTGTCTTCCATTCTTCATTAGAAATATTGGTTACAAAGTCACAGTCAATGAGGTCCTTCAAGTAACAATTTCTTCCTTGAGATTTTATATTGTTCTCATTTGCCTTGCCCATGCTAAGTTACTGTGTACATTGGATTACTTTGTTCCTAAATCGGAACTACCTGTGGTTAACACCCCCTAGCTCTTATAAGTTCGATTACTATCTTTTTCTGATCAATAGTATGTTTACATTTTATGCAGCTTTGTGCAAACTTTCTATAGTTTGTAGTTAGGATATTTTTTAAATAAAAAAACAACAACAAAGAAAAAACAAACAAAAAACAACTTAGTCAAAGATCGAGTTCCATCAGCTGCTACACTTGCCACCTTGTTCCAAGCCTACCCAACATTCAACACAGTTCTTCATAACATTTAATAAATACTGATCAGAGATTGTGTCTTGAATTGAGTGTATTAAAGTATAGGTGTCGGCGGGCCGCATAAAACACAATCCGGCGGGCCGCATGTGGCCCGCGGGAAGTAATTTGCCCACCCCTGGTCTAGTCTGAACAAATCAAATAAGCTTTGACAAACAGAACCAAATCTAAATTAATAAGTAAATTATATATATATATATAACAACAGATAACACAAACGAGGCAAGTGATAATACAGTTGTATTACTTAGAATCATAGATGTCAGAATTATATGCCATATTGTTAATGTTATATACAGGTAGTTCTTTATGACTAAGATTATTCATGAGCATTTATTTAACAAAATCATTTCTAAAATTGTTGTAATATAATATAAAATGTCCAAACTAGTGCTAATGAAGTATCCAATTAAAGCCAGATAAATAGTTGATAAAAAGTTGTCTAACATAAGCTCGCCTAGATCTATAATAATATAAAAAGGTTTGTCTTCGAGTCCGAAGATTATTGAATTATAGTACACATTAAAACATTGCCTAACTGGTGCAAATGAAGTATAGTATAGAATAAAACATTGCCTAACTAGTGCTAATGAAGTATAGTTAAAAATAAAACCTTCCTTAACTAGTGCTAATGTGACATAGATCTAGTAAAAGAAAATATAAAATAGTTATACACTTACAGGCCGTCCCAGTTACAGAATATAGAAATGATTAAATAATCATACGCCAGATCACTAAGGTCATCAACTGTCACATAGACAGAGATATACTTTACTGACCACTGGTCAACTGCACAGGATGTAGCCTGGATTTAACTATTTATACTACCCGCCCTAACCCTTATAACAAAAAGCGGAAGTACATATATTAATTCTGGCGCTAGCCTATAAAAAATAGAATACATAAAAATAGCTCTAGCCTATAAAAAATACACATAAAAAAATAGCTCTGTGAGCGCAAGCTCACATACATTATTAATGGTTTCCAAAAACTGTCAGAATAAAAAGAATCATTGCTAGACTTAAATGGTCACTATAGTTTAGCTTTATTTTTTGTAATAGGAGGTGGGTTAACCACAAAACCTTTTGGCTAGGCTCATGGAATTTTGTAATTATAGCTTTGTTTTTCGTTTTATTGACAAAAAGGGAGGGCTTGAACTCAAAACTTTCTAGAGCGCGGTTTTAACCTTAAAACTCAAAACCCTCTGGATTTTTTTTTTTTTACTCAAAACCCCTTGGCTACGTTAAGGAATTTGGTGACTGTAGTTTCCTTTAGAATATTTCATTGAAGAGGAATGTTTAACCTCAAACATCCCCCCTAGCAATGATAGGGGGGTTTAAGTTAAAATTTCCCATGCAATAGACAAAAAATTAAACACAAACAACTGTCACAAAATCGCGCGGGGTGGGAGACCTTTCCGAAAGGGGGGTGAACACCAAGCATCCCTGGCTACGCCCATGTAATGAAGTATAGTAGGCCTATACAATAAACTCTTGCCTATCTAGCGCTATCTAAGAAAGTTATAATATATTAAAAGCCTGCTTTATTTGGTGCCAGTAGGCCTAAAATTGTAATCTGCATTCAAAATAGTAAGTCTCCAATCATATCTAGACGGAAAAACTTTCTCATGAGAACAAGTGATTATACACAGAACCAAACGAGAGTTGCAGACATTATATTGAAAAACACACCATCGTCAAGGGTTGAATACATTACAATGATTAAAAAGGGTTTGAAGAAGATTTTTTAACAGACTTAATAAATCTCCTCTGTTGATACTTTCTATCAAAGTATTAAACTTGTAAACATCTACACTTATATTTTATTTTAACATCGACACCAATGTTTTGTTTTTAAATTATTTGTCAGCAAACCTTCATTTCAGCCAATTACCGCAGAAGTTAAATTCGATTCCACTGTGATTCCGGACGTCCAGCTCAGCTATCCACGAAGTCATGCTTGACAGCCTGGGTCTCAGGTCTCCCAGTTCGTATCTACCATTAATAGATATGTGTTCCGTGACTGTTACCTCATTTTCTATACACAGTGTCTTCATTTTAAATGATACTTCATTGTAGACAGTAATGTACATTTATTGTATATACTTTTATTATAATTATGAGTCAAGACAATACAGGATTTTAATTATGTTGTACCAATAGCTTGGATTTACATGGCAGATACATTTTGAAACGTGGCCATTATTAAAATGTATTACATAGGTGATTGGTGTATCTGAAAGATATTCTCATTTATTGTGTCATGTGTACTTTCTTCACAAAAATGTGAACCCTAGTACGTGAAAAAACCTGACATCAATCGCTTGGCTATTTATCAAGGAAGATCAAGTTGGAAACTCAGAGGAAAGTTGTGTGGGGTGTGTAGCCGAGAGGATAAAACCGATTGATTACGGCTTCAGTTCGAATTGGCCGTGCCCCTATAGGCAGCACTGAAACCTGATACATCCTCCCCCCCCCCCCCCCCCCACTGGTCCACAAATGGGATTGGAGCATGCTATACGCAACCATCTTAGGACGTAATGGATCTCATTCACCAATCGTCAACAAACAACATTTAGCCACGTGGTTCTCTATCTCTTCTATATAATTTACGATCTCGTGTTTAATTCATGATGGTTGTCACGTGACAGTTTTTTTCGTTGTTTTATCAATAAGATCACGTGACTAAATGTTGTTTGTTTCCGATTGGTGAATGAGGTCCATTATCTTCTTTTTGAAGTAACGTCTATATTTCATAAGATAAGATAAGCATGAAAAATTGCGTTCTAAAATTAAAAAAAAAAAAAAAGGGGACCAAGACAGTTGGTATGGAAACACAAACTCAAAATCGGCCCCCGAAGTGGTCTACCCTGGCAGGTAAAAAGGAAGGTTTCAATATTTTAAGAAAGAATATAAGAATGAGATTCTATCAAATGCAAATGACAGAGAAGAATGGAGAAAGAAGGTTGACAGATCTTGTGTGGTGCCCCAACGGTCCAGCAGACCAAGGGATAGATGAAAGTAAATGTGAAATTAGATGTGAACCTGGCCTAACTAATGTCTTATAATGAGTATCTAATTGATCTAATTGTTTTGTAGATTTTAATCTGTTTCCCAAATCCTCAATAAAAAAAATGTCATTAAAATCCTTTAGTTTAGTGTTCCATGGTTATGGTGTAGTACTGTAGTTCACGCGATAATATGAAAAAAAACAAACTCTTATTAATTGTTGTTTTAAATTATGTTCCACTTATATGCACGCTAAATATATTTTTTCTCTTTAAAGTAAACATTTTTTAAAAAATATATTACTAAGTATGACAGAACTTACTTAGCAATACAATTGTATAACGAAATAATTTTTGACAAAAAATCTAAAACCGTTTGCATAAATGTGTAAATAAAACGGTATAGTTAGTCTGTTTGTTATGCAGAGTAAAGCATCATGTATCTGTTACTATTAATAGTGAATAGTTATAAAAATGGTGTATTTTTTAAAATGAAAAACTGCTTGCATAATTGATTTTAAAAATTAGATTTTTCGCTTTCAGAATAGAAAAAAGTAGCCGTTGCATCAGAACAATAGTCTAAAATATTATGATGTCGGATTTGCACTATCTTTTCTAGTTTACGAGATCTAAACGTGACGGACGAACGGATAGACAGACCACACAAAACTAATAGCTTATTTTTCCCCTTCCGGGGCCGCTAAAAATGTGCATGCCAATTGTAAAGAGCTGCCTTGAGCATATTTCTTGCTGGGAGAAGGATAAAATGATTTTTTTAAAAGAAAAATATAGAGAGAACAATCAATTAACAAAATATTTGCCTTTATGATACAAAAAATGTCTGTACCCAGACTTTTAATGGGGCTATAGGAGATATTTGATAGACAATATGAGATATTGCTGTTCCTGATCATTATATTACAGAAAATGTATGTTTGTATGGAACTGACTTTCAAATAGCAAAAGTAAGATTCTTCACATAAGTTAATAAAAGAATAGTAATAGACACATCTTCAACTTACCAAACCTACCCATGCCACGTATGCGGCAGCTTTTTAAAACGAGGATTGGACATTACAATCATCTTCGAGTCCAAAGGATATGAGAAATGTGCTCATCTTTGATCACGAAGGAGGATATATCTATATATAACAGGGTGTCCCGAGAAGATCTAAATACACTTTCTTTAAATAATTGATAATTGAAAATCGGGTGTTTATTAAAGAATTTTTATTGTTTTACAGACATAAGTCTATTGTTTTGTCATTGTCTGTTCTCAAACTGAAGTCCGTTTTTTGTCTAAACACTGCTAGTAACGAGAAGCGTTAGAATAGCACACCTCATGAGACGATTTTCATCAAGGGCTTTTCTTTGGGTCTCAACAGTGTGTCCTACTACCCACTCTTTTAGAGGCATATGGATTTCAAAAACTGCTCTAGCGATTTTCTTAGAAATGTAACAAATTATTTTGGGGAAAAAAAGCTGATGGGCCGCACAGTGAAAACTCTAGTTTGACAAATACAAATTTTCGACGCTAATATTAACTCTTTCTTGTATGTTTACTTTCCTTGGATGTTTCGATTTTTTGCTATCGTTTTTTCGTCATTAAATTTAGTATACAAGTTCATGCTCGATGACAACACATGAATCAATCGAAAAATGAATCGATAAGTTAATCGATTTGTTAACCAACTAGTTAATCAATTAGCATTTTAAGGTTGCAATTCATTTTTAACACAAATGGACCCTCGAATCGCTGTTTAAAACTCACTGTCAAGGGAGAAAGTTTTTATTGCGTCAAGACTCGGTCTTGAAGAGAAGGAAGCTCTAGGAAGATTCCATTACCTCAGAGCAGACAATAAATAAATACTCTAGGAAGATTCCATTATCTCAGAGCAGACAATTAACAAATTTTCTACTAGAATTCCACACTAAAGAAAATCATTTATCTAGCGTATCGACATATTTAGAACATAGTTTAGTGGCTCGTGCCTGACTTGACATTTTAATTGTGGAATCGAATGTCACACTTGTCAATACACTCTTCCTCTTCTTTTCAAAACCCAAAGATCGGATTTGTTTTTGTCGTTACTAAAACTTCCGCGACTCAAACGTTGCCAGTTTGTAAATAAATGTTACCTAAACTAGAATTATTTTTAAACTTCCAGGGCCGTCCTAAAGTGCAAACTAGTAAGTAAGCAGAAGTTTTCGTGATTATAGTGTGTATGTGTGTGTGTGTGTGTGTGTTGAGGGAAGCGTCGGAGAGGACATTATGAAAGTAAGGGGTTGGTATTGGTGTTTCCAGGGGTCTCAACTCAGGGCCGTGGATCTGGCCCTTTTGTATAAAAATGTACAAGTGTGGTGATTATCAAAATCGGCCCTGTCATTACCATACGAACCGCCCACAAGTATTTGTCATATGATGTGCATTTATTAGTACCCGCACTTATAATATATATAAAGTTTGGTTCCTTCACTGAAGGCATGAATACAAACGTGGTATTGCCTAACATTTTATATTTCTATATCTAAGAACACTTAGAGGTTATTGTACATGTAAATCTGTACCAAACAAAATCTACAATACACTCGCCAACTAAATAGCTTTGATTGATGACTTCATGACATGCTCTCGAAAGTAGTTTCTACTTCTTAAATAGTCAAGTATAACTCTTGAAAATAAAGCAACAAGATTGTCCTTCTACTTCGTACATTAATATATCCACATTCACAGCAAAAATTGATCTCTCATCAACAAACTACTCGCTGAAAGATCTTTTATGATGGTGACTAAAGGAACTTCTTATAGAACTTCTTCATCAGAAGGTTATTGTCACGTACACAGTATCTATATTTAGCTCGTCAGCGACCTCGGGAAATTTCATCACGCGGAGGGCTATGTGTCAGAATAAATGTGATTGGTTTTGAAATATTAATTTTTGTACATTGAGCTGCATTTATTGATTGGCATTGCAACGAGGTGCGATAGACACGTGCTATACCCGGGGAAAGGTTCTAGATTTTTAGTCAGTCTTGTATGGAACGTGTTAATGAGAACATGTACTAGAGTTTTGTATTAGAACTCAATTATATTATTGTGTAGATCTGTTATTTTATTCAAATACATTTAACCATTGTAATTATTTGTGAACAGCTTTTTCAAGTTCTGAATTAAAGTAATTGTTTTAGACGAATAGAAGTTTCTTCATTGAATATAGTAACATACTTAGATCGATTTAGCGATTGGCGACTTCTAGATGATCCTCTTATCAACTGGCAACATTCTGAATGATCGTATTATCAACTAGATCTACTTCTATACGATCATCTTATTAAAAGACGATTTCAAGATCCTCGGCAATCACGATCATTGATGGTGTGATATAGATCAAGGTAATCTTCAACGTGACATCTATCATAGCATCTTCATAGATCTTGACATCTTGACATCCACAATTGATGATTGTGACAGTTACTTGTGTACATTACAGCGTAAGTAAAGTTTACTCTTTTAGACCATGTTAAGATCATCTGTTTCTTTGGCCAACGGTTAAACAGCAGGGTGCCATTTGGCCAGCACATCGACCAACCACCTTTACTTTCCCCAACTAAAGTCAGGTACCCATTAGAGTTGTGTGGACTCAAGGGCGCCCTAAAAATGCTGAAATTCGAAATACCAGGATTCGAACACTGGACCCCAGGTTCGGAAGTCAAGCGTTTAACCAATCAGCCACTGCGCTAACTTATAAGCTTGTTAATTAATTGTACATCTTAAAAATGTGTGTCTGGTTGCCTTCGTGAGACTCCAACTTTTAGAGACCATTTGCTGCCAGCTTCTTTTCTCTATGCCAATGAGGGCAAAATGGCGCATTAGTTGATCTTTATAGCGCTCTACTCCTAAAGAGTGGTTTTGGTCTGTACAATTCACATTCCACTATAAAAATATCTAGCACAGACTTGGATTCTTTTCCTATAAGACTACGACTTGGATCCCTCAACCATAGATCTAGACATTTAGATCCCTTTGCCAAAAGTATATCACAAAACCTACGTAATTTCTTATCATATTTTATTAAAAAACTGTATATCACACTAGTATGATGATACTGCCCTGATGTCAGATGACATACCCGTGTTCAATAAAGAATAATGAAGAAAAAAAAGCATTGTCTGTATCTGTAATTAGTGCACAATGAATGTTCCAATTGAGTAGGAGTAACTGTAACTTGATCAGATCCAATCGTTGTAAGATTTAAAAAAAATATTTGGAAACATCGATCACTTTTTCTCATGTTCAACACCAAGATTGAAGCTTTTCCAGTAAGAGAAGCGCAGACCTGAAACAATGTTTCTCATACTTGCAATGGTTGCTTTTTCCCAACTCCCCCCCACCCAAAAAAAAATACGTTTGCACCTTCCCCTCCCCCTTATCCAGCTAATAGTTCAGAACAATTTGAAAACAAAAAAGTTTGTTGATGTAGCAAAACAATTGTCTTTTTATTGTCTATCTAATTATTTGAGTAAACTCTTACATACAAGTTTTACACATCTGGTCACCGTTTCATAGGCTAATCTAGAATCAGATTTGTTATTAGTAAAAGATTTTTTTTTATTGAAAACACAATATTATTTCTAAGTTGTAAATGCCTATTGACCAATTGTCATAAACACACGCGTACGACACCACAATGAGGGTGGCGCAAGGGGCGTCATGCCCCCATTGCCTCTCCCCTCTCACTACGCCTCTACTATTGCCAATAATACGTGTATGAGACATGAGGCAAATGAAGAAAATGTCGATATAAATCATTTGCATTGAAATCAGTTCTAAGTTTTCAAACATAGCATTTCAAGTTCAGATAACATTTATGTATGTGTGTGCGTGTGTTTGTTATAAGAATTGAAAAGTACATGGTGTGTGTGTGTGTTTCATTGTTTGACTCTGTGTTTACAATGAACATATTAAGTTCACATATATATATATATACATTTATGTAATATTTATACGTACTGCGATATACGTCTATATTAGTGAGTAAATGCCTGCATGAGTGTAAAGACAATATGCAACAGACATAAGAGATGCTAACCTTATGGTAAAAACTATTCAGTTTTAATTATATAAATTTAATTCGGACATTTAAAAAATACAATAAATTTATTTTCCTTGAACTATAAATAAACCTAAACAATATTTAAGTAATGAATTAAACATTTCCACACATAAAAACCTTTCGCTAAACAAGAAACTATTCTTCAGTACTAGTTAAAGTGAAAAACACTGGTGATACACGACATAGACAAATGATTCACAAGACAAAGATCCATTTATATACCGAGCTGGATGTCTACATTCATGATACATGTTAGAATTGAGTGTGTAAAGATAGTGACACTTTCGTAGCATACATTCATGAGGACTATTTACAAGTTTCATTTGGATGAGCGTGTACTACCAACACAACTCTACACTAATCTTTATACTGCGTGAATTCTCATATAATGTCCAGATCTAACAGTCTAGAGATTTAAGTATGGACACAGATAGGATAGTTATCTAAATGTCTAGACTTCCTTATATAATTAAAGGACTAGGAGAGGTGAATTAGCTGGCCCATAATGAAATAGAAAATAGCCAAGGCCCCCTCAAATCGGAGGCCTAAATTTCTTACGCTAAGTCCGGTTATTTAAATACCTAGACCTATAGCAAAGGGATCTAAATGTCTAGGTCTATGGTTAAGGGATCCAAGTATCAAGAGTCGTAGGCCTAGTCTTATAGCAAAAGAATCCAAGTGCTGAGACTCCAGGTCTATAACTTAAGAATACTAAATGTCTAAAAAAATGTGAATAACAGAAACAAAATCACATTTTTGTCACTTCAACCCCCCACCCCCGGGCCACCATTTTCTTCCATTATGCTTACATGTTTTAAGCTTGAATAAAAATAAAAGATATAGTTCAGGATGTTTAATAATACAAAGCTTTGAAGGTGAAACCTTTCCATAATGTATTGCAGTGCCAGTAACTCACTGGACAGTTAATACAAATAAAATACATGTGAAGTAAAAACTATTGGATTGTTTATCTCCCTTGCTCACCTATCAAAGCACTGTGTACACCACGTAGACCACGAACTGAAAGGAAGAACAAAAGATCTTGGGGGTGTTTTTCAGAGCAGAAGATAAAGTATTGATACATCCGCAATGATATCTATTTAAAAATACACCTGGATGTCGTTTGATTTTCTGCTCGGACAAATATTCACTTATAGAGACACTAACGTGGAGGTATTAAAATGTACCCAACCAGTATTCAACACTACTGAGCTATGCAGTGTATGGTAGCTGATATTCCACACTTCAATCGTCAACATAATAACAGCAACAAAAACACACACACACAGTTTCTTAAACATATCTGGAATTTAACCGCAAATGATATCAAACAAATGTTGAATTGAAATAATTTGCAACGAGATATAGAACTTTCTGGTATCATTGACTTCGATAAAAGGTGCCTGGATTATATCTGTTGTCGCGATTCCAGAATCATTTTAAATAGTGTATTACCTCCCCCACTTCAAGTGTCATCTATTTAATAAACATTATTGATAAAGGAATTTCCAGCGAGCATCACGTGCGCTACAAGAGCCATACAACTGACAGCGTTAACAGCAGTGAGCTCTCTATACTCCTTACATAATCTATATACGTTTGTATTGCTTTGTTACTGTAATAAATATCATCTATAGACATGTATTTGTAATCGATAAAATTAACATTTTGAAACAATAGTACATTAAATAGTTATAGATATATACAATTACACTAAGTTGTACTACAATAATTCACAAGGTTTATAATATATATATATATATATATATATATATATATATATATATATATATATATATATATAGGCTAATCAGGCGATACACTCATTCTGATGGCTATCGAAGGACTTTTCTCAAAGTACAACCATTTTAGCCCAAGTGTTCATTGTTGATTTGAATGCTTGTGATCAATTTGGTCCTTTTTTTTCACCAAGTTAGCTAAATACAAACTTAATTGGTCTATGTCCTGGCCGCTCTAAGTGTTGCCTGATTGTATTTTTTGGCCAACTCTTTGGTGTAGTACCTGCCGCCGTGAGTGTAACCGTTGAGAAAATCTGACACATTGAAAGGCGCCGAACTTTCCGTCGTTTTGCCTGGGACAGATGGCGCTCTGGCAATGACAGGCTTGGTGTGAGTTGGTTTGACGTTTAATGGTTGCACGCTGGTTGAGCTAACCCATAGCCGTTTAGGTTGGGCTTTGGGGCTCGGGGTTACAGCTGGAGGCCGCTTCTTTTGTTTCTTGTTCTCGGGTTGAATTTTCTTTTTCTTGTTTTGCGATTGTCCAGACTTGGAAGCTGACCTCACGTGCCATTTCTAAATATAAACAATAAAAATGTATGTTAGAAAACTTTTTATTAACATTTTTAAAACAACAGAAGCAATAAAAATACTTTAAAAAATATTTTGAAAGCGATAGGGAGGGAGAAAGAAGGGGGTATCTAGGAGATCGCTTTTTAAATGAATTTAGGTGATTGCGAACTCGAGATCTAAAGTCTCCTTGGCCTCATCAGACGAAGTCACTAACCACTATGCAGAAAAGCTCTTATGAAACTAGAAGGTTTCATAGCTATCTCTTGTTAGTTTCAAACGTTAAAGCAAAGTTTCAATGGGACTTATTCAACTGAATGTAGCCTGAGACCAAATCAGCGGGTGTAGCCGGTGGGTGTCGCTAGTTATTCTATAATTTAAATAATCTAATTTCTTTTACTCCAGACGCGGACATTCTGTGTTGCACTGCTACACTCACGCATGCCAGCAGATGAGATTTTATTTTAGTATTTATTATTTTTTATTAGTATTTTATTTAGTATTTACAGCCACAGTGTTTGCTTTATTGTAAACAATATTTAGAAAGTTGTTTCTGTATCGTTATTTATAGTATGTTCTAGATAGTTGCGCTGAGCAAGGCACGTATCCCGTAGGGGGGCCGAACGTATGCCAAAAGCAGTCTTTTTTTGTGAGCTGAAAGGTGGTCGGCGTAACAGAGGTGGCCCACGGAAGACATGCTGACCATCTTAGGCACCAACCTGCTTTAACTGTCATAGAAGAGAGCACCTGGCTGCATGCGGCCTCAGAACGAGACAGCTGGAGGTCACTTACAAAGGCCGCGGGAGACACATTTGAGACCAATAGAAAATCCGTTGCCGAGGACAGACGCAGACGGCGAAAAGAAAATCTAAGTAGACCACCGCGGACAATGGTCGAAGCTAGGGCTGTGTGGCCACTGGAAATATTGTATTAATCATTAAGACAAGCCTTATTATTATTATTATTATTATACTAGATACAAGACCGATTTTTTTTCTACCGCGGTAATGTTTTTCTGTTTACAATGTTTTGATTAAAAAACAATTCCTTGTTTGGGAGGTTATGCATAATTATATTGGTTGTTACGGGTATTGCTCAAATAATTTGTCTGCGATTGTATTACTATTGAATAATTATAATGAAACAAAAAACCTTTTTCTAACCCTTTCAGTCAACATAACAGTACACTTTGCATCATAAAGATTTGTTTTCAAAATTGTCAAAACGTACTGACATTGATGAATGAATGACGTTCATCTATGGAATGATGAGATGTACGGGACAGAAAAAGGTCCGTCAGTTTTAAACTGGCTTAGTTGAAAAGTCCAAAAAGTTTTTTTTTTGTTGTTTTTTTTTGCAAATCAAGACATTGCTTCAAAATCCAAAAAGTTTTCCTATCCCATTAGGAATAATTATGAAAACAATAGTAAAGAATTGTTTCAAAAATATATCAAGTCTTGTAAATGTTTATTATTTCAGTCTAAATACTTCTGAATTGTGTATAGTTAAAACATCTAATTATCCAAAATTTATATTAAGTAGTAACATTTGCTATCTGGACATATAAAGGCCCCTCCCCCTCATCTCAAATACTTTAGGGACAGGCATATTTGAAGTCTAAATCCAGCAAGTATAATGTTTTTTTTTATCACAAGAAAACCAAAATAGAAATGTTATAATATTTAAAAACAAAAAAAGAAACAAAACAACGTATAACCATTTTTCTTTAAAGTTTAGCCCCAAGGAAACTTTTAGCCTGATCCATAGAGCTTCATTATTGAAACATGCATCTAGAATTTTCTAGATCTAGACTGTGGTTTCAAAAGATCCCAAAGGCTATTTACACCGCCCCAATTTTTTTCTAGCTTTCAACAAATTTTCCCTCTTCTTGTCTGAACCTGTTAATAATTAATATCGACGTAAAGGAAATGAGAAACAGTCAAAGGGACATAATAAGGATATTTTTATTTTAAAAAGTGAGATTTCTATTGCGTCCCTGAATCACGTTTTCTTTATTATTATAATAATTTGTCTATCAGCATGTCATCTCTGCCAGCATGTCATCTCTGTAGCTTATCATTACTGTCAGCGTGCCATATCTGTCAGCATGTCATCTCTGCCAGCATGTCATCTCTGTCAGCTTATCATCACTGTCAGCATGCCATATTTATCAACATATTATCTCTATCAGCATGTCATCTCTGCCAGCATGTCATCTCTGTCAGCTTATCATCACTGTCAGCATGCCATATTTGTCAACATATTGTCTTTATCAGCATGTCATCTCTGTTAGCATGCCATCTCTGCCAGCATGTTATCTCTGTCAGCTTATCATCACTGTCAGCATGCCATATTTGTCAGCATATTGTCTCTATCAGCATGTCATCTCTATCAGCATGTCATCTCTATCAGCATGTCATCTCTGTCAGCATGTCATCTCTATCAGCATGTCATCTCTATCAGCATGTCATCTCTATCAGCATGTCATCTCTGTCAGCATGTCATCTCTATCAGCATGTCATCTCTATCAGCATGTCATCTCTATCAGCATGTCATCTCTGTCAGCATGTTTAGAAAATGATGATTCTGTAGTTTGAAAAAGAGGCAAACATATGATCTTTTACCTTTAAAAAAAACACTATAGTTTATCAGCACTTTCTTTATTTTGTACACCGGATACACCAAAAAGTTGGCTATTTGAAATAGGAGCTCCGCCTAAGTGATTGAATTATAGATTGACCTGATTAAATAAATGTCCGGCCGTTCGCCATTGCATGTTAGATGTGCTAATGTTACTTTTATTTTGAAAAAAAAAATCTGCTATGGAACTGGTTTTACTGTAAATATTTTTATTATACTTGTCATTGTGAAACTCTCGTTAACCCAGCACTGTTCAAACTGTTTGGATGATAGTGTTCTATTTCCCTCACACAAGTGTCCGGGCGACCTTATCAAAGGATGAAGTAGTTGAGGGCTAGAACATTGTTGGAAGTGGTTGAAGTTAGCACAGCATTGAGGGGAAACAGAAATTATTGTGTGTAGGCCTATAGAAGTTTCGAAATGATACGTTCACGTGAGATTTAATGAACTATCTGGATCTAGATCACTACTTGATTGCAAACCCCCTTGGACTTGGCACCACATATAGAGAAGTCTTTCCTAACTTTATATTTCGTTTGATCATCTCCAAACCGACGACTTACATTGATCTGTGTGGCTTGCGATTCCTTCCAGGCGGTCACTATGGTCAAGGGGGAAATCAAAAGCTTGCTGACCGCGCCCTCAGCGTGACCCATGATGAGGTACTCCCTTCCTCGGTGTAGTTTAGGACAGGCGCAGGTTGCGTTGACCCACAGCGTGACGTCGCTGGTGGCAGGGAATTTGACTGTCCTGCCGCTGAAAATGACCTGGGCCAGTTTGACCTTGTACATCATCTCGTTCTCACTCACGCGCTTCCCTCTGACCATCTGAACTTTGACCGCTGCAAAACAAACCAAGAACATAGACCTTCAATAATATTTCTTAGAACTTATGAGTTTATTAGTTTAAAACTTAAATACAACATTGAAAACATTTTAGGTATAAACACTGGCGGATTCAGGGAGAGTGAGGAGGGAAGTGTGTGTGTGTGTGATCCTTCCCACGCAAAAGTTTGGGATTCGCCTATGCCATCTATGGTGTAACCAATAGAAATAAAAAAGAATACTAACATATACTATAAATAATATATTTTTTCTAATGTTTTCTTTTAATATTTAGTATTACAATGACTAAGCATCAATGCCCCGCTGCGTCTAAAGTGACTGTTTACTCTAAATGTGATTATATCTCTACCATTCAATTAATAGATTATTAACGCAATCTTCAAGTGCACAAATATTGTTTTAAGGGAAGTGTACATGTTTTAAATTCCATCTGACACTTTCATCATAGTCTAAAGGAGGTGAAAGAATGAAGAACAAAATCGAGTTAAAAATGGAATCGTTTATTTTAATCTAAAATTTCACCCAAGGAAGTATGGCTGGATAGCTAAGTTAGGGTTAATAGCTCCCGTGTAGTGGGTTTGAGTTCCATGCTGGGATTTAAAAAAAATCTTTATTTATTTTTCTAATGACAAATAAAATATAAATGTTTAGTTGACTATTTTTTTTTAATTTTTAGGAATCGAAAAAAAAAATATAGTACTTCATTTTTAAAAAGTGCATGTTGATAAAATCTGATTTGGGAAAAATACAAAAACATTTTCCAGCAGCTGATAGTGTACATGAAAGACTAATGGAGTTGTATTGTGAACATATATATTCAGAATTCTTAGTTTTATTCGTGTTCTGAGTTCTTAGTTGTAATGTTGAAACTCTTTGGTTTATCTTGTTGATCCATTTTGTTTGAATCATCTCTTGTCTAAACTCGCGAGTCCCAAGGGAGCATTGCTTCTTATATTGTGGGGTACTCACTCAAAGAATTTGTTCAACGCCCTAACATGGTGGGACGAAATATCTGTTGAATTTGCTTTGTAGTTATGGATCCCTTTTTGAATATTAAATTAACAAAAAACAAGGTTATAAAGACAGTTTGTTTTGAAACACAAACTCAAAATCGGCCTCCGAAGTGGTCCACCCAGGTAGGCTTCAATATTTTCAGAAAGAACATCCAATTGAAATTATATCATAATATAATTTAATGATTTAATATAATTAAATGAGAGATAAGAATGGAGAAAGAAGGTTGACAGATCTTGTGTAGTGCCCTAACGGTCCAGCAGATCAAAGGATAGGTGTAAGTGAATGCAAAGTTAGATGTGAACCTGGCCTAACTAGTTTCTCTTTCAGACCTTGTGGTCTATAGGGCAGATGATGTAAAGTTCATCTGTTTTTTTTGCCTACTGTTAACGAGGGTGTCATGTAGCCAGCACAACGACCGCCTTTACTTTTATCCAACCAATGTCAGGTATCCATTAGAGCTGGGTGGACTCAGAGGTGCCCAAAGTTGAAAATCCCAGTCTTCGAACCCGGGGCCCCGGTTCGGAAGCCAAGCGCGTTACTGCTCAGCTACCGCGCCTCTCCTGGCCTAACTGAGGTCTTATAATTGTTGTAATTGTTTTGAAAAGGCTCAATCTCTTATTTGAATGCTCAAATAAAAAAAAACAAAAAAAAAACATTTACGCATTAATAAAAATGTTCACGAAAATGAAATTTACAAGATTAGTATTCGTTTTAATTTAGGTCAAACTTATAATGCATACTAATTAGCTTTTTCTCTTTAAAAAACTGTTTGCATAACTGATTTTAAAAATTAGATATTTCGCTTTCAGAAAAAAAAAAGTTGCCGTTGCATCAGAACTTTGAATGGTCTAAAATATTGAGATGTCTGATTTTCAATATCTTTTCTAGTTAACGAGATCTAAACTGGACGGACGGACAGACGGACAGACATTTCGCACAAAACTAATAGCGTCTTTTCCCCTTTCGGGGGCCGCTAAAAACGACATTGTTACCAAAGATTTGAAATTTGAAGTAATTGAGAGTCCTCTAATTTTGATACCTATATTTTTGTGCAAGAGGTCTTTGCAATAAGACTCCAGAGTGTTGCACCAACCGTTCTATTGTTAATGTGTGACTAAAACAGAAGCGCAACTAGGCACCTCGGTAAACGGGTCATCTTATAAAAGACAAAGCATTAGTAACATGTGCTTCTAATATCCCTCACGTCTCTGCCTCTCATTCGCAGCTCAACATTCAGGAAAATACTTAACGCAGGGGTTCTACACCTGGCCCAGCTGGGTAAGTGAAAGTTACCTTCAAACATTCTAGCTGGCTAAAAAACGGAAGAGAGACCCGAGAGTGTGAAATTTCTTTTAGGGGCGCTATATTGTTTAATTTTTCTGTTTTACAACTCACGGTATGTCACTCTGGTCAAATGTTTTTACAACGTTATTTTATTTCTCTATAATTGTGTCGTTAAATATGTAAGGTTTTGTCCCCTTAGATAATTGTACACGTTTTTTTTTCTCACACCCATTCTTGGATAAGTTGAAACTTTAAACAATTATTTCTTGTACCTAACAAAACATGAATCAATTTTAAAAAATTGACCTGTCAATTAAATATTGGCAATCAATTATTTTTTTATATCAAAAAGGGAAATAACGTCTCCAATATAGAGAGATATAGTTATGCGAGGTTCTTTCCCTTAGATAACCTTTTTTTTTTAAGGATTTTTATATTTTACATGTTTAACGCGTGTGATAACTTAATTGAATATAGAAAAACAATCCCAATCAATTATATTGGACATTTTCATACATGACAAAAAAATATCAAGATTTTTGGTGTATCCGCTGTACAAACTAAAGGAAGTGTTGGTAAGGTGTGTATTTTAAAATATAGGGTCATGTCTGCGCACATTGTAGCTCGATAGAAGCACATTTTAGAAGCTCTTCTGTTTGTGGCACAAAATAATTTCCATCCCTAGTCTGGACATGGAAACGTCACAAAAATGTGAAAAAACTTCAAAAAAGTTGAAACAAGGCGTTGTTTTGTCAAGTAGTTCTAAGAGGTCAAATTGTTGTTGTTCAATCCTAACCTATGTAACATAGAACTGAACGTTTAGAGCTAGTCATTGAATATATAGGATTCACTCTCGTCTCATATAATTATTATTTTGTATTTTTTAGCTTCATAATCTAGAAAGATCTAGGTCATCAATCTATTTAACTGTACATAAGAGGATAAAAACAGACTTGAATTATTTCAATCCAGGATTGTCTCAGGATTGTCTTCATGGAAACGAACATAGATTAGCGTGAATATACAGTTTTGTGATTAATAGCCCATTCTATTTAAAGTCCGCAAAATGGTATTGCATTATTTCTAAACTTTGAAAACTAAATATCAATACTTTTCTTAGAAAAGATGGATTTTCCTAGATTCGGAGCGAGTTCCCTTACAGCTTGAAAAAGAGTTACGTGATAACAATTTATATATATAGGGGCTGTGATCTGATCATTATAAGAATATAAGAATATGTTTCCGTTTTCCAGTCTAGATATAGATCTACGTCTGTGATTTCAATATTGTACGCATAATACTTATATTCTTTGACTTTTAGATGTAGATCTAGGTCTGTGATTTCAATATAGTGAACGTATAATACTTATGTTCTATGACTTAAAGCTTATTTAAGAACAAATCGGCAGCTAAGTACCGGTACTAACGACGAGTTGATCAGAAAATAAACCTGTACCCATTGAGATCTAGTTAAAACATAAAATAACAAAAGAACTTTTTTTTTTATCTAAGACAAAGCTTACAAAAGGGAAAGAACTGTGCATATCTATCAATGCATTTATCTCCCGTAATCAATATTAAACTAAATTAATTAGTTACTACTAATTAAATAATTAATTAGTAGTTTTTAAAATTGATTTTTTTTTACAATTCAATCCAGAATAAGAAGTGGGAGAAAAAACGTGTACAAACATTCTATAAGTGTTGTAAATACAGAGCAATTCTTTTTTGATTGAGTTGGCAACAGTGACTTACAAGCGAGCGTCCTTGACATTGTTGAGTTCATCATGAACATCTGCACTATCTAGTCTCACTAACCAGTTGATCGTGAACATCTCCAGTATCTAGTTTCACTAGCCAGTTGATCGTGAGCATCTCCACTATCTAGTCTCACTAACCAGTTGATCGTGAGCATCTCCAGTATCTAGTTTCACTAACCAGTTGGTCGTGAACATCTCAAGGATCTAGTTTCACTAGCCAGTTGATCGTGAGCATCTCCACTATCTAGTCTCACTAACCAGTTGATCGTGAGCATCTCCAGTATCTAGTTTCACTAACCAGTTGATCGTGAGCATCTCCAGTATCTAGTTTCACTAACCAGTTGATCGTGAGCATCTCCACTATCTAGTTTCACTAACTAATTGATCATGAACATCTCCGGTATCTAGTCTCAATAACCAGTTTATTTTTCCCCGAACTACTCAAGAATATCTGACACAGGAAGAGCTAACGAGGATGTGTAATGTGTAATGTCTCTCGGTGTCAAGTAAATCAACGATTGGCGCGAAAGTCTTGATTCAAGATGGCGGATTCAAGGCTCCGCGATGTTTCCGATGTGTCTAACTACCGGCACATCTCGTACACGAGGAGATTGCTGATGACGCTTATTTCCGGTGAAGTTATCGGGTCATGCTGAAGTCAAGCGAATTCCATTTTGTCAATGCTACACTGTAATAGATCAGTGCTTCTCAATCTCTACGAAAGCAAGTACCCCGCTTAGTATAAAGGGCATAGCGATAAGGTTAAAGGGGAAAAAAAAATAGTTTGAAGCTACTGGAACAGTTTTATCAATAAAACTAATAGAAGACTTTTGATAATTACAAATTTATGAGACCTTTATAAACAAAACTACTGTAAATCGTTTATTGAATAAAATACGATGCCATGTAAGGGTTTGGAAAAACAAGGAACACTGAATTACTATTAGAAAGAAAATAATAGTAATAATAATAGTAATAATAATAACAAAGAGAATAAGAATAGACTTAGTTTCCTGTGTCTGGGAGAGGTTCTTATACCTACCGTAGTTATAGTTATGTTTCTTCATGTTAGACCAAGACAGTTTTTTCTTTTTGCATTTCGTACAGCCTGCTGGGAGAAGTCAAGATCACATTAGAGTCATTGCATTTGTTAAGTTAGAGGAACAAATACACCAACAAAAGTAGACAGCACATAAAGGAACAAATGGATTTACACTAAAAGACAGCCCTGACACCAACACACAGATCTACAAACATAGACAGCACTTACATGAAACAAAAAGATCTACATAAATATGATCTTAATTTATACAATACTGAAGGCTAGTTATGCATTGAGCTTGGTGTCACTGTAACCGCTGACACTGGCATACATGAATGTTAAATATATATATATACGTCACAGGGCGTGACGTCAGACGTGTGACGTGGCAACGAGATGTTGGTCTTAACTGCCCACAAGTTGTGACGTCGCACGTCAGTGTTGAGGCATTCTGTCACGATTGGTCTCGATAGAATAGAAAATAAAAGAATTGGATTCGTTTAAACAAGAAATAAATTCAGTTCGACTACTTTTGTCCACCTCAGCATAACATGCCATAACTACAATAACAGTATCGCTTTATGAATTCGGCTTCTATGTACTTCTCGGTGACGACAATTAACATTGAAACACTCTGACTGAAAGTGGGATAGAGTTTTTAAATCTTTCTGCTCAGCCTTGAAGGAGAGGAGCCGACCACTTCGTTCAGATCTGATGTTCTTCAAGAGTAGCAATGAGGATCCAACTCTGAATTACATTATATTTTTCTAAATTTGACGCAGCTGAAGACATTATATACAACACTTTGGTTTCGTGTTCTTTTTTTAGTAGTCTTCTATCTATCTATCTGTCTATCTATCTATCTATCTATCTATCTATCTATCTATCTATCTATCTATTTATCTATCTATCTATCTATCTATCTATCTATCTATCTATCTGTCTATCTATCTATCTATCTATCTATCTATCTATCTGTCTATCTATCTATCTATCTGTCTATCTATCTATTTATCTATCTATCTATCTATCTATCTATCTATCTGTCTATCTATCTATCTATCTATCTATCTAACTATCTATCTATCTATCTATCTATCTGTCTATCTATCTATCTATCTATCTATCTATCTATCTGTCTATCTATCTATCTATCTGTCTATCTATCTATCTATCTATCTATCTATCTATCTATCTATCTATCTATCAAGTAATACTCATGAGATTGCAGGCTAAGGATAAAAAAAAGTTCTCTAATTTAAATTTTAATTCACAAGAAACATTATTTGTTACAGAGAAACTTAAGACCCTTGATCCTAGTCGGGTGCCGAGTCCGCCCGAGGTCATGTGACCACCTTTGATCTTTCCGTCACGGCCTAACACGGCTGTCACCTCACAGTACCCCCCCCCCCCTTTTTTTTTCTCCTCTGCACTCTACCCCCTTTCCCTGGTCTCCATCGCCACCCTCAAGAGAACAGAGGCGCCTTTGAACCGCCCTGCGCCCCCATCTACAAGATGGAAGAAAAAAAAGCGAGTTTGTTGCAAGTTCAATAAGATTATAATTATGTCGTTGTGTGTGTGTTGTGTGTGTGTGTGGAGGGGGGACGACGAAGAGGTGAATGAGGGATTTTGTTCTAAGGTGAGGAGAAGAGGTTTAAGGAAAAGGTTGTAGGTTCAAACACGCCCACCTCTTCTACACCTTTGTTCTCTACGAGTCATAGTGTAACTCTATGTGTGGAGTGAGGGACAGCAGTGTAACAACTGCTAGATCCAACGTGGCAACTAGATCTAGATCGGGGGTCAAGAATTTAATAATAATAAACAAACAAGCAGAATCAAAAAAACATCTTTTTTAAAAATAAAGCTTATTTGAGGGAAGATACTCAGTACTGCAAGAATGAGCTCCCTTTTCTATATAAAAATAAATTAATTAATTACCACTAATTAACTAATTGGTTAATTTTATTGGTTCATGTATTGTCATCGACTATGAATAATTTTGCAACATTTCAATTTGATCCGAGAATGGGTAATGGGAGTTAAAAAAAAGTGTACAAAACGTAAAAAGGAAAATAAATCCATATATACAACTACATCTCTCAATAAGTAGCATTTATTTCCCTTTTTCGATAAAAAATAGTTAATTTCCAATATTTAATTAACTAATTGGTTAATCTTTATTTTTTTTATTATTTATGTTTTGTTAGGAGCAACAATTAATTGTGTAAAGTTTAAATTTGATCCCAAAATGGGAGTGAGCGAAATAACGTGTAAAAAAATTGTACCAGACAGACAGACGGACAGACTTAAGCTTTGTAAGGAAACAAAAAGAAATAAGTCAATGAACGTATATCTGAACCAAAATGGATACAACGCAATCCCATCTGCAACTAACAACGCAATCCCATCTGCAACTAACAACGCAATCCCATCTGCAACTAACAACGCAATCCCATCTGCAACTAACAACGCAATCCCAACTGCAACTAACAACGCAACCCCAACTGCAACTAACAACGCAACCCCAACTGCACCTAACAACGCAATCCCAACTGCAACTAACAACGCAACCCCAACTGCAACTAACAACGCAACCCCAACTGCACCTAACAACGCAATCCCAACTGCAACTAACAACGCAACCCCAACTGCAACTAACAACGCAACCCCAACTGCACCTAACAACGCAATCCCAACTGCAACTAACAACGCAATCCCATCTGCAACTAAGTTATTTATCTCTTAATAAAAACTTCATCGCCGGACTTACAGAAACATAATACTCTCATGGATTGGACTGTAGGCCCAACAGTGTCATTGAATGTATTAGCGGACTTGACCAGAAGAACTGACAGCAAATAGCCCATCTTAAATAAAATCAAATAAAATAAAAACATCTAGAGTGTACGCTCAGTTCATCGTGTAATATGATCGTACTTACTAGTAGGTTTTTTATTTGCAACCCCGCGCACACACTCACCTTCAAACTTTGTATTGTTTAAAGGTTGTATCTACAAATCTAGCTACCTACTAGACCAACGTAAACATAATAGACACGAGCATCAAATACCCAGAATATTTATTGGGGAGTTTCAATGTAAAGGACGCTCAAGTCAACTTTAATGTTGGCAAGTAAATTTAAAAAGAAAAAACAAAAAAGGGGATAGTTTAAACATGCCATTCTGCAGTGCTAAAAAGTGCAAACATATGCATAAGTTCTATATATTAACAGAACATCGTATGAACCGTTTCTTTATTTTGTTCACCGAATACCCCCCTCCAAAAAAAAAAAAAAAGCTTACTATCTATATAGTTTTCCCTGCCTTTAGAGGCATTTTATCCCTTATTTTGTCTATCTCTGTAGTGTGCTATCAAGTCCCCTAATATTTCGCTATTAACTTTGTCAGCACTCAGACATGTCTTCTATTCTCGATGGTATAAAATGTGACTTGATCATAGAAATGTTTGCTGTGAAATCCCTCAATCCATTGTCTTTATTTTTTCTCGTCTCATCAGGTGTTCTAATGAGAAGGTCAAGGGTAGCTAGAACCCAGGGCCAAGTCTAATGTTTCCAGAACCAGGTTTAGGCAGACACACTATGACAACATTTACAAATTGCTAAGAGAAAGCTAACTGGTCAGCAAAATGGAGCAACTGGATATTTAGGAGGAATGACCACAGGGTTCATGGTTCTTCCTGCACATGTTTCTTGCACAAGTTTCTTGCACATGGTTTTTAAACATGTTTTTGCACATGTTTCTTGTACATGGTTCTTGCACTTGATCTTAGTTCATGGCGCTGGAATATAATTATTACACGTAATCGTGGTGTAACATTTTGGAACATGCTTTTTGCACATTGTTCTGTGCATTTGTGTGTGTTTGTGCATGTGTATATGTGTTTTGTGCATGTGTAAGTCTGTTTTAGCATGTGTATGTGTGTTATTGCATTTGTGTATAGGTTTTGTGCATTTGTATGTATTTGTGTGTGTCATTTTTATCATTAGGAATGGACGGGCCTACCATTGAAAGAGGCTGTAAGTAAGGCAAAAGACAGAGAGGAATGGAGAAAGACAGTTAACGAATCTTGCATGGTGCAAGGTGTGGGTCATTTAAACAGACCAGAGCAAAGCTTCTCATTCTTGGATATCAGATTTAAAACAACTTTTTATACATCATCTTCTTTCTCTTCCCTTTCTGTTGCACACAATTTCTTTCGTTCACTTCTGAATACATTAGGGCGCCCATTCTCCCCTTATAACCCACGCCACTGTTCTGTCTTATGTTACCTCGTTACATGCCATTCCAACCCATTGGTATACTTAAGTTGTTTATTTTATTTGCGCTAGGAAAAATATACAAAATACAAAGCAGAAAAGAATTCCAACAGGATTATTTATGGCTTAACGGACAGGAGGCATTATGGAAAGTTTTATTCTCTACCTCATGTACTTGGATGTCTTCAAACTAGCTCAAAGACCCACCCGCGGGGTTAAACCAACAAACTCTAACCACATGTACTAACAAGAGGATGGGACACACATCACTGATCACGCCCTCTCTGGTGGTAAACAGTTGGCCAAACCATATAGGCAACAAATAGTTGACCATTATCCTTTAAACCCACTTGACCAACGGAGTAGACAAAGTAAATTAGACGCCGCTGTGAGGGTGTTGATTGCCTAGGCAGGACAAGACGGATATCAAAAGTCCGGGGTTCTGGAGTGCCCCGAAAAAAACATCGAGACCCCGCAGTGCTAGAACATCAAAGTGCACCCAGGGTCCGGTGACTGGCGGGCGTTAAATCATGCTTAAAAGTTTGACCAGTGGTCAGTCTTTAAAGTCCTGGGTGACTCCGTCTAGCCAGCGGTGACAAACATTGTGTGACATCAGAAGCAGTCACGTGATTCACATTGAGAAAACAACTAACAGCAAGACTGAAGACACATTAATCTTGACAGTTTTGTTTCGTAAGAAAATGTTTCTTTTATTTGTGGAATAACTTTTAACAGTTTATTGTGTGGCCACTTTAACGAGCACAATCTTTAACTACTTAACAAATGTGTGAGTGAGGAGTGTTGTGTGAGAGGAGTGTGTGGGAGTAATGTGTAAGAGGAGTGTGTGGGAGTAGTGTGTGAGAGGAGTGTGTGGGAGTAGTGTGTGAGAGGAGTGGGAGTGAGGAATGTGTGTGATGAATGTGTGGGAGGAGTGTGTGTGTGAGGAATATTTGGGAAGGATGTGTGGGAGGAGTGTGTGAGAGGAATGTGTGGGAGGATTGTGTGGGAGGAGTGTGTGTGAGGAGTGTGTGTGAGGAATGTGTGGGAGTAATTTGTGAGATGAGTATGTGGGATGAGTGTGTGAGAGGAGTATGTGAGAGGAGTGTGTGGCAGGAATGTGTGGGAAGAGTGTTTTTAATTCGCCAGAAAATTGTTAATACAAGTTTTAAAAAGATGTTTGTAAAGAAAAAAACAACAAGATTTTCTTTTTCTACCTGGTACTAACAGGGCATTCTTCTCTTTTTGAAAGTCCACTTGCCCACTTCTATTGTACTAACATTAAACACCATTTATGAACCATAGAGACCTTTAGTGAGCACAGTGACCATCTAAAATCCATTTTGGAAGTATTGAGACCATTTTTGAACAACAGAGATCATCTATGTTCCACAGAAACTATGATCCACAGAGACCATCTATGATCCACAGAGACCATCTATGATCCACAGAGACCATCTATGATCCACAGAGAATATGATCCACAGAGACTATGATTCACAGAGACTATGATCCACAGAGACTATCTATGAACCTCCACCATATACCCTTTCTTTACTCGTCTTACATTGACATCGGAAATGTAATTGCCAAATAAAGAAGAAAACAATTGTTCTATTTGTCGCAAACAAGTCAGAAGAGCTTTGTCCTACTCCCTGGACTCATTGTCACACTCCCTGGACTCATTGTCACACTCCCTGGACTCATTGTCACACTCCCTGGACTCATTGTCACACTCCCTGGACTCATTGTCACACTCCCTGGACTCATTGTCACACTCCCTGGACTTATTGTCCCACTCGTGGTTGCGGACTTTTTACGCCACTCTGAACTAACTTTCTGCCAGGGAACTAACTCTCCGCTCACAAGGTCCACAACGCTTGACAGACATGTTGTTTGAACTATTGACATTGTACTCAACTGTCAGATCTGTAACAGGGCCGTTGAAAGCTGAACTCGGTAAGTCGTATGTTCCAGAATTCCGAGACAGATGTAAATATTAACAAAATAATAAATTGCCAAACTTTCTCTTCAATGACAGACATAATGTCATTCTACAGTATACACGGAGGCCTAATAATAGTTATAATTTGCAAGATAGTCATTGATAAGATGAGTAGATGAGTAAAAAAAAAAAACAACAAAAAAAAAAACAAAAACAGATACCATTCTTTCTTGGAAAGAAATCATTGAATCCAATCCAACTTTCTGAAGTCAACTTCATAGGTCATGTTGGAGTAAACTCTGGTATGAAAGTATATTTCTTTTGCTATCATTATAATGTTGTTTGTTTTTATGTTTAATGCGCAGATTCACTCATGATATTCTTTTTGAAAATATTTTTATATTAAATGGTCATTATATGGTGGTTCTATATTAGCGTTTCTCAACCTTTATGGTCCCGCGATCCCTTTAAGAAATTGCCATAAAAATGGGTGGCCCCCAAGCGTAAAATCATCTGTTAAAAACTGTAATCATGATTTAAATTACTTGTATGAAATGTCAGAGCTGTATGTTTAATCACAAAGCACTATATTTTTTTTTGCTTATAGGTAAATGACAAATGAATGACATTTTGTCTTTATGACTTGCATATATTTACTTGTGCACTGGAAGACAAGCTCTCTTATTATATTTACTTTTCAACTGCGTATTCACCATATACATGGTTTACATATATGAGGCAACTTAAAAAGCAAGACGGAGCATGGTAAACATCGTTGCGACAGTTTGTGAGAAAGTCCAACTTCTTGGCGAAGGTTGAGCCAGACCAGGAATTCTAAGGCAGTCTTTGCAAGATCAGAGCAAATTTTTATTTTCTGCATCAAATCTACTTCTGTATTTTAACAAGTTGGAATATTCTGTTTTGCAAAGATATTTTGTTGAAAATTTAAGATGACAAAGATGTCAACCAGAGGTAGTTTCTGCAGTTCACTTTCAGTGCTAAAGAGTGCTGTGTGGCTATGTGCTAATTCACAAGAAGATCAAAAAACAAGAAATAGCTCTGACTCCAGAGTCTGAACTCGCAGAACATTTTAGGAAGCATCTCATTCGTTACAACGATTTTAAAGCAGTCAATTTCCCAAAATGAAAAACGCTAACATCTTTTGTTTTTTAATTACTACTTGTAATTCTTGTGAAAATGACTAATGTTCGTCGATGTAAGTTCCAATGACTTAACGCATTTTTTTCCTACAGCACGGAGAAGCCACTTGACACATGTTGAAACAACATCCAAGCACACCTGGAGCAGAATGTTTGGAGACACTACAAATAGTATTCCTAGACATTGTGTGTAATGCATCAGATGCTGTAGTAGTCATTTCAAGAGATTTGCAAAAAGGAAACTTTAAAATCACCATTTTTTAGCTTGTATTATAGTGGCTTTCTAGACTCAATCAGCTTTACGTTTAAAACGCTGTTTGTGCTGGTCGGCAAAGCTCGGGGATATTTGATATCAAAATGACGTTTCGGTTCGTTCTGATAATATAACTTAAGCTACAAATGAAGCACTGAGGTTTTTCCATTTCTGCATTAACTCTTCAAATAAAACTAGAGCTTCAAAAATCATCATTCTATTTCTTGTTCCGAGATCCAGTTTCATGATTTGTTCCAAAATGTTGTAATAACATGGCGCGTATTTTCCAGTACGTGCGTACATCTTCACCCATATACATAAATAGATATAGACTGGAAGTAGTAAGTTATTTTTATTTGGGGGAAGTCAAATATGTTTTATGTACTATATCTATGTGAAAAAAAAAATGGCGGCAAATGAGCTATAAATTCTAGGACTAACATTTCAGCCAATATATAACTATGATCTTTAGTTTTGAAAAGTACAAAAATGCCATATTCCCAATATTTTGTCTTTGTTTCATAATCATAGACATAGGCAAATATAATTAGGTTTGTGATGTGGATCTATGTTTGTTGACATGGCTTCTTTATTAATGTATGGCGGTCGTCTTATCGATTCAAATTGTTAGAATTAGTTTTTAGTCAAAAAAGTCAAAGAAAATGAGCAAAACGTGCTCTAATGTTCGTGGTACGATAGGTCAAGGGATAAATTCTAAAGGTTGAAAAATCATTTTCACCTTTGCTTCAATAAATTGAATATTATATAAATACACAGTCAGAGTAACTTTCAGTCCAGTTTCAGTAAGTTGAGTAAGTCAGAATATTTCTGTATTCACTAGTAATTGTCACTAATATTGATAGATCTAATATGACTAATATTTGTAATAACTAGGTCTAATACTTTTCATACTTTTTACTACTAACTATTAAACTAGTCAGTCTATCATCTATGCATGCAGACTATAGACTAGATCTAGTATAGTGTAAGTATGAGTATAATAAGTATAGAATCTAGTCCTAGAGTTCTAGACTATTTATTAAATTTATAATAACTATACTATAGTAGTAAGTAGTATTTTTTTTACTATATAGTAATTTTATATATCTAAATCTAGTATTATATAAATAACACAGTCAATTAAAATGCTTGTAAAGATTCTGATTCAATTGTTTGCAACATCTAGATCTATCTTTGAAGGACAATTATAGAAAAGAAAAAAAAAGAAATTACCCAGGAAACATTTTGAACAAAGACACGTTTTTGAGAACAAAAAATCTATTTTTTTTCCGATAGTCTTAGGTGACCCCTGGAAAATAGTCATTCGACCCCCTATGGGGACTCGATCCACATGTTGAGAACCCCTGTTGAATTTAGTCATAATATGGTGGTTCTATATAGTCATAATATGATGATTCTATATAGTCATAATATGGTGGTTTTATATAGTCATAATATGGTGATTCTATATAGTTATAATATGGTGATTCTATATAGGCATAATCAGGTGTCTCTATACTATACTCTATAGTGTCATAATATAGTGACTCTATAAGTAATCCTTAACTTGAAAGCACTATTCCTTTCTACTTTCTATTTGTCGCAATGTAACTCGGGAAAATCCCTAACACACACTCTCATTTAGGAATATTAAATAGAGCTTCCACCCCCACACTCCCACACACCCAACACACATATGCATTAGCCCATGTGTGACGTCGTAAGAAAATATTTCGGAGGTGGGTAAATGACTCCAACCCAGAAGGAACTTTAGCTGACGTATCATTTGTTTTATGCCTCAACTACAAGGAGCTGTTAGAAACAACTTAGCACAGATAGACCGGTACTGGGGAAAAAAAGGGAGAAATAATCTAACACCCCCCCCCCCCCCCCCCCCCCGAGATTGAAGTTTGTAAAAAAATCATTTGAATGGAAAAAAAAGGGAGGGGGGGGTGTTCAAGGTTCAGCAGCTTTAACGCTGTAAGCTTGGAAACGACATTTTGACATAATAATATGTGACATTGATATTGTGACATAATAAAATGACATTGATATTGTGACAGTTAATAAAATGACATTGATATTGTGACAGATAATAAAATGACATTGACATTGTGACAGATAATAAAATGGACTTAGAAGTTAAAAGAAATTATGCAGAGAAACACAAAGCCATGTCTTCAATCCAATAATTCAGAGTAGGATTTGTATTCTCATTGTCTTGTTATTTGGATAGTCCTTTTGTTCATCAACCGTGGGTATGACTTCCTTGGAAAACGAGTTATACAAAAGCAGCATCGATAATAAACCAGAGGTCAATCTAGTAGTCCCAGACTCCCCTCACACAAATGAGAGGTGCTGTTAGTGGCTGAACATGAGGGGCCAAGAGGATCATATGGACGAGAGAAATGAATATTAACATGATCAAATCGTTCTTCTGGATAAATAAGTGTGATGATAAACCTCTCTCAGGTTAAAAACAAAGAAAATGTGGGAACCTAAGCTTGAAGATTTAGCGGTTATGGAAGTTGTCTAAAATAACAATATACCATGTTGTTATATCAACTGAGGGGATAATGTCAACTGATCTCACAGATACCTCAAGACCATAAACCTGCCTAAGAAAATTCTCATTGTCTGTCAGAGGGTAGTACTATTGCAGACCTTCTACATAACCAAAAAATTTCTCAGTGGATACTGATTAATTTAATTACAATTAATTTTGTTTCTCTCGAACGAAGCTCTACCCTGACAAAGTCAGAAAATTTATATTAGTTTTTCACATAGTAATGATAATAAATATGAGAATAATGCTGCTGTCTGAAGCTCAAGTCTTCCATCAAAACGATGTACCTTCCCTAGCAAGACTGCGGCTTTGAACTGAACAAGATGCAAGTTTTAGCAAGCGAAATATACAAAATACTTCAACAAAAAAATATTTAAAGGAAAGAACCACAAAATAACTGCCAAACTTTACTGTATCAATATTGCAGTATTCCTCTCTCTTTTTATATATAAAACAAAACCAATTAATTAACACTAATAAAATTAATTTTTTTTATTGATTCCTGTGTTGTCATTAAAATGAATAATTGCTCAATGTTTCAACTCGATACGAGAATGGGAAGAGGAAGACAAAACGTGTACAGGATTTGAACCAGACAGACATTTGTACCAGACAGACATTTGTACCAGACAGACATTTGTACCAGACAGACATTTGTACCAGACAGACATTTGTACTAGACAGACATTTGTACCAGACAGACATTTGAACCAGACAGACAGAGTGAGTTGATAATAAACTTTGTAAAAATAATATTCGAACTGCACGCACATGGCAATTTTTAGCTTGTTTCATAAAAAAACTATGACTCTGAAGCTACTTCCCGCAACCTAAAAATACTGATGCTGACATTGGTTCGGATGAGAGAGGCCATGAGAATGACAGCCTTGTCAGGTGGCTAGTCAATGCTGCATATTTAAGTTCAGTAACATAATATTTTGTCGCCGCAATGTAAGACCAAATTATCATGACTAGAAATTACAACGGCAAGATGACCAGCTTGGACTTTGCTTATCTGTGTCACCCTAAGAACTAACACTTCGATGTTTATGCAGAAACTTAAAAAACAATAGTGTTATATCAGCAGAAGGAGTTCTAAGAGCTGACCTAACAGCCCTGAACATGCATAGTATAAGAGTCTCGTTACCTGTCAAAGGGCGGTAGCCGTAATCGGGGCATTTCTCAGTGGACAATATTAAGATGTTAACAATAAAATTTGTTTCCCTTTTAACGAAGGCGTAGCCAGAGACTGTGTGGTCACGTGTTATAATAATAAATTACTGCATGGCAAAAAAAAAGCAACAACAGCAAACAACAACAAAACAATAACTTTGTTGTTTTTTAAATTAAATATAAATGATTTATCTTTGCAACGAACACTACAACACGATGATACAGACCTAAAGATGTAAATATTTGTGTAGATCTGCTTTTGTTTTAGCTAGGCCATAAAATCCACCGATGTAGTTATATCTAGGTAACAATTAGTGTGGATCAGTCATGTCATTCAATTTGTAATAGATCTCGACCAACAACAATAAATCTGTGCGATTAGAAATATTTTTACGAATTATTTTGGTTTGGCGCTATTTAATGCTTTTAGGTTTCTCAAGACGCTATGATCCTAACTCACTTTTCTGGACCAATTGGGTAAATGGGAAAAAAAGGGGGGTGATATCTGGGTAAATTTGGCCATAATCCCTATTTAAAAGCAATTATAGAAGAAAAAAAAAGGGGGGGGGGGGAAACGACCTAAATTTGAACTCATGGCTCAAGCCTCCCCATGCCGACACACTAACCACCCCCCTAGTGAGGAAGATTGCATAGCTATCTATTGTTTGTTTTAAACTTGCTTTAAAGCGGCGACCTATTAAGCGGACTAATTCAGCTTATACTACCACTTCAGTCAAGTACAAGTTCTTTCCCTTGTTCAAGATACCAAACAAAATACTTAATTACCAATAGTTAGTTAACTAATTGGTTAATTCTTTTTTTGTATTCTTGACTTGTCTGGTAAAAGAAACAATTGTGCAAAATTTCAGCGTTGTAGGAGATTGGGTGTGGGAGAAATAACGTGTGCAAACATTTTATCAGAAATGATATAAGTCAAGAGTATAACTTTTACATCGACACATTTTGTCTATTTAGTAAATAACGTATCACCTTTCGTATTTGTTACCAAACCATTTAGAAAATAACAATTCTTGGCTAAATGTTTTTTTCTTCTTTTACAAATTCTACATAAGCTAAATGTAAGGCCTGGTCAAGTGACTCGTCAAGCTCTAGAAGAAATTCAGTTGTTTTAAGGACGCACTGAACCTCACTGGCAATTGGTCAAATAATAATAATATACGCAACCAAGAAAGAAATGTTATAAGGAGTACGCAGTCAGCTTACAAGAAGCTTTAACATAAAGACTCGTGTTAACCACCCGCAATCAGCGCCACAGATCGCCATTTCATTATTTTATATTAAATCTTGCATTTTTTTTGAGAACCACTGCCTTAAAATGTACACTAAACGCTCATTACAAAACCGACTCAATCACAAAGCTCACACACATACCATAACGTGAATCGACCATCCCCCCCCCCCCCCCCATGACAGACTTGTCATCATGAACGTTTGATCTTGTTCAAAGTTTTTTTTTTTTTTTTTTTGCGTTGTCAATTAGATTTTGGATTTCAATTTGTTGTGTAATTATTGTTATGTCACTCAACATTATAATGGTGTGTGAGTTTTAATATTGTCCTAAAAAATATAAATGACATAATGATAGACAAAATAGTTGTAATTCTCACTCACACACACTCATTCTCTCTCTCTCTCTCACACACACACACACGCACAAACAAACAAAAAATGGTTTATTTAAAATATGTTTCTCCGATTACATTATGATATGGCGGTTTTAAGGTAAAGATCTGACCTATCAAATTTCGCAATATATATTAATGAAATATTTAAAACCTTTAGGGAACCTTTTTTTGAGGGATGGGGGTGGAATGTATGCTGTTTACTATTGAGCAGTGATGCCCAAAATACGGCCCCGCGGGTCACGTCCGGCCCGCGATATTAATCGATCCGGCCCGCCGAAGTGTTGGCACAATGTGTAGAAAATACCCTTTCCAAAAAAATAAAAAACCTTTGAATTTTTTCCCCCTTCTTTAGGGTAAATAGATTGACAGCGATAATTATCCAACATACCCTATGTTTTTTTTTTCTTTTAATAGTGGATATTTTTAAAGAACATAATATTAAACAGCTTTATGAAACTATACACATAAATATAGGCGCATTCTAGATTTGAGACGCGATTGTAAAATACACCTTAGGTGGAGGATTTATGAAAATATTTACCAAATAGAAAATGAGTCGGCTGTAAGGTTAGCTACAGTGGTGTTCACATTGTAAGTAGAGACATGAAGCCATTTTCCGATAGCGAATGCATAAAAAGTGCTTGCTAGCAATGATGGAAGAAATGAATTCTGAAAAGAAGAATACTGTTGAAGCCGTCAGACTTCTTCATAACAATTACAAGGCGAGTGAAAGATATGATTAAAATTCTCCATTCAAAACTAACAGACAAACCAGATTTCGAAATGTTTTCTGTTACCACTGACGAGTTTGCCGACATATCTGATAACGCCCACAATCTTGATGACAAACAGGGGCGGACTGGCTATATGGGCAAACGGGCAAATGCCGGTGGGCCGGTACCAAATGGTCGCGACCAAAAAAAAAATTTCAACGCAGACAACTTTTAAAAAAAGTGACAGCAGAGCAAGACACAAAGGCCCGGACACGTTTTTTTGTTTTTTACAAATTCTTATTACCATTAATTTTGTCTGAAATTCATCAAGAATATCAACAACAAAAAAAACACTATACACTGTATGTATTATCATTTGCAAAACGTTAGACCGTACTTTCTGCGAAGCACGAGCGGCATGGACTGCTTTGATGTCTTCGAGGCTGTGTTTGGCCTCATCATTTTGCTGGTCGGTATGGCACTCCCATATATTTTTTGTGTGCTCCTTCCCTCCCCCGTCTTTTAATGGTTCCAATGAAATTTAACACAAAAAAAAAGGAATGAGAGAGGTTAAGTTAGAAAACATTGCTATAACGCAGCAAAAAAAAAAAAAAAAAAAAAGGCGCGACAATTATAATAGCTCTTTAACAATACTTAATAGAAATTAACTTTAACACATACACGCAGCCGCGAAATTGCAAACCACCCAACTTATTCACAGCTGAATAGGGGTATAAAGCTCCACTTTCTGCGATTTGAAAAGAAAAAGTAAGTTTCTTTTTTTTTTTTTAATAACAAGATCTAAAAATACTACACTTAAGGCTTATAAACAAATATTTTATTAAAAAATAAATCTAGATCTAAATCAATTTTTATACTATTATAATTAATGGCAAACTTATGCTTAGTAATAATAATAAGGCTAGTCTTCGAGTCCGAAGATTAGTGAGGAATACAGTATTTCCCGTGGCTGCGCAGCCCCAGCTCAGACTAACATATTTTGCCCCATCCAGGGCAAACATAACCATTGTCCGCAGGTGGTCGATTTAGATTTTCTTTTCGCCGTCTGCGTTTGTCCTCGGCAGCAGATTTTCTTTTGGTCTCAAATATGTATCCCGTGGCCTTCGTGAGTGACCTCCAGATGTCTCGTTCTGAGGCCGCATTCAACCAGGTGCTCTCTTCTACGCCACCCAAGGAAAGTTGACGCCTAAGCTGGTCTTTGAAGCGTTTCCGTGGTGCGCCTCTGTTACGTCGACCACCTTTTAGCTCACCAAAAAAGACTGCCTTTGGCATACGTTCGTCTCCCATACGTGTCCTACCCAACGTAACTGTCGGACCAAAAAAAGTCCCTCTATACTGTCCATACCAGCGTTCGCAGAGGACATCGCAGTTTGTAGTGCGGTCTTGCTACCGCATGTCCATGATAGAGCGCAAGCATCTTTGGTGGAAGCGCTCAAGAAGTCTTAGATGTTTCCTGTATAATGTCCATGTCTCAGAGCCATACAGAAGGGTTGAGAGAACCACCGCCTCGTAGACATTGATTTTTGTAGGCAGGCGGAGCGATCTGTTTCGCCAAACTCTCGCCTGAAGGCGTCCAAAAGCGCTACTGGCCCTGCGGGAGCATATGCAAATTCGTTTACCGCGTTCTGGAGGTCATGTTCATTGTCAGCTAGTAGGGCGCAATTATCGAGTAGCTCCGTTATGACCATCTCCTTTGTTTTTGAATGGGATAGTAGACGTCGAAGATGGAACACTTTGCGTCAGAACGAAACCGGATATAGATGCCTTCGTGCAATCGCTGCCTCATTTGACCCAGCATTACGCCAAAGAAGATAGTGAATAGAGTAGGAGCAAGTACACAACCCTGTTTCACACCATTTTCAATTGGGAAGTGATCAGAAAGGGCACCTTCTGGCCTCTTTGTCCCTCGTGAAGCTGCTTGAGAATGGATAGGAACGTAGATGGGCATCCCAGCCTGGCTAAAATCCTCCACAAACCATCGCGACTGACTGTGCCGAAAGCCTTGGTGAGGTTCACAAAGGCAGCGTATAGGTTTAAGTTCTGCTCTTTGCATTTTTCTTGTAATTGTCGCAGAACAAATATCATGTCAGATGTACCTTTACCGGCTCTGAAACCACATTGGCTTTCAGATAAGACCTCGTCCACTAAAGAGTGGGTTAGTCGGTCGAGCAACTTAGTATGAAATCATTAATGATGAAAATTATTACAATAATTACAATAATTTATATAGCGCTGTCACATCCGATATTTAATGAAAGGAGATTTATATTTTCAATAATGGGTCATGGTATATTCCTATACAAATGGCGTTTTTGAGAATGTACTAGGAGGAAGAAAGAGCTTTTCACATTAAGTAAGTGCCTCTCTAACCGTTCTTTTTCTTATCTTTTAATGGAATGGGTGGCCTGAAAACCAATGATTTAGCATATTTTAAGTCACAGATCAACGTACATGACTAGATTGACACATGAAATGTGTAAGACGTAACAATCTTATTTTTTGAAGAAACGTCTGTAATCTGTAAGTAATACCAAAATGCTTCTAACTCATTAGGCTGCTATTGTATTGTTTATAGTTTTCAGACTACATACATGTATAAATAGAATACATGATGTAATCCTACGAATGCATACATCCAGTTTTCGATGCGTTATCAAACTTTATATATTTTTTAGAGAATTAGGCTTACACCTATAATATAACAGATGGGTGTAGCTGGGAGGGGAGGGTCTTCAAACCATCACTTGCCTCAGACCTCATTGTCTGAAAGCGAAATTTTACTTACTGCCCCAGTGCAGCCAAGTTAAGCAAACTACAGTCACCAAATTTTACGAGCGTAGCCAAAAGAGGTTTTGTGGCTTCCCTTCCCCCTCCAGTACAAAAACTAAAGCATTTTACCATTTTCTACTAGTCGCTGGACTCCATTGAATAGCATATTTGGTTTTTGAATTTTTTATCGAAGAGTTGCAGGCTAATGGCACCGTAGATACCCCAGAATATGCATTTTAAAAGCTTAAAATAACGGAAATAATGCTTTGTTCCGGGGCTTCGCCCCTGACCCCTCTAGCAGGAGCTCGCAGCGCTACCCCGGACTTCCTAGTTGCCCTTTGGCGGTGTGTACTGTCTTTCCACTAATTATAGTAAGAGAGTATTCTAGGCTAGAAAAAAAAAGTTTGAAAGAATGAAAGATCAGAATATAATGAAGATTAATTACATATACACACACACACTAATATATATATATATATATATATATATGTATGTATATATTGCGGAGTGGGGTAAAAATCCCCCCCCCCCCCCCACCGAAAATATATGTGTCACGTACACTGTATCTATATTTAGCCGCCCAAGGTCACCAGCCAGACATTGTTAGCTCGGGCAATTCCATCACGCGGCAGAGCTATGTGTCAGAATAAATATGATTGGTTTTGAAATACTAATTTTGTACATTGAGCTGCATTTATTGGTTGCATTGCAACGAGGTGCTTTAGACACGTGACAAAGCTATACCCGGGGAAAGGTTCTAGATTTTTAGTCAGTCTTGTATGGAACGTGTTAGAGAGAACATGTACTAGAGTTTTGTATTAGAACTCAATTATATTATTGTGTAGATCTGTTATTTTATTCAAATACATTTAACGATTGTAATTATTTGTGAACAGCTTTTTCAAGTTCTGAATCAAAGTAATTGTTTTAGACGAATAGAAGTTTCTTCATTGAATATAGTAACATACTTAGATCGATTTAGCAATTGGCGACTTCTAGATGATCCTCTTATCAACTGGCAAAATTCTGAATGATCGTATTATCAACTAGATCTAGCTACTTCTATACGATCATCTTATAAAAGACGATTTCAAGATCCTCGGCAATCACGATCATTGATGGTGTGATATAGATCAAGATAATCTTCAATGTGACATGTAACATAGCATCTTCATAGATCTTGACATCTGACAACCACAATTGATTGATTTGTAACATCTGGCACCTCCGCATTCGATAAAGATCATCAAAAGATCATCATAAAGATCATCAAAAAAATTTTTTTTTTCAAGATCTAAGGACAAATTTTCAAAACTTCATCAATTACAAAACTTCGATTTTCTTTAACTTGAGAATAGTTCTACTGTGTTCAAAGGTCAGTTTTGGTTATAGATATCTTATCTTATCATAGATATAGATCTACGATCAAGTTCACTGTAACGCTCGAGATCTAATATTATTATTTTGTATTGGCATTGGCAATAAGACCAATATCATTCAACTGGCACGTTACATAAGCCCAGTAGCAATTACCTGGCACTATAATCTATCAATTAGACATTTTTCTATTATTTGATATCAAGTCAATCGTACAAAAGGACGACTTTAATACTACAAGTTCTACTAGATCTACAATCTCAAGAGAGAGAAAGCTCATAGCCTTGTACGGCTCAGCAATATTTCATTAACCTGATACGGTTGAATAAATCTACACTTCCTACAACGACTCCAGTAGTACTTCTACTGTAAAACAAAGTTCTACTTCATAGCCAGTTACGGCATAACTAACATTGTTATATTCCAAACGGTATTATATTTGTACATTTCAAGTTGGTATATTTTTTCAACATGTCTACAAAGACAAGAACACAAAGATGGTTAGAATTATTTGACATAGCTAAAGAAAAACAAGTACCTAAACCCGAGGATTGGGTTGATCGATAGAAAGAAAAAGAATATCAAGCAAAAGAACATTGTAACATGACTTCGACAACAGACATAATAGGTGAAGCCATAGCTTTAGCAGAAAAACTCAATATTCCGTCACATGAACGAGAAAGATGGTTTAATAATAAATTAGGTGAGATAGACAGAGAAGACGACAAAAAAACGCAAGAAGAACTAAAAGGAGAATTATTAGAAATGAAAAATACCGAATTCAAAGCTGAACAAAGGAATGATGCAACATTAACAAGAATATATCAGAAAGCTCAATTAAGAGAGCGTACAGCATATCTCGAAGATGGCTTTCTCAAGAATTATATTTTCCACAAGTACAATGTAATTGAACAAATATATGTACCACAGAAGTACAGAAAACAAATAATTGAAGCAAAGCATGAGTTTCATTACACCAAACATAGGAGTAACAAGTGTATCAAGTACTAAGAAGAGAAAAGATAAAGAATACTATTGGCCTAGCATGACCAAAGATGTCAAGAAATACATTAATAATTGCTCACATTGTCAACAGGATTATCGTGAGAAGAAACAAAGTCAAAAGAAAAGCAACATAACTAAAACAAAGAATGAACCAGAATACAAAGTCAGAACCGACAGCAATGAATCTATACATCATGACTCAAGCAAATCTACAGGGACATCACTGCATACTACATGTCCATCCCTACCTGTTACTACATGTCCATCCCTACCCGTTACTATAAGCCCACCACTACCCAGTACTTGCCCATCCCTAACCACTAATGATGACTTCATACATCAAGACTTGAATAAGACTGCATCTGCATCATTATTTACCAATAATATGGTATGCATTGAAAATTCTTGCTACAATCAAGACAAGTCTCATGAACCAAAACCAGAAGCAGATACTAAAGAAATTTATCTTCAATCAACTTTGGCTACACCAGACAAAAGAAAAATTATTCAATCTGACTCTACCACTCATACAAATATTACTCATTTGAAAGAATGTGAGTTAACTAAAGAAGCCATTACAACCAAGAACAGTGAAAGTCAAAGAATAGTACATGTACACATGAAATCAAGACAGTCTGCTCAAGGAGATAAAGTCAAATTACAGTTACCAGATTTGAGTAACAAGCTGTTCTACAAATGACAAGGTCCATTTCACATCACCAGAAAGATTTCCAACCTGCTTTATGAAATCAATGTCAACAAGTTTACCAAAGTATTTCATGTTCATATGTTTGAACATTACCATGAAACAGATAATGAAGATATCAAAGCAGAAGTTGAACATTTTACAAGCTTAGCAACTATCCCTGAAGAAGAAGAAGAAGAAACGTCATCAACACCCATTCCTGAGATAGATGTTTCATTACGAGCATTAAATCACATTGACATTCCAAAGGTCATCACTCTGGATGACATAGCACTACAGAAAGTGAAGGACAGTAAAGTGTTCACGGACCATGCTGAATTCTTTACCAGTGTTTCTGAAACATTTCCAGTACTGCAATTTGAAAGCAACTCAGAAAGCAACAACATTGACAACACAAAGTTTCATCCTCCATCCATTCAAAGAGCAACCTTTTCTTCAGAAAGGAACAAATGAATTTCTTCAACATAGCTTTATGGATCGATTGAACTCTGACCTGTTCAGTCATTGCTCTATTGAACATTGTAATGCAAAGCATTCTGCTACCATTGTTCTACAGCGTCAACGTTCATCAAACAGAAAATTGAGTTTTGGTTTCAGACAGTTCTTATTTTCACCAAACTCAAACGCGGTTCAATCAGACATTATCTGTGTGATCAATATGACATGGAGACATCAGCTTCATAAACTGAAAGACCTTTTCTTCAAGTTTAGAAAACGCGCACACACATCCATGACGGTAACTCAGAAGGATTCCGAACTTAACATTTCTACTTTACATATGTACTATAGCATATTAAGTGTCACTTGATCTACTATCATTCATACTCGTAGAGGAAGAACAATATTCAGTTGTACTTAATCAATTAATTAATTTGTCTACTCATTTTTCCCACAGGTGTTCTATATCAGATTATGTTACATTTGTTTCAGCACCAAGCAACCCATTGAGAAAGGTCACTCATCCAAGATATGTTTAATTAATTACTTTGTTTATTATGTTTCAGCATCATTGCATATGACATGCATTAGTCATCTTAATTTTCATATCATGTGGATTATTTTTCAGATCTAATATTATTGCATATATCCTATTACAATAGTACAGATACATGACATACAATTGTAATTCTACATTGCTTCACACATTGAAATTATCATTATTCAGACGATTGTCATGTACTATCAATCATTTTTCTGTCAATTTTTCGTATGTAATATATTTTTTCATGCATTTTTTCATGTACACATTTTCACATAAGTATTATTACCCAAATGAGCTACACATATACAGTTAACATTTATCTTATATTATTTTATACGCATTTCTGTTACCATACAAATACTTAAGAAAGCTGGGGGTAATATGTCATGTACACTGTATCTATATTTAGCCGCCCAAGGTCACCAGCCAGACATTGTTAGCTCGGGCAATTCCATCACGCGGCAGAGCTATATATCAGAATAAATATGATTGGTTTTGAAATACTAATTTTTGTACATTGAGCTGCATTTATTGATTGGCATTGCAACGAGGTGCGTTAGACACGTGACAAAGCTATACCCGGGGAAAGGTTCTAGATTTTTAGTCAGTCTTGTATGGAACGTGCTAGTGAGAACAAGTACTAGAGTTTTGTATTAGAACTCAATTATATTATTGTGTAGATCTGTTATTTTATTCAAATACATTTAACCATTGTAATTATTTGTGAACAGCTTTTTCAAGTTCTGAATCAAAGTAATTGTTTTAGACGAATAGAAGTTTCTTCATTGAATATAGTAACATACTTAGATCGATTTAGCGATTGGCGACTTCTAGATGATCCTCTTATCAACTGGCAACATTCTGAATGATCGTATTATCAACTAGATCTAGCTACTTCTATACGATCATCTTATTAAAAGACGATTTCAAGATCCTCGGCAATCACGATCATTGATGGTGTGATATAGATCAAGATAATCTTCAACGTGACATCTATCATAGCATCTTCATAGATCTTGACATCTTGACATCAAGTTTGATTGTAACATCTAGCACTATTGATGATCGTATCATTATGACATGTCATTTGTGGGCCGGTTTATATGGTAATGCCAGGGCCGATTTTGATACCCAGTCCGCCCCTGATGACAAATCTGAAGTTTTGAAGAAGAGAAGTTAGTAGCTTTGAGGAGCATGCATGAGACCAACACTAGGAAAGTCATGTCAAAGTAGTTTCAACCAACACTGAGGATCTTTCTCTTGCTTGGGAGAAATTAGTGGGAGTGACTCCTGATGGTGCCACAAATATAGTTGACAGCAAGAATTTTTTGAAAAGATGTTGAGTCTAATTGAACCGAGCCTATGTGGCTTCATTGAATTATTCACCAACAAAATCTCAGTGGCTAAGTGTTCAGCCTGAACTATGTGATGATGATCGTGTTCCAGATTGAACAATGTTCGTCGTTTCAAAAATCCATCTGCGACCAATGTGTCAAGTGCCTAGACAGAGCTGCAACTGGAACTGATTGATTTACAAAGCTAAACATCCCTGCTTGTGTAATTTCAAGTGAATTGATTTTGTACCCCGTTTTGCTTGCAGCAACTTTTCTAGATCTTCGAAAACAAGCGATAGGGATGAGAACAATAATTAACAGCCCCCAAGTGTGAGGACAAACCTTTGCAGTGAGAATCCTCCGGAACACGTGTAATGTACTCGCCTCACGTTGGAACATCTAGACATTTCGGAGTCAGTGCTCATCTCGTGCAGAGGATAGTTCAAAGTTGGTTTAGGATAAACTTCTCATTAATTCATGTAACTACTAGATACACGGGTTTCTAATACGAATGGTTCATTGTCTATTTCCTTTTTTTCTACTTTTTGTTGATGTGGTCGTGACACGAGGGTCGGAAATTAAAATGGCCCACCGGCCGAATAAGGTTGAGCATCACTACTATAGAGTATAGTTTAATGAAAACAAATGTTTATTATAAAAACATCATTGGCCGAAATCAATCATATATAGTGGAATAAACGACCTCCATAACATAATGTATAACATATTTGTCGATGTTCAATTTGTTATTGTTTTTCAGATTTTTAAATGGATAACTTTTCATTCTTCTCTTGACATTCAGCCAATACTGTTATTTTATTGTCCTTTAATAATAGTATTTTTATACATGAAATGTGTTTCAACTACGAGGTGAGTCAATTCAATCTTTTTAAAAAAAATGTAGACTGCAACTTGATGCAATCCGAAGTTATTGCCCTTAGCGGAACCAAAGCAAAAGTTCTTTGATGACGTATTGTGTGACGACTACAAAGGGGAGTAATCGCGTCGTTGGATTGAAGCAGCGAAATGAGATCGTCCCAAACATTGCCCCTGATTCATATCAGACATTTCTAAACACATTGTTTTGACATCGACCCGATCTCGAAATATATATACTTGTATTTATACCTTGACATGGCAATCCAATCTTTTCAACTGCTCAAAGCAAATAACTAGACTAAAACAGTTTGTGTGGTGTGTAGAGCAACAAAGATAGAATACATTTTATCAGGCGCGGACTGGCTATATGGGCAAACGGGCAAATGACGGTGGGCCGGTACCAAATGGGCCGGTCTGGTCGCGACCAAAGAAAAAAAATTCAATGCAGACAACTTTTAAAAAAAAGTGACCGAAGCAAGACACAAAGGCCCGAACAAGTTTTCATGTTTTTTGTTTTTTTTTTTAAATTTTTATTACAATTAATTTTGTTTGAAATTCAACAAGAATATAAAAATAAAAAAAAAACACTATACACTGTACGTATTATCATTTGCAAAACGTTAGACCGTACTTTTTGCTATACACAAGCGGCATGGACTGCTTTGAGGTCTTCAAGGTTGTGTTTGGCCTCATCATTTTGCTGGTCGGCATGGACCTTTGATGGCACTCCCATTTTTGTGTGTGCTCCTTCCCTCCCCCGTCTTTTAATGGTTCCAATGAAATTAAACCGAAAAGAGGGATGAGAGAGGTTAAGTTAGAAAACATTGATATAACTCAGTAAACAAAGAGATAGGCGTGACAATTTGCTCTTTAACAAAACTTAATAGAAATTAACTTTAACACATACACACAGCCGCGAAATTGCACTTAGTATGAAGTCATAAATGATGAAAATTATTACAATAATTTATATAACGTTGTCACATCCGATATTTAATGAAAGGAGATTTATATTTTAAATAATGGGTCATGGTATATTCATATACAAATCGCGTTTTTTGAGAATGTACTAGGAGAAAGCAAGAGCTTTTCACATTAAGTAAGTGCCTCTCTAACTGCTCTGCTTTCTCTTATCTTTTAATGGAATGTGTTGCCTGAGTCAGCCAGGAAAACCAATGATTTAGCATATTGAAAGTCACAGATCAACATGCATGACTAGACTGACACATGAAATGCGTAAGACGTAACAATCTTATTTTTTGAAGAAACGTCTGTAATCTATAAGTAATACCAAAATGCTTCTAACTCATTAGGCTGCTATTGTATTGTTTATAGTTTTCAGACTACATACATGTATAAATAGAATACATTATGTAATCCTACGAATGCATACATCCAGTTTTCGATGCGTTATCAAACTTTATATATTTTGTAGAGAATTAGGCTTACACCTATTATATAACAGATGGGCGTAGCCCGGAATGGAGGGTCTTCAAACCATCACTTGCCTCAGACCTCATTGTCTGAAATGGAATCTTTATCTACTGCCCCAGTGCAGCCAACTTAAGCAAACTACAGTCACCAAATTTTACGAGTGTAGCCAAAAGAGGTTTTGTGGCTTCCCTTCCCCTTCCAATACAAAAGCTAGAGCAAAATTATAGCCTAGTTACCATTTTCTACTAGTCGCTGGACTCCATTAAATAGAATATTTGGTTTTTGAATTTTTTTAGCTGAAGAGTAGCAGGCTACTTGCACTGTAGATACCTCAGGAGAATATGCATTTTTAAAGCTATAAATAACGAAAATAATGATTGGTTCCGGGGCTTTGCCCAGGTCCCCACTGCGGGAGCGCAGCGCTACCCCGGCCTCCCTACCTGTCCCTTGGCTGTGAGTACTGTCTTTCCACTAATTATAGGAAGAGTATTCTAGGCTAGAAAAAACGTTTGAAAGAATTAAAGATCAGAATGCAATGAAGATTAATTACATATACACACACACTAATATATATATATATAAATTGTGGAGTGGGGTGAAAATCCCACCCCCCGAAAATATATGACATGCCATTTGTGGGCCGGTTTATATGGTAATGCCCGGGCCGATTTTGATACTCAGTCCGCCCCTGCATTTTATCTAGCATTAGAAAGATGGTCAGTGGTTATTTCCCCTTTTCACGAAACTGTCGATTATTTCCCATTTTCAAGTCTGTACTATTTTTAAAGCCGCTCTGTAAGCAGTAACTACCTCTCCACCTTCATAACCCTCAAAGCATGCCTGTTCATTAGTAGTCTTTAGATGTTATAGATTTAAATTTAGAAAAAAAAATCACCAGCCTCCATGATGGAAGGTCGACGCGTTAGCCACTGAGCTATTCAAGTACATAAGAAAATAGAAGGTTTTATAGTCTATAAAGTCAATAGCTCAAAATTTTTAGCAAACAACCTATTCTCCACCCAAGGCTTAACTCCCTTTAGCTTGGTGCATTTCTATATAAAACTAAATTATTGAATTACGACTAATTGATTAATTAATCTGTTATTTCATGTGTTGTCATTGACAATAAATAATTGTGCAAAGTTTCAACTTCATCCAAGAATGGGAAGTGGGAGAAATAACGTGTACAAGATTCCACCCAGACAAACAGAAGGAGTGAATTATTATAAGCTTTGTAAAAAAAAAAACAGTATTTTTTTTTCTAATTCCTGCCTACATATTGGTATAACTTAACCCAGCCCACTTCTAAAGTAATGTGCCTGAATTAAGCCATATTTAATAAGAATTTTCCCCCAACATTCTTGAAAGTTCAATGGTCAACTCTTTGGTCTCATTTTTGGCAATAAACCAACATCTTGGCCTGAATACGTCCTCCACTGTACTGGTCTCATTTACTTCAGTACTTGGCCTGAATACGTCCTCCACTGTACTGGTCTCATTTACTTCTGTCCTTGGTCTGAATACGTCCTCCACTGTACTGGTCTCATTTACTTCAGTACTTTGCCTGAATACGTCCTCCACTGTACTGGTCTCATTTACTTCAGTACTTTGCCTGAATACGTCCTCCACTGTACTGGTCTCATTTACTTCAGTCCTTGGAATGCCGCCACTTCCTCGCATTCTTTGCGCTTTGGTTACTTCTGCTCTGCTGAGCAGACGAACTCTTGGGTTACTATTTAAGGTCAGGTCGATACATAAGTCTGGACATCCGCCAGGCTGAACGAACCGCTACTTTAACAAGCGTGTGGGATTACAAAGAACGTTAATTCGCTAAAACAAGATCCCGGCATCTAATTACCTCCCCTATTAATTTGCTCACTATCTCAAGGCTATAAACAACAGAAGAAAAGACAGGTAACTCTGTATGTACCTTTACACCGAATCTAGGGTGCAGGGAAGGAGTGTTCTCCTCCTTGGAAAAACTATCTCCCCACCCCTCCGCCCTTTCTGTGTCGTTCTGTCAGGACATAAGATAACTTGTGTCATCATTGTGTGTGTGTGTGTGTGTGTGTCTGTCTGTCTGTGTAAGTAAGCGGGGGGGGGGGGAGGTAGAAACGTATCGGCAGGAATTTGGTCCTTGTGAATGGAGCGCTTGATTCTTAGGAGGTGACTTTAGGAGGAGGGGGGTTAGAGGAGGTAGAGGGAGGAGGGAATCTAAGAGTTGTTGGAGTAAAGAGATCTAGCTCGACACGTTGTCACACTCAGAGGATCAACACGCTGTCACACTCAGAGCATCGACACGCTGTCACACTCAGAGGATCGGCACACTGTCACACTCAGAGGATCGACACGCTGTCACACTCAGAGGATCGACACACTGTCACACTCAGAGCATCGACACGCTGTCGCACTCAGAGCATCGACACGCTGTCACACTCAGAGGATCGACACACTGTCACACTCAGAGCATCGACACGCTGTCGCACTCAGAGGATCGACACGCTGTCACACTCAGAGCATCGACACACTGCCACACTCAGAGCATCGACACGCTGTCACATTCAAAGGATCGATGTAACACTCAGGGGTTCGATGTCACGCTGTCACACTCAGAGGATCGATGTCACGGTGTGATGTTTCTAGTAAAGAGATCTAGCTCGACACGCTGTCACACTCAGAGGATCGATGTCACGGTGTGAAATCAGAACAATTCTTAATAAGTTGTCACTTTATTTCCTAGTGAGACCAGCCTCGTCTAATTCTAGGATATATTTCCCAAGCGCTACTTTCTAGGTCCATTCTAGGATATATAAACTGTCTAACTTCTAGGATATATAAACTAACTTCTAGGATATATAAACTGTTTAACTTCTAGGATATATAAACTGTCTAACTTCTAGGATATATAAACTAACTTCTAGGATGTATAAACTGTCTAACTTCTAGGATATATAAACTGTCTAACTTCTAGGATATATAAACTGTCTAACTTCTAGGATATATAAACTGTCTAACTTCTAGGATATATAAACTGTCTAACTTCTAGGATATATAAACTGTCTAACTTCTAGGATATATAAACTGTCTAACTTCTAGGATATATAAACTGTCTAACTTCTAGGAAAATCGTTGGAGACCGCAAATTTCGAAATACTTGTCCACCCAGTTTCCGCCCCTAAAGAGAATGCAAGCCAATAGTAATTGCAGTACTGAAGTCTATCCCAAGCATCATCTCCCTGCCAAGACACAATGTCTCTATTTGAGATCACCTGTTCATTCGAGTCTGAGTTTTGTACAACTAAAAAAGAGAAAGAGAAAAAAAAAGACTGGGAAATAAAAATGAAAAACAAAATACACACACACACAGACACGATTTTTAAAAGACAATTCCTCCCCTATACAGCTCTTATTTTGCTCTTAAAAACTAATGAATAATACATTTTTTAAAAAGTATTTTTTTACTCCGCCTTATCCCCCGTACCCCAAAAAGAAGTCTTGGTTAAGTGAATGTACAAATTTCTACAACTGTAATGAGATTCAGAAGTAGAAGACGATGCGCAAAATATTCCTGGACGTCTATCTACATATATAATGTCATGATTTACAAATTAAAGAATAAGGCCTACAAGCCAGAAAACCCGCTGACGATGTCTGTTCAAGATAAAGATTATCTTAATTAAATATAAGTTTAGAAGATAATATTTTGAAAAATTATAACGTTCAAAGTGTGGCCAATTTAGCTAGTAATTCTTTTCCAAAAAATATACATAAACTATAAAATTTCTAGGAAAATTGTTAGTGCCGTTTTTGAGAATTGTGTCCACGTTTTTCCTCACATGAAGACACTGCAAGCTGAAAGGAGGAATTATAAAAAAATATATAGTTCGTCCATCGTCGTTCGATGATGACCACTTTTGTCATCCAGAGGGCTGAGGGCTTTGCACTGTGATTTTATGCCTTTCTTATGTGGCTGGTGAGACCCATGTGAGCCCGCAATGTTCGGCTGCACACTGGGCAGGTTATTCCAGCTGGAGCTAGTGTCTTTGGCATTGCCTTTCTTCTCTGGTGCTTTCGTTCTGCCAGCATTGTTCTCTTTTCCTCAGCAATTTGTGCGCCAGTTTTCAAGGCGCGATGCCATGGTGCTCTGTCATGTGCCTCTGTCTCCCAGGTGGCTGGGTCAATGCTGAAGGTTTTCAGAGAAGTTTTGAGGGAGACATTGCGGTTGACAATAAAAAGAAGAAAGGCGGAAAGAGACGCATATTGTGAGACGCATATTGTGAGACGCATATTGTGAGACGCATATTGTGAGACGCATATTGTGAGACGCATATTGTGAGACGCATATTGTGAGACGCATATTGTGAGACGCATATTGTGAGACGCATATTGTGAGACGCATATTGTGAGATGGCTATGACACTAATAGATACACTAAAATGCAAAAGAAAAATGGACGTTTTGAATCTGAACTGTCGTCTAGATTTCAAAGTGATAAACAACATCAACTGTCATCTTTGGGTGAAACGTAAACTTTCAACCGAGCACCAAGAGCTACCGACCAACAATTAAACCATTATGATAACAATATATAGCTCCTCCTTCGTGATCGAAGATGAGCACATTTCTCCTTTCCTATGGACTCGAACATGGTTGTAAAGTCCAATGCTCGCTTTAAAAAGCCGGCCGCATTCGTGGCATGGGTGGGTTTGGTCAGTTGCAGATAGGCCTGCTTCTTCTCTCAGCTTTTTGTTGGTTCGGTGCTCTTTCACCCTGGCCACTCTGCTTGCTTCATGATAACAATAAGACTTGCTAAGAATACCTCTACAGAATTAGCTGGAGACTCCCTGGCAGTCATTAGCACACCTGAGACAACTCAACAATGTGTACGTGTGCACCCCCCCCCAACCCCCCACGCAGCCTCCCTCCGCTGATCGGTACAGACCTCAAAGTATTATTGTGCCAGTCACTAAAGTAAAAACTTTGTCCTCTAGTCATCTTGACCTTCACTAATGTCTCCAGGATCAACTGTTTCACAGAACTAAAAGAAAAAAAATAGTTAAGATTTATATCCATAAGTCTTCTTACATCCGTGAGACAAGGGGGAGGGATTAAGTCACATAATCTCATCTTTGAGCTTCTTGGAGACGCGAGCACGTGGGAACGCAATCACCTGGTTTTTTTTTGTTTTTTTTTGGTTTCGTTTTGTTGTGTGCAAAAACTGAACAGAAAAAAAAAAAATTTGAGTCTTGAGTTTTTCCTCCCTAGAATGTGCTTAGCAGTTAAAATGGGGGATGTCGGCCTATCTGTGTATTGAATAGTGAGGCTTGTCTGTGTATTGAATAGTGAGGCTTGTCTGTGTATTGAATAGTGAGGCTTGTCTGTGTATTGAATAGTGAGGCTTGTCTGTGTATTGAATAGTGAGGCCTGTCTGTGTATTGAATAGTGAGGCTTGTCTGTGTATTGAATAGTGAGGCCTGTCTGTGTATTAAATAGTGAGGCTTGTCTGTGTATTGAATAGTAAGGCTTGTCTGTGTACTGAATAGTGAGGCTTGTCTGTGTATTGAATAGTGAGGCTTGTCCGTGTATTGAATAGTGAGGCTTGTCTGTGTATTGAATAGTGAGGCTTGTCTGTGTATTGAATAGTGAGGCTTGTCTGTGTATTGAATAGTGAGGCTTGTCTGTGTATTGAATAGTGAGGCTTGTCTGTGTATTGAATAGTGAGGCCTGTCTGGAAATTTCTTTTGTTCCTTTTACTAAATGATTATTTTTATTGTAATTGATACACGCTGAAATGAGACATTTTTATCAATGGTGAAATAAAAACAATAAAAAGCTCTATTTTTGGTGTATCCTGTGTACATAGAAAAGGAAGTGTGGATACGTTGATTTTTTACAGTTATATAACATTGTAATTTGTATTGAAAGAGAATCTTCTGTTTGTAACTCTCCTTTTTTTTCTTTAGTTGGCAACAACTATATTCAGCGTCCTTGACATAGGTCAGTTGACCGTGAACATTCCCACTACTGCTAGCACAATGTTCAGTGCGCTCTCTTCCGATCTCTGCTGGGAGAAGGTTTTCGAGATCAGTTTGAATTTAAAACGACCATTCAGAGATTCGAACTTCAGATTCAATTGGGTTAGTGTCTCTCGGCTCCATGCACAAGAAGAATATAAGTAGCTCAAATCAATTAGAAAAGAATAACTTTTTTTAAACAGAACAAAATGTACCCCAAAACATGCCAAATATAAATAATCCTCTAATAAATAAGCTTTTTTTAAGGCGAAGAGCTATAGCTACCAATAATTTACAAGTTATTTCCTTTATTCGATATCAAATAAAATAATTAATTGAATGATTGGGTATATTTTATTGATTCATGTTTTGTTAGGTACAATAAATAATTGTTTAAAGGATAAAGTTGATCGGAGAATACGTGGGGAGAAATTGCGTTAACAATTATTTAAGGGGACTAAACCCAACAAATTTAACCATACCTGTGAACAGTGAAGGATTAGGTTCCCTTGTTGGTTTCAAATAAAATAATTAATTACCAGTAATTACTTGACTAATTGGTTACTTTTTTTTTATTGATTCATGTCTTGTTTATGCCAATGAATAATTGTGCGAAAGTTTCAACGTGATTCGCGAATGGTTGTGTGATAAATAACACGTACACATTTTTTATCACACATACACAGACAGATTGACAGACAGACAAACAGACAGACAGACAGTGAGTTGATATAAGCTTTTAAAAAAACAGCTTAAAAAGAAATCTTAAAACATAAAAGAAAGTCCAATATGCCTAAATCATGGAAGGTACTATTGAGTGACAAAAAATATCATCTCTAATAGAGACTCTAGAGTAACTTATATCTTTGTGCCTCTGTGCGAAACGTCATTCATGCCCTTTGATGTCATGACATCAAAGATAAATGTCATGTTGTCCTTATTGACATTAAGTAGAAGTGCATATCAGAGGACAAATCTAGTCACAACAAATAGTTACACATGTACAGGTATGTTCCACAGGTATGTGAGAAAAGACAAAATAAATGTTGTCATTGTAAGAGCAATGTAGCTGTAGAGATTTAGAATGGTTTATTTAAGCACAATACCAATTGGTTTTGTTTTTTTTTTGCACAGGGGGCATATGGGAGGTTGGCGATATATATTTATGTATGTTTTTATTTTCTTTTATAAATATTTGAACCTTTAACAAAGTGTCTTATTTCTGAACGATTTATTATCATGTTAATTATATAGCCAGATCACCGATTTTGCCCTGCCTCATAACCATAATTAATAACAGACCCACGATTTGTTATTGAATCATATAAATTTACTCATGTGTCTTATTAGTTGTTTTTTTTTTCAAAGGTTAATGAATTTCTGACTGGTTATTGATAAAAGTTTCAATTGTTTCATTGTCTTCATTTAAGTCCAGCGAGAAGTCCATTGGCACCAAGCCTCTGCAGACGTATTGCCCACTGCAGGCAGAAGTCTAAATGGACGGAATGGACCCGCATCATGGGCTCGAAGATAATCCGCGAGTCGTAGGTTAGGTATCCTTGTCTTAGTGTAATTACCACCATAGCTGACCTTATTTCTTAATTGGTCTTAGCCAAACCTAGAATGGTATCTAACATTGAGAACCCTTGAGACAGAAGGCCCCCCCCCCCCCAAGTGTCTCTGGGAGATAGTAATAAGAAGAAAACGAATTAATTAAAAAAAAAAAAGATATTTTAAAATAAAGCAGCGCCGCCAACGTATTATTTTCCACTTGCTTCTGTATCCAAATATAGAAAAAGTTTCATTTACAGTCTTCAAGGTCAGACAAGCGTTTAGTGTTTGTTTTTTCAACAGGATGTGTGGCAGAGTGGCAAAACTGCTTGGCTACCTATAAAGGAGACTCGAGTTCGAATCCCGATTTGAGAAGAGTTGTTTTTGCTGAGCGCCTAAAGGCAGCAGCTCGGAAACCTCTCAGCTCCCCCTCCCTTCCTACTGGACCACAGATTGAATGATAGCGCACGGACCAGGATAGAAGAAGGAAAGTTGGGCCATTTAAAGATAAAAAAAAAAAAAAAAAGAAAGGCAAAAATGATAATTACGAACAGAATTTTGACTTTTTTGTTTTCATTACTAGAGACGTTTAGAAAACTGGAATGACTTCATTCTTGACTTCTCGGTTCGATCCATGGCTATTTTGTGCACATAAACTGGTCGAGCAGAGATTAGCCCCAGGCCTGGCCTTACACGCATCTGTTCACTTTCACGAACTGCAGCTTATAAGGTAGTCTCAGTTTTGGGCTGACCATTTGTTGTACAGACTGACCAGGCTGCACTTCTGCTAGGCAGTCTCTTTGACAAGCTCCTTTAGCTAATAGAAATAGAAAAGAGCGCTGTAGCCTAAAGTCGTATTTTTACAATACCTCTATTTAGCTCTTACCTTCGTGGAAACTAAAACCTTTTGGGTGGGTGGGGCTCAAAAACCTGGACACGAATCTCTAACTATTTACCTAGAAATTTGACAGTTGAAGTATATGTTTGGTCAAAGAATTACTAGCTCGTTGGCCACCCAGAAAAACTCTAGTTCGCCTACAATTTTTTGAAAGTATAAAAAGAAATAAGTTTAAATTTGGCTAGAGAACTAGAAACTATTTATCTTGAACGAACTCTTTTGGGTATTTCCGCATTTATTCAAGTGTTTAATAAATTAATGTTAGAAACATTTAGCGTATCTTCTTCTAAGTCTAAACCCAAATGCCTTACATTGGAATATTACAAAGTCTGGTAGATCTATACTTTCGCTTAACTAGGATTCTTTCTCGTGTGTGTGTGTGTGGGGGGGGGGTACAAACGTTCACTGAAAAAATCTAATATTTTTAAGTTATTAAGAGATACATAAAAAAAATCTTTATCTGAAACAGATTACGCCCACAGCTACATATGCATATAAGGCATATAAATATATATATAAAAAAGAACTTTATAACTTAATGTTCAGGAACACCGCCTCCTAAGTCTAGATTTAGATCTATAGGCCGATCATTTGAATGTCATAAAGTCTTGTAGATTTACTCATTTGCTTAATCAACCTTTTTTACACCGGGGGAGGGGAAATGGGGAGGGGTAAAAAATGTTTCTTGTGTTTTAAATTAAATTTTCATTAATTATTAAGAGCAAAATAATCGCTCGAATAAAGGTAGAATTGCCTTGAAAAACTCTATTTTTATATTTTTCTTGCTTATTTTCATAAAGTCACAAGAACCTTAACCCTGTCATTATCATGTCATTGTTGAATTGAATTACTGTAATAGTAACAATTTAGACTCTAGTACTTAGTATTTGGTCACTGGTCACCAACCAGGGCTGATCTGCTTAGCCCAGAACATACACACTTTGTCTTAAACTAACAGCACTTTTTTAGATAAGGTAAATGTGTCTACTCAGGAAATTACGCTAAGAATATAGAGTCTAAAGATTATTGTACGGAATGTAAATTTAAAAAAAATAAATAAAAAAAAATAATTTTTAAAAATGTCAAGAGTTTCAATCAACTAAGAAGCAGTAACTTCCTCCATGCTACTGTAGGTAGCATCAAAACTTTGTAGAGACATACTTTACGTGACTGTTAGTGAACGCTCAATTGTGACGACATCAATTCAAAGCAAGACTGTAGCGTAGAGAAAAACAGACACTCGAGGCTAGGCTTTCATAGGAGTTGATAGGAGCAACATCTTTGTGCTAGTGGCTGAGACTGTGGAGCAACATCTTTGTGCTAGTGGCTGAGACTGTGGAGCAACATCTTTTTTCTAGTGGCTGAGACTGTGGAGCAACATCTTTTTTCTAGTGGCTGAGACTGTGGAGCAACATCTTTGTGCTAGTGGCTGAGACTGTGGAGCAACATCTTTGTGCTAGTGGCTGAGACTGTGGAGCAACATCTTTTTTCTAGTGGCTGAGACTGTGGAGCAACATCTTTGTGCTAGTGGCTGAGACTGTGGAGCAACATCTTTGTGCTAGTGGCTGAGACTGTGTAGCAACATCTTTGTGCTAGTGGCTGAGACTGTTCCCGTGCTGACTTAAACACTCCTATTTGATCTACACTTCCTGTTGATATACCTTATTGTATATGTTTTTGGATCTGTACGTCTGTTACAACGAACTCAAAAGTAATACTACACGTACACGCAATCAATCTTCTGATCAGTACACACTCTACAGACCCAGATTAGACAAATTAACACCCATCGTATAAAATACAATAAATCACACTAAGCAACAATCTTTCACCAGACCAGTCTACATTAGAAGTAATTCTCTGGTGAGCGCATGTACCAATATAGCAAATAGACTCTGTATTGTGACTTCGGTTTTGCTGTCGCGTGCTACGAGAATCATTTAAACCCCTCATGGTCGGAAATGAACTAAGATTCCACCACAAGGTGAATGTGAAATAAATCCTCAGCTTCTAAGTGAAAGTATGCCTCAAGTACCTGAACAGCTAGCATGCACATCTTTGCATCCTTAGCTCAAACGTGAGGGCATCTAGGGCACTCTCGTTTCAAAAGATCTTTATTTGTAGGTGTGAACGGGACATTAATAGTTGTAGAAGAAATGATCCAATTAATATTTATAGATGTGAACTGCAACTAAATATTCATAGGCTTAACAGGACATAAATATTTATAGGTATAAATTTGGAATGAAATTGTATAGGTTTAATAGGATATAAATATTTATAGGTGTGAATGTGGAATGAAATTGTAAAGGTTTAATAGGACATAAATATTTATAGGTGTGAATATGAAATAAATACTCCTAGGTAGACAAATATGCATAGGCGTGAGCGTGAAATAAAGTATATAAATAAACAATTCTAACCTTTCTTGGGCTTGACAGGCTTAACAAAAGCCTCAGGACTAACACAGACTCCTCTCTCGTATCGTGGCAGACGTGAGCAGTCCAGGGACTCCGGCCAGGACACATTGTAAGAGTTCATCAAGGGTTCGCACCCTGCCTTCGCTTTCTCACAGACGCTCCTGCAGGGAGGTATGGCCTCGGGCTGCAAGGACACGGCGCAGATAGGCACGTAGATGGAGCAGAGAAGAAACAAAAGGGAGTCGCTGCAGTTCTGATCCAGTAGGACTTCAAACTTCTCAAACACCAGCCTGGCGTTTTCCTGGGTGTTATGATGTACCAGGTTAGGCATCTGGGTCATGTTGTAGGGCATGGCCCGGCATTTGGGGATCTCAATAGGTTCACACTGGTCAATGCGGGTCATATACGCCTCGCTAACAGCAACGGCACCGCACAGATATAGAACCCACTTTAGAACCGTCGTCATTGTCTGACCAGACATGTTACACCTCAGTTTCAGAAGTCTTTCTTTGAACATTAACTCAAGTCCTGTGTTGACCACTCAGCATCATGGTATAATGACCTTATGGTACAGACACTGGACAGTGTCCTCTACTTCTTTACAGACTGCGGTCATATTAATTGTATTGGCGTTAACGACTAAACTGACCAGTGGGATATCAAAACCAAACAATCTTAAAGAAATCGATATTGAAAATGTATAGAACAGATACTATTGTAGATCACCTCACACCATACTACTGCCTCTCCACGGAAGAGAACTACACAACACATCCATAGAAATGGCTATTGTATTATTGTATTATGTCCACTTGAATAGTCTCCAGGAATTATGGGTTCCGCTCAGTCTGATTTATTAACTTTTTAAGATTCAATATTTCTTTTCGGCACTTTCTTTAAATAAATATATAATTTACGAATTGCGATCTAAAACTATTAAAGATTTTACGGCTGACAAAAAATTGAAACTTAAGGTTTTATTTCGTTGAGATTATGATCTTTGTTTTGAAAAGCATACTGTAATGTCAACAAGACTTGGAGTGTTGGGAAGAAGAAAAAAAAAAGCCCACATAAAAACCTCGCTTTAAAATCGGACTGAAGATTTGGCTTAAAACCACAGTCCCAGGCGAGAGAAGATGTACCTCTCAGGTGTCGCGTACCACAGGCAGAACAGAACTGGACCCAGCCCCCCCCCCCCTCTCTCTCTCACCTTAGGGGCTGCTGAACGTTCCAGTGACCCTCCCCTCTTAGTTTCTGCACGTTCCCGTTTGGTCTGTAGTAACTAGTCACTCAGAATCTGTTTCATTCACATCTAGGGCTTTTTTTTTTCGGAGGGGGGGGGGGGAGAGAAGAGAAAAATGTGTGTGGGGTCTCCATCTTTCTTCGTACGTGTCAGTTTAGTAGATACTTAGCTCCGCCCATATGTCACTATTGTCCACGCCTACTAACACGCTAACCAAATGTTTAAAGTTGACATCAATAGCTGTCATGTATCACCATTCAATAGTTAGAGTTCCGTAATCTTTTAATTGAAGGCTATGACGGCTTATCTTATCTTATCTTTATTAAAGGCTATGAAGGCTTATCTCATAAATTACAGGCGTTACTTCAAATGAGAAGATAATTACGTCCTACACGTATCCATGTATCAATCTAAATTCTATTCGTGCATGTTTATTAATCAGTGACTTTAAATCTGCTAAGTCGTTTGTTTTCCTGACTGATTCAGGCAACCCATTCTATGGGCTATAATGGTTAGTTAAGATTCCATTTATCTCCAATACTATCAGACACAATGCACTATATATTGTATTGTATGTATGTTGTATGTTACGTTTTGCCCATTAACCGTCTTATGACTATATGTGAAAAATAAAGAAATATCCCAGCATTCAATGTTTACTATCTCTCAAACATGTAAAAAAAGAAGTGAAAAACAAGAACATAAAAGAGAGAGAGAGAGAGAGAAAGTGTATGTCTACATCTATTGAAAATCAATAACATGGACTGAAAATAATTGATGCTTTTTCACACAATATAAGCAACATTTTTTTAAAAGTATTTTTAACAAGGTTACTAAGACGGTTTATGTGGAAACACAAACTCAATATCGGCCCCCGAAGTGATCCAAACAGCCAGGTAAAAAGGCTAGTTTCAATATTTTCAGAAAAAATTTCAGAATTCTATCAAAGGCAAATGAAAGAGAAGAATAGAGAAAGAAGGTTGACAGATCTTGTGTGGTGCCCCAACAGTCCGACAAAAAAAGGGATAGGTGAAAGTGAAGTTCGATGGGAATCTGGCCTAACTGATGTCATACAATGATTATCTAATTGATCTAATTGTTTTGTACAGAGTAAATCTCTTATTCAAAGCCATTTCCTTAAATAAAAAAAAAATCCTTTGGTTAGGTGTCCTGTGGTTATATAGCGGCGCAGCAGTTGATGTAGCAATATGGAAAATTGAGTGTACTCTATTATTCTAAATTATGTATCAATGATATGCATACTAACTAGATTTTTTCTCTTTTCTAGTTTACGAGATCTAAACATTTTTTTTTGTGTAAATGTAGTTGTTAATATGACCGAACTTACTAAACTTAACAATACAATTGTAAATTTTTTTTAAATTTTGTTTTGGCAAAAAATCTAAAACCATTTGCATAAATGTGTTAAAACTATGGTAAATTGTCATCTCCCGTTACTAAATAGCCTCCCGTGTTTGTTACTACTAATAGTGAATATTTGTAAACATGGTGTATTTTTATGCAAACAAAACAAAACCGCTTGTATTGTTGATTTAAAAAAATATTTTTTTCGCTTTAGGAAAAGAAAAAAAAGTAGCCACTGCATCGGAATTTTGAAAGGTCTAAAATATCATAATGTCTAATTTTCAATATCTTTTCTAGTTTACGAGATCTAAACGGATCGAACGGACGGACAGACAGAACACACAAAACTAATATCGTCCATTCCTCTTTCTTGGACGCTAAAAAGATTAAATCAGCTCAATCTGTCTGTCTGGTAAAAAAGTTTGAACACGTTATATCTCCCACACCCGTTCTCGGATCAAGATGAAACTTTGCACAATTATTCATTGGCGTAGACAAGACATGAAACAATGAAAAAAAAAGTGAACTAAATACTTCTTATTAATTGTTTTTTTGACGCCAACAAGGGAAATTAATCCTTTAGTACTCACACACACACACATGGCTAAATGTGTAAGGTTTTGTCCCTTTAGAAAAAAATTAACAAAACGCTATTTCTCACACACGCATTATCGGGAAATATTTCCTCGGGAAACACAGTGTGGTCTTACACGTACATTGTCAGAGAGTGCAAAGAAAACGATGTAAAGATCAATGGAGAACTTTTTTTTTTCTGGTAACTAATTTTGAACATTTACATCTAAGTTATGTAAAAAGCTTACATAAGTATCATGAACATTGATAGCATACCCAAAAACACGAACACGAGGGGAGAAACTCTACCAATACAGTAAAATACTCTGCTTTCAGACCTTGTGTGACACTTTGATGTAAATCTCATCCATCTCTCTGGTTGACGAGGGTGCCATGTGGCCATCACAACGGCCTTCACTTTTAGCAACTGTCAGCCAACCGTAAGAGTTGCGTGAATTCAAAGACGTCCTAAAAATTCCGACATTAAAAAAAGATAATATCAGATTAAAAATCAAGATTTAAACTCCTAGCCCTACGGTTCGGTAAGAAACCACTCTGCCAAATGAAGAGGGTGTTTCGGGCATAATAAACAATATAAAGCCTAGGAACAAATCAACGGGCGTAACCGGTGTGTACTGCAAGTTTTAATATATTTATGATGTTTGTATTGATCCGAGATCCTTCGTCATAGAAGGCCTGAACGGCCTGAACTGATCTGCAATGTCCCAACCCATAAGCAATGGAGGCCAATACCTCGTTGTCACGTCACAAGTCAGAACAAGTGACGACGTCGCAGGTCAGTGTTGATGAGTCTCTAACGAATGGTCTCGATTGATACGTTTTATTACAACACCCTACTAAAAGTAGACCTTTAATTAACATACCATCTACGGGGCGGAAGATGCAAAGCTCAGCTGTTTATATTGCCCGCTGCTAACGAGTGTGTCATGTGGTCAGCACAACGACCGACCGCCCAACCAAAACGTGGATCTATGTCAGGTATGTCAGGGTTGATTGGACTCAGGGGTCCCTTAAATATCCTAAATCTCAATCTTCTCCTGGATACGTCTTTGAGAACCCAAGCTTTGGAAACCAAGGTCTATAGATCTCTTCACGCTCCTGACACATGTCACTATGATAATAACACATGCACTAATATCAAGCATGTTTAGAATGTAAACAAGCTTGAATAATAAAAAAAACGATATAGTTTCGTCTCCAACATTATAACATTCTTTTCGAGATACTTAGCAATATTAAATATTAATTAAATCTTTTGGAAGAAAGTACGAGCTCCACAAAAATCCTCCAATTAAATCTGACCCTGCAAACTTCAACCCCCTTACGGACTATTTCATCTCCATTGTTTAACGCTATCTATGAGAAACTCAGCAATGAATGAAATGAAGGCGTGACTAAATCGTTGCAGTCATTCTTTTTGTCTGTTCAAAATATCCTTCAACAGCTCTAAGCAAAGCAACTTTGATCCATCAAATGGATTGAAAATACAAACAATGCAAAAAGGGAGAACTCGTATTGAAGTTCCTAATGATTTCGCCCCTATAATTCTATTTATTAATCCCAGGTGTGACCTTATGCCCGACTGAGCAAGAAGTTAATCACTACTAATTGCCCACTACATCTTAGCACCTCGCCCCCCCCCCTCCCTAGTCACAATTATATTGTCAAAGCCCCGCATCAAGCGTTGTAAGAATCAAAATAAATATCCTCTCAAGAAACTTCTCAATTTGATTTCAAAAGAAAAATAAAACCTCTCCTCTGTACACAGAATTACAGCTTAAAAAAGAATCTGGCGTATAAACCGCCTGTAGACTTTATCTCTTAAGAACATTCTTAATAGTTGAAATTAACAAATCAAGATGGCCGCCACCCCGTATGAACGTGAACTCAGCATAGAACATAAATACACGCTTCTGTCCCACTGTGTAATCTCCCTTTGATTAGCTGACTTTGCAGGCAGTCTAAGAGAATTTTCTGAATTTGAACTTAGCCTTGCATTAAATTTCGATGGACAGGGGAAAGAACTCTTAAAGTGGTTTCTACAACAATAAGCGAGATTTTGTTTTGTAAGTTTCAATTCTCTATCCTACACCGTACAGGGGTCGCATTCATGACAAATCACTCACCATAGTTTTTAGAAAACTACAACTGTTTGTGATTTTATGAATGAATGTCTACGCCGAAGCGTGCTGTAGTATGTTTATGAATGAAGCATTTTTTTTGTAAAGGGAGTGAACTCGATAATTCGTCCGCAATAAAAAAAAATCTTAGTGCATTCGATCCAGGGGAAGACCACCCATAGCAAGTTTTTTTTCGGTAGGATTATGTCCCATGAATTAAGGAGAACGTCGAGACATAACACTGTAATTACTTGTCGCGGCCAAGGTGACGTGGAGGCGCGAGGTGCTAGCGAGTTCTGCTTGGGCAAACAATCCCCCCCTTCCGTCCCCTGCCCCCCCCCCCCACCCACCCCGTCAAATCCACATAAAAAATGTTTTACATTCAACACGGTTTAAAGTGGGTGGGGCATGAAATGATAGCTTCAACTTTGCCGTCCTTCTGGTCACATGGTCGGTGTTTTGGGTTATTGACTGATCTTATCATTTCCTCGCCAGCAACTCCAAACAAGATCAGCCAGCACTTCCTCTTTACCAAACAGCTTTAAAAACAATGGAGTACATTTTTATTTGTATCGGTAGAAGTGAACGTCTAAAATCAAGTGTGAAATCACTGGCAATAATCTTTGGCGTGTGGCACTGATTTTAGAGTAAACTTCCCTTCCCCCCAACCAACAAAACGGCACAGACCAAGGCTTTATTTAATCTTGGCCACCAGTTACTTGTTATTGCATGAATGATTGGGCGATGGATGGTACATGAAACATACAATCATGTCACTCATGCGTGTGGTGTAACTAATTGTAACTTAATGTATAATGCTGAGTGAGATTATGCAAAATGAGGTCAGAGGTCCGAAATTAATTGAAATATGCGCTAGACAAAATTGCTAAAACATTAAAATGTTATTGAATTGTATTTGATCATATGTTTCATCTTCTGAATGGAACTTCAATTTGCTTATTTTAATACTTAAATACTTGTATTTTTTTTATCAGCTTCAGAATAAAACTTGCATTGATTATTGACGTGACATGTCCTGAGCTATTTCAATTATGAAGTCCTTTGTAAGTCCACTTAGGCCTATAGTATGTCAGTGCCAATTACGACTTTTCGGATACTCAGAGTGAGGGTAAAGCTGATATACAATCAGGAAGCAAATAGATAGTGATATAATGTATTTTTAACTTAAAATAATTATTATTCATAACAAACTCACTCGGACACTTTTTTTTATGGTGGGCCTTCAGAAAATTGGGTCCCTAAGCTTGTGTAGCCCCTACGTAAATCCTGTACTGTGAAATATACATTTATTCGTAGAAATATACATAACTAAACTTAATGACACTCAAAGACAGAATGACTAAAAGTTAAGAAGCAATAATGCATATAACACTGACTCATAACTTCCAACTATTGGCATCCATACCGTTATTACCCTTGGGATGCGTGATGTATTCTTTTCAAGGACATGTTCCGCAAAACCTCATGTGACGCTCGGTCAAAATCTCATTAAGTGGTCACGTGATTATGTAGGGTTTATTATTTTAAAAAGTATAGCGCCTAAACCAGTACGATTCGGACTTAGCCTTGGTTGGGTACCCACCTAGGAGAAGGAAAACTCTGAATTCAAACCTTTGCTGCCTTGTGGCTACTCCCGAACATGGGAAAGGCTTCGGGAGTCAACCCTGAGGAAAAATCAGGAGTCGGCGACACTTAGGCAGTTTGCAGCAAACAGAACCTGCGACTCCACTGACCCCAAACTGTTCCTTGGAGAGTCTAAATGTGTGTGTGTGTGTGTGTGTGTAAGGAGGAGCTGCAGTGTGGGCGACATCGTTCCGACCATAGCTAACTCACAAGCATTTATCTAATTTCTATTTCTAATTTATCTATTTCTCCTTGGGACTAAAGGAGGCCACGGAATAGGGTATGGCAAACAAAATGTATACATTAGCCCGAATCTTTATATGGTCAGGGATTTCTGACCCTAACATGAAGCTTATCCATACGTTGAACAGTCAGAACAGTGTATGACTTTATTAAAGACTAGAACTTGCTGGGAGTGGAACACACACCTTTCCAGATTTGCAGCCAGGGTTTGATAACGACATTCATGTTTAAAGAATGGATTATCAAAACTATTTCTGTTCTTGCCTTGCGACCCTCGGTTTGCTCAGTTGACCACTACTGCCCGCTAGCCTGTGGACATAACAGATCAAAATAGCGGACGTCTGCCGCTGATCTCTTGGACTAACAAGCTCTCCTCGAGTCGGGGTTCAGTGTACTGTAACAGACAAAAGGAGACAAATATGGTTTTGAACGCTTTTATTTATAGACAACATGATGTCAGTGACTAAGGGAGATAAATATTTTTTGAGCTGTAGAGACTAATAGCATGTCATATTTATATAAAAGATCTAGATAATTTTAAATGATTAAAAATGAATTTGAAAAGGTAATTCTATTCATATTAGTTTACTAAGTGTAATAGTATCTCTATTGATTATGCTACTAATATTATTTTGGAAAACTAAAAGCCTTATTGATATTCAGTCTTCTGTACAGGACATAATTAGAGCAGTCTGAAATATGTATGCAGAATATCGGAACTAAATATGCCAGGGCATGACAGATATCATCATTATACTATTTATTGGTCGATGGCATTAATACTTTTCGAGCCAAAATGAAATCATTACATGAAATACAAGCCCCCCCCCCTTTTGTTACAAATAGCAATGTTAGAAAGCTTATATTAATAACTCTCTTCTGTCTGTTTGGCAGGATTCCTTTATTTCATTGACATATTGCACACTTTCCATTCTTCGCACAAGTATTCATTGTGTGTAACATATGAATCAATCAAAATATTAACCAATTAGTTAATTAATTAGTTAACTTATTAGAGTCGATTAGTCAAATGTATTTTTTTCAAGAAAAAGGGAAATACATATTGCAACATTGAGAGATATAACAGTTATTGAGAAGTTCCTTCCATTTTTTTAAAATTATTTTTTTTATATTGTTAGTAGACTTCGGATTAGGAACAGTGGAGCCTCGCATGAATTCATTTTGTGTATTTTAAAGAAAGCATAAATACCCACCCACGAAACAGTGTCCAAGTTTAAAAATAACGAATATAGTACCGGGGAGTTAATCCTTTAAAAAAAAGAGATAACTCTTCAAACTTATCAATATCCTAACGGATGTATGTACAAATTGTCACACCAGTGTGACCCCATATCATATCTCTCTTCTCTGTACATTTTGTTACTTGGTTCTGGGGCTTGAGCTTCTCCTAACCATTGACCGCTACTAACGAGGCTAACAATGGGTGCTTGACAGCGCGTGAAGGGTCCAATTAGAACTCCACTAAGCTTCTGGAAGACGGCCACCTCCGATATTTTAATGATCCAACACCTGGGATTTAGTTACCTTAATAAGTGGATGTTATATCAGACGGTAGACAACGACCACATACTGGTCACCATATATAATGGAACAGGTGGTAAGAGTGTCTGGCGCGATGGAGGAAGCTCAGGTCTATGTACAGAGGTTGTGTTTCAAAGTGGGTGGGGACTAACAATCTACATAATAAACGCATTAACGCTCTATAACATTTCTACTAATACTTTCTAAACATATTTCTCCTCAAATACCTAAAAAAAAAATGTCCTAGCTGTCTACACATTGAATCATTTGTGATTATGAAGATCATTACAAACCACATTATCAAAATCACACCTTCAATAGATGGGATGCTCAAACTACGACACGCGGGTCATATCCTACCCGTGTTGTGCCGACCACTCGAAACTTCTATTTACAGTGCAAGGTGAACTTGCACACGATCCTGTTCCTGGATTGGACGGTGATTGTGCTGTGCGTCGGCCCGTAGCTCGGAAATATTTCCTGGCCTTAAGGTCATTGTCTGAAAGTGGATGGTGGGTAAAGCTGCAGATCGCTGTCAAAGCTCATAGTCAAACTTGTCATTACTATTCGCTCCCGTGGGCATACAGACAATATGAATAGTTCTTTAATTTTATGCAAGCTGGTGACCTTGTGGTCTATAGGGGATATGATGTAAAGGTCATCTGTTACAATGACTTACGGTTAATGAGGGTGTCATGTGGCCAGCACAACAACCAACCGCCTTTACTTTTCCCAACTAATGTCAGGTACCCATTAGAACTGGGTGGTCTCAGAAGCGCCCAAAGATCCCGAAAATTGAAAATCCCAGTCTTCACCAGGATTCGAACCCGGGACCCCAGGTTTGGAAGCCAAGCACTTTACTGCTCAGCCACTGCGCTTCACATACTGTAAAACAAACAAACATATATTCAAATACACAGCAAGATACACACACTTTTGAATATACAGCAACATACACACACACATTTGAATGTACAGCAACATACTTACACACATTCGAATGTACAGCAACATACACACACACTTGGGCACACTAAGAGCCCTCCAGGTCTATTGTTTAGTTCCACATTGAAGTCTCGTTTCCCTGCTGAGCTCGAGAGTTGGTAGAGAGATCGTCTTCTAAGGCCCTCAATTGACAAAAGCGTTCGCTCGTGCAATTAGGCCCGTCTGTTTTGATATACTACATCCACTCTGATTTGGGCCGATTTGACAAGTACTCGAGGACCCTTTAGAGATGAAGCTCTTCTACGCATGAAATGAGGAGAATAAAAAAAAAGAGGCTAAACGATAAAAAGAGAGAAAGAAATAGAGAAAGAGCAGGTAGAGAAAGAGAAATATAAGAGAGAGAGAGAGGAGAGAGAGAGGGGGGAGAGAGAGAGAGAGGGGAGAGAGAGAGAGAGAGAAAGTAATACAAATACATACCTGCTTCACAACTAGTGAGATAAAATATTTTATTTGAATCGCTCAGTTTTGGCGTTGTCTTTGATGAATTGTGCTATAAAGTCTTGACTTGCCGCCATCAACGTGTTTAGTTTGCACCCTAAAGCGCCATCACTTCGTGCCATGCGTTAGGTGGTCATATAGAACGTGTCCATTATTCCAGCATAACACCATGTCTCCATAGTCTTAAATTGCATCACTAAAAATATTTGATTAGTGCCATAGAAAGCCTAAAATGGATGGATCAGAATGTCTTCAGTTGATTCATGTCAAGTTTTTGTTAATTTACCTTTCTTTGTATTATATTAATACCTCTTCTGGTAGTATTAGAATATCCTTCTTCGTACCGGATGTAGTGTCTGCCATTTCTACTGAGTTATTTAATATCACCACAACAAGTAGATTCACGAATAAACTCAAACTTAGTAGACACAATTCTTTATTTAATATAAATAGCAATGTATAATATAAGCCTATTGGCAATTCCAGCCATCAAGAAATCACATATAATACTTCACAGAAATCACTAACAATATCCAATTGAAAATATCAAATACACTACTAGTAAGACCTAATTGTGCTGAAAGAAGCACCTCCTCTTCATTTGATGGACCAGTCTCGAAATAACCTTTCGTTATTTTCAACAAAGGGAAGAAACAAAGGACTTCCAACATAGGTAGTCTGATAAGTAGACCCAAACCTTCATGACTAAACCTTAAGTCAAAGTACAGACTTAGAGCTTGCCTAATAGACACTGAGCTCTACTATGCCTAAGATTTGATCCTAATTCCTTTTTATATCTCTAAGCTTTTAAAAAAAAGTCTTTTGTGGGGCCACCACCAATTGGATACAATTGGCGGCTGCCTAGTTCTCACATCCCTTGCGTGTAAAGTTCATACCACAGGAATATACAATGAATGAAATCAAAGACTTTCCGATTTCAAAATACAATCACCGTGATAGAGTTACAAAATTAGTATTAAAAGAAAATAAAAAAATCACAGGTTAAAACTACACACATTTACATATAACAGAAAAATTATAAAAAGCGTTTTGTTGCATCCAGTGTACAGGATGAAGAAAGTGCTGATGGGCTATGTCTATTTATAATCATAATATATTGGTCATTATTTAACACTGTAAAATCAAAATTTTCCAAGTTTTTACATTTGTGTCTCATTCTGTTTTCAAATTTAGCCAACATTGAAGTTAAATGTAGACAACAATGAAGTTAAATTTAGCCAACATTGAAGTTACATTTAGCCAACAATGAAGTTAAATTTGGCCAACATTGAAGTTAAATTTAGACAACATTGAAGTTCAATTGAGACAACATTGAAGTTAAATTTAGCCAACATTGAAGTTAAATTTAGCCAACATTGAAGTTAAATTTAGACAACATTGAAGTTCAATTGAGACAACATTAAAGTTCAATTTAGCCAACATTGAAGTTAAATTTAGCCAACATTGAAGTTAAATTTAGACAACATTGAAGTTAAATTTAGACAACATTGAAGTTCAATTGAGACAACATTGAAGTTCAATTGAGACAACATTGAAGTTCAATTTAGCCAACATTGAAGTTAAATTTAGCCAACATTGAAGTTAAATTTAGACAACATTGAAGTTCAATTGAGACAACATTGAAGTTAAATTTAGACAACATTGAAGTTCAATTGAGACAACATTGAAGTTCAATTTAGCCAACATTGAAGTTCAATTTAACCAACATTGAAGTTCAATTGAAACAACATTGAAGTTAAATTTAGCCAACATTAAAGTTAATCCTCGTCCCATATGCTAGGACAAATTTGTACCAATACTCCTTCCCTAGTGCTATTAGAGCATGGAATGGGTTGCCTAAGCTAGCCAGAAAAACCAGTGACTTGGCAGAATTTAAGTCATTGGTTAATATGCATGACTAAATGCATGACGCGTAAGACGTAATCATCTTCTTTTTTGAAGTAACATCTGTATTATATAAGATAAGATAAGATAAATATAGCCAACATTGAAGTTAAATTTAGACAACATGGAAGTTCAATTTAGCCAACATTGAAGTTAAATTTAGACAACATTGAAGTTCAATTGAGACAACATTGAAGTTCAATTTAACCAACATTGAAGTTCAATTTAACCAACATTGAAGTTCAATTGAAACAACATTGAAGTTAAATTTAGCCAACATTGAAGTTCAATTGAGACAACATTGAAATTAAATTTAGACAACATTGAAGTTAAATTTGGCCAACATTGAAGTTAAATTTAGCCAACATTGAAGTTAAATTTAGCCAACATTGAAGTTAAATTTAGACAACATGGAAGTTCAATTGAGACAACATTGAAGTTAAATTTAGACAACATTGAAGTTCAATTTAGCCAACATTGAAGTTCAATTGAAACAACATTGAAGTTAAATTTAGCAAACATTGAAGTTAAATTTAGACAACATTGAAGTTCAATTGAGACAACATTGAAGTTCAATTTAGCCAACATTGAAGTTCAATTGAAACAACATTAAAGTTAAATTTAGCCAACATTGAAGTTAAATTGAGAGTCCTTTACATTTGTTAGTGTATGTGAGCTCCTGCAATTGAAATCAGAAATCAATCAAAAAGTCTGTCGTCACAGAAGTAGAGGGCCACTCACTCCAACCTCTTACAAGCTCTCACTACAACTCTTCACTACGCCATCTTACCAAAACCTTTCGCAACACCTCTCATCAACCTCTTAAACGCTGTCATTACAACCACATTACAAACACAAAATCTTTTTTGCCACATCTTGCGTTGTCCTTTAAAATATTTAGAATTGTTTACATAGTTTAAATACTATCAATGGTACATTCCCTTTGGACATCTTCCCTCTTCAATCAAACGTTTACTTTCATGCTCAAAGACATCCACCCAAAACAATCCGACATTTAAATTCTTAAAACATATAGGGCACACATATTTGAAATGTGCACAATGTACAACATGTAAAATATGCCCCACCTACCAGACACACAGTGAACGTAGATCACAACCACCAGAACACAAGCAAAAGTTAATGTCGTAGTATTTGCTGTCTTTATAATTGCAGTCCCCCGCCTCTTTGCACCTCCTTCACCTCTTAAAACACAATCAAAAACTATAAACACTTGAAAAAGTGCGCGCGCTAAGCAGACGTCTTTAAACATATTTAGGCGGGGAATTCTTTTGTCCGCGTTCGGTGTACAGCATCAGATGTAGCCCAACATTAGGAGCTGTGGACTGACAGCTCATTCAACGGATCCTTCATCCTCGAGCCCTAAACAAGCTTGATGATGAAGCACGAGACACAAAACGATGATGTCGTTACTAATCAGGGCACTACAAATCTCTACGAGATCGCTCAAGTGCAGATGCTTCCTTCGGAACCCGAGCCTGAACAAAGGGCCTACAAATATGTGCTGCAGCAGTGACCTACCTCGGAGGATTACTTCCGATGGGCTGTTAATGAGAGATGGATAAAAGAGACTAATCCCAAGTCGACATCTTACAGGGGGGGTGTAGATGCAGGTTGTCTGTAATTATCCCAGCAGGGAGGTTATGATGTTGTCAACAGAACTGTCAAGAGAGTTAAGGGTGGGTTTACAGGTGTAATTTGAGATCTGTTGACAATCCTTCAACAGTGTGCTTACTTGGTGGAACGTTTGACTGGTCACAACGCACTTACATACAACATTCAACGTAATATTAGACTCGGGGGCCTGTGGGCTGAGTACTTGGTAATACGCCCTTCGATTTAATTGACGCAAAACTAGAGGATAGAACCAACTGAATTAGCTCAATAGCAGAATGACACTGGAAACACACATTTTTGAATGTTCATCAATTTGGATAATCTATAATAGATCTCTCATTCCTTGTAAAACATGTGAAATAATCTTTAACCGTAACACGCTCCTAGCAAAAAAAAAATAAAAATCATCCAACTTTTTTTTTGTTCTGTGTGAGATTGATATAATCAGAGGCGTCACCAGGGTTGTGCCCATCAGTAAGGTTGGCTAATTGTGTCCTCCCCCTCCACTCGCCCATGATAGATAGTCAAAGCTACACTCGGCAACCTTCGAACTGAAACTGAGTCTTCCAAAGTGCTTTCTAGGTCATGCCTGTTTCAAAAGCCTTCTAAAGTACATCCAAACAAAGTTCGTCAAAGTTGCACAATTATTCATTGGCACATTAAGACACGAATAAAAAAGAAAAGAAATGACCTAAACGAAGACTATATGGGACTTTATCACAAGGCTATTTCAATAGATTGTCTTCTTGCGGAGGTGAGCAAAAGACCCTCCCCTCCTCCTAGACCTTCTTCATATTCTAATGACCTAGTTTATGTCCAGATTTTAATGACCTAGTTTATGTCCAGATTCTAATAACCTTATTCGTGTTTAGATTCTAATGACATAATTTATGTTGAGATTATAATGACCTAATTTGTGTTTAGATTCTAATGACATTATGTTCAGATTCTAACAACCTAGTTCGTTTTCAGATTCTAACAACCTAGTTCGTGTTCAGATTCTAACAACCTAGTTCGTGATCAGATTCTAATAAGCTAGTTTGTGTTCAGATTCTAATAAACTAGTACCCATCACTTCGTTTTAATCCTTATGTCTAAAACGCGTGCTCTTTCTGGTACTATCTTGAGAACCTCCAAACAAAGACCTCCTTTGGAGAGCTACGTTCAAACTCAATCAGACCGAGCTGACGGGCGCAGCCTTGTCACCTACGTCCCTCGCTAATCGCCCTACTCGCGCTAGCCACTTGAGGATCTCGACTAATTGTCTGACGAGAAGCCGAGAACAAAATCGAGTCGGGTGGCTCTCCCCCACACTCCCTGCTGTGAAGCCTCTCAGCATCTCACCAAACCTCACATTTTGTATAGAAAAAGCTGATCGCGTGTGTAAATGCTGTAGCGTACCTAAATATCCTATTCACGTGACTCAAGGCACTTCCTCCGCCCACACTATTGACTCAAATCTTAATGAAAGAACTTTTCAAAAGTTACTCTGTGAATAATGTTGGAAGGTGGAACACGAAAGCGGGGCCGCTGCTCAGTGTATGGTGAAAAATAAATGTTGACTTAATCTAATATTTCTTGTTCTGCTAAAAAGAAGTGTTTATTTATTTTGTCTATCGCAATGGATGTTTACAGTGAAACATTTCGGTGTGTTGTTATGGTGTCTGCACATTGATTTACTAATTCAACAGTTTATTTATTGAAAGCTCAATCAACACTAATTCGATCTTGATCATTGTTCCTAAAACTGGAAGTGGTTCAAACTCTGGACCATAGCGAGAACAGCCCGAAGCGCGAGCCACACGGCCAAGCAGCCATACAGCCTATACGAAATATTAGTACGGCTCAAATTGATTGACACTAAATAGGAATTTATATATAACACATTTAGAGACTAACGATCATTTTAAATATTTAATAGACATTTTTTAAATTATACAAAACATTTCAAAGACTTTTTGACTAAGCCTCTGGAAAAAAGTGTTGAAAACCAGAGCTAAGCGTTTCCATGCGTTGAGCGCTTCAGAAATTCAATCTCTTGCCGTCTACTTTTTTCACATAGTAATAAAAGCGCGTCAAAAAAGTTGAAGTAAAAGTGGGGAAACGAGGCGTTATTAAAGTGTTTTTTGGTTTTTGTTTTGCAATGAGAGCTGAGAAATGCTTTGTCCTGGTCGTTTGCTAAGAGTTAGTACTGGCAAATACAACGCACGTACGTCTGCAATGAGCGTGGTCTTCCCAAGATCAGCTTCGTTTCCAATCTTGACGAGGACCTTTTTTTTTATTTTGTCACGACTAACTCTTGAACGTAAAGATGCACGACAGTCTGGAGACATTCAACCGTTCTGACTTAAAGAAAGTCGAGAAAAATCTCATTGGCGAAGACGTATTGAATTGTCTTACTATAATTTGTTTTTTATCGACGGTGTTGCAGGCGCCTTTTACAAATTTGTAAAGGTCATACATCGAAGGTGAAACGATGTCTAACTACTTAAAGTACTTTGATTTTTACTTGGTTAATATTCAGAAATGGTTTCATAACTAGCCCAAAAAATAAAATACATTTTATGTCACTTAAAAAAAAAATTAACGTGCTTCTTGCCCACCCCAGATTACATTGTCAGCACGGTGCAATGACCTACCGTTGGAAAACGTATAGTTTAGATTTTAGATGAAACTATTTAATATAAAACTATTTAATACAAGTACTTATACAAAATTAGGCCTCGCGATTTTATTCTACCCTTTGTCTAAACACGCCAGCTAGGACTGTAAGGCTATATCACAACATCTTCATGGCTCGCAAAGATCAGCTAGGACTGTAAGGCTATATCACAACATCTTCATGGCTCGCAAAGATCAGCTAGGACTGTAAGGATATTTCAACAACATCTTCATGGCTCGCAAAGATCAGCTAGGACTGTAAGGCTATATCACAACATCTTCATGGCTCGCAAAGATCAGCTAGGACTTTAAGGCTATATCACAACATTTTCAGGGCTCGCAAAGATCAGCTAGGACTGTAAGGCTATATCACAACATTTTCATGGCTCGCAAAGATCAGCTAGGACTGTAAGGCTATATCACAACATTTTCATGGCTCGCAAAGATCAACTAGGACTGTAAGGCTATATCACAACATTTTCAGGGCTCGCAAAGATCAGCTAGGACTGTAAGGCTATATCACAACATCCTCATGGCTCGCAAAGATCAGCTAGGACTGTAAGGCTATATCACAACATCCTCATGGCTCGCAAAGATCAGCTAGGACTGTAAGGCTATATCACAACATTTTCATGGCTCGCAAAGATCAGCTAGGACAGTAAGGCTATATCACAACATCCTCATGGTTCGCAAAGATCAGCTAGGACTGTAAGGCTATATCACAACATTTTTATGGCTCGCAAAGATCAGCTAGGACTGTAAGGATATATCACAACATCCTCAGGGCTCGCAAAGATCAGCTAGAACTGTAAGGATATATCACAACATCTTCAGGGCTCGCAAAGATCAGCTAGGACTGTAAGGATATATCACAACATCCTCAGGGCTCGCAAAGATCAGCTAGGACTGTAAGGATATATCACAACATCCTCAGATCTAACTGCAGGGAACAGTCCAAAGAAGTGATACCATCAGAAGATGGGAATGTCTGTCAATGAAATGAGATTTATAGAATATGAATGCAAGAATGAGAGATGATTAACAGATGATGTGTGGTGCCCCGACGGTCCAACAGTTTGAGTTTGACCCCCTTTCAGGCGGTTTAGGATTAAAACTCCCTCTTCAATAATAAAAAAAAATAAAGCCAACTACAGTCACTAAATTCCATGAGCGTAGCCAAGGGGGCTTTGAATTTAGATGTTTAAATTTCCCTTCCTATTTAAAAAAAAAGAAAAGCAACAGCCAATGTTAAAAGCTACAGCCAATGTTAAAAGCTACAGCCAATGTTAAAAGCTACAGCCAATGTTAAAAGCTACAGCCAATGTTAAAAGCTACAGCCAATGTTAAAACACCATCCAATAAAAAAATAACTATGAAAGAAAACTAAAGTCAACAAATTCCACGAAGCTAATCAAAGTAGGTTTTGAGGTTAAAACCCTCTTCCAATAAAAAGAAAAATAAAGCTACACATCCTATAATCACTACATTCCATGAGTGTAGCCAAAAGAGGTTTGTGGTTATCCCCTACCCCCAATTAAAAACTAAAGCAAAACTATAATAACCATTTGAGACTAGCAATGTTTTTTTTTCTCTGCCAGTTGCTGGAACCCATTACTAAAATAAATCTGAGAAATTTAAACCACGGAATTAAAAACCAAAGTAAACTTTTACAGTCATTTGAAGTTCAACCCTACCCGGAATAAAAGATTTCACATATTGATTTCTTTTTCTACTAGTCACTGGGCTCCATTAATACAGTTCAGTCAATATCAGATTTGACTTTCGACCTGCTATTTGAAATAGAAAAGTAGCAGGATATTGACACCTCAGAAGATGCATTTTTTTTTTAGTTTCAAATACAGGAAATAATGCTTGGCGCAGGTGCTCCGTCCCGAAATCCGCTGGGGGAACTCGCAGCGCTCCCACGGATTCCAATGCTGGCAAGGGAGGGGTGTCTACTTTCCTTTCACCAACTCCATAATGAACTTTGTCTAGGGCAGCGGTCGGCAACCTTTTGAGTCGAAAGAGCCAAAAATTACAATTTACCAAATATTAAAGTTTTTAAAGAGCCACAAATTTTTTTCTTGGCCAAAAATAAGTAGTACTCACACAATTATTTTTTAATAAAAAAAAAAGAATATATTAATTGAAAATTAATTCATATATACGTGTTTTTCACACCAAATTAGATGATATATATATGGTTTTATTTGATAATTATTTTTTCTTTCGGTAACAACAAAAGCAGTTAAACATTTAAAGTTACTTTACTTTTACTTACAACACTAACTTGTACTTCAATAACAAACAATTGAGAAAATTCAATGGGAGGTTGGCTTTGTACGGTTTTAGAAAGTTTGGATACATTAGGCTCATAACTCGTTTTTAGTTTCAAACATGACTCAAAATTTTCATTTGTTAGTTGACTTCTTACTGTACTTTTATTTATATATGAATATAACACTTGCTCGCACGAATATGTCGATCCGAAGATAGTCAGTACTTCAAATGCCAACTTCACCTCACTCTAGCATTCTGGAAGACTATTCCGTGCGTCGAATATAGGCTAAGCGCCTCAACTCAAGACATTTATTTTAAATTTGTCACATTTGTTGCGTAATGTACATACATTTCTGGACCTCCAACTTTTTCAACTTGCTTTTTGACTCTGTAAATTTTCCACTCCACAAAGCTTTACTTTTTTAAATCGATCAATTTAATTTCTAGGGATTCAATATCCATTTCAGATTGTAGAATGTGAATTTCGTTACGATTTGTGTTGAGAGGATTTATTAGGAATGCTAGAATAGTTTTGTTGAACTACTCAAATTTGTCAAGAAATTCAATTTTGATTTTTTTTATAACTGTGCTGAAGTAATTTGTGTCAAAAGTTGAACTGATTTTATCGCGATACTGATTTAGACATTTAAAATGAAGTAAGTGCCTATCTTCTGCAAAAAAAATGTTCTTCAAAATAAACTAATTCTTCGACCAAAACATAGGCTGGGTTTACCTTTCCTTGCAGTTTTAGATTCAGCTCATTTCCTTTCGCTGTTATATCCACCATAAAGTAAAATGCTTCCAACCATTTGCCGTTCTCTTATTCAGGTTGATTAATGCCTTTATCATTTAGAAATGTATTTATTTCATTCAAGCACAAGGAAAAACAAGGATTCAAGCCATCGCACTTTATTGTAAAGAAGGATGTCTCCATCTCGTTTAAGAGTTCTTTAAACTGAAGATGGTAGAGTGCAATTGATAAGATGATGTTTACAATCTTGATTATCAAATTTATGACTTCAACTATTTCGGCCATAAATGTTCGGGCACAAAGCACTTCTTGGTGTATGTGACATGTAAGAATTTGGTGGTTTATTTGGGTCCAAGAATCGTTGTTGCTCCTTAACTTTTTCTGTCATATTGCAGCCTCCATCAGTTGCTGTTTAAACAATTTTATTTAACTCGATCTTATTGTCTTCAAGGTATTTCTGCACGCATTCGCACTATCTTCCCCTCTAGTTTGTCATGAGAGTAGCAATCCTGGAAGATCTTCTTTTGGACCTTGGGAAGACATATACCAGACAAAATGGGCAACCTGTGCCGTGCCTTTTATGCCGCAAGGCTAGCAAGTGATAAGGCAGAAGAAAGTTGAATATCTTCCACCTGGAAATATGCTACATTTGAAGATATTTTAGCTATTCTATCGTGTACTGTTTTAGCGGATAGTGGCTTATCTTTAAATTTTTTTTTAAGGTTTCTTTTTTTTTAATTGTTTTTTTGAAATCACAAAACATTCCTTCAGATGCACGTAGGAAGCAGTCTTTGGCATTCTCACCATCTGAAAATGGTTTACCTTTTTGTGCAATTTCTATTGGTACCGTAAAGCTTGCCAGATTAGCATTACTTGTAGATTGCTTCTAACTTTGAGAAGATCATTCGCTTCTAACTAATTTACTTGAAACAACAAACTATACGTCACCGCCAAAGCACGTAGTGAAGATGCCGTTTCGTCTTGCGTCGAAAGCGAATTAAATCCTACATAGAAACACCCTACGACGGCGTCATTTGAGAGCTTCCGACGACTGACGACGCGTGTAATGGGGGTTGGTATAAGGCTGAGAGATAGAATTGGAGCCTATTCTTCGTTAAAAGAGTCAGAACTATTCTCAAAATGTTTCGATAAAATAAATAGTATTTGCGTATGGAACTAAGGAGCTGCAGCTTCACGTTCAAAGAGCCGCATGTGTCTCGCGAGCCGCAGGTTACCGACCCCGGGTCTAGGGTACAAAAGATGTCTGAGATGCCATAAAATAAATAAAGTATATATATGTGTATGTGGCCCATGAGATAGAGACCCACGAGATCTACGGTTATTATGTTATAATGTTCAAACATCGCTCTGAGAACAAACAACAGCTCAATGACTAGAACGAATTTCTCCCCTATTTGAAAGGTCTTTATCTCTTCTCTTTTTTAAAACTAGAATTGCAATAAAGGGAAATAGTTGAAATAATTTAATTTATCAGTACTATTATATCATTATTTCCCATTGGAGTATTTGTTTTAAGCTCTGTGTGTGTTTGTGTGGAGAGACAAAGAGAGAGAGAGAGAGAGAGAGAGAGAGATATTCAAATAATGCACATATTTTGGTAGTTTTGAGGCAATAAATTTTAAAGTTATCTTCTCAATAGTCTTTGAAACAAAAACTTAATACAGTGTCCTATTTATGTAAATTTAAGAACCAATCATCCAGTGTAAGTAAGCTGCAACATTCCATATTTCAATTGTAGGTGTCGCTCACGTGTAAAGTTAATATCTCTATTGTTGTTGGTACTCCAACTTGCACCCACCTGATATTAAGACATAATAACTTATATTTTAATAGAAATATTACATATAATTTATGGTTATCTATATGCTTAATATTATGATTTTCAAAACTATAGTATTTTAAAGTATTGTTAATTCATATAAGCCAAATCGTAAATGTGAATGATTTAAAAGCCATAACATATTTCTGTAATAATTTGAAACATATCTACCACAGTTCGGAAACACAGAAGAAACGGATATATGAATGTAATTTCTGATGATTTTTTATACAAGGGCTCTTCTTCTTCTTCTAGCCAGCTTTTTGCTGCTGAGCTGTGAGCTCTTTTGCAATACGAAGGCTCAATATCGGTTAATATCAGTGTGTAATCTCCATGGTAACACACACACTAACATTTATTTCAAGGCCTCAACTTGAGTGACCTATTGTTCTAGCAATACTGAATAAGGACGTAAACATAAGAGTCTGTTTGAAAATATTTTCATACTAGCAGAAATACCCGGCTTTGAACATGTTTGTTCGAAAGGGTTAAACAAGACAAACATTAATTTTTAAAAATACAAAGCTTATATTTATAGTAGTTGTTTTAATAATTTGGATCAGTCATGTAATTAAATTTGTAATAGATCTAGACCAGGGGTAGGCAAATTACGACCCGCGGAGTGTTTTATACGGCCCGCGAACACCTACAGAAATCAGGTATGCCCACAAAGTATTCATATAAAATGCAAATATATTAAAATAAATAATTGTAAATATCTATATAAATTATTGAAACTTCTGATTCTTATCATTTATGATAAAGAGGTTAAAGAAACATTGTCTCTACGTGTCATTTAATAAGTTGTAAGTTAACGAAGATTATTCTTCTTGGCAATATTTCGAAATATTCAGTCAAAGACACAAACTCAGGCTAGTATTTATATTTATTCAATGCTATGATGAACACTGTTGAAAGTGTTGGGTTGGCTTAGAACAAGATGGCAAGTGTAACAACTGATGGAGCTTTGACTGAGGAAAATAGTTTGTTTTTTTAATTGAAGAACAATATCCCAATCATAAGCTCTAATCGAGAATGTTTGCACAAAGCTGCATTGAATATTAAACATATTTGGTAAACACACTTATCATTGCAACGGGCCTTAGCCACAGGCAGTTCCGAGAAGTACTTGATGATTTGGAAACAAAACATTTCGAAGTTCGTTACTACAGCTCGTTTAGCATGGGCAAGGTATTGAGAAGAATATGGGACCTCAAGGAAGAAATTGTTAGGTTCCTTACAGGAGACTGTGACTAATACTAATATTTCAAATGAAGAGTGGAAGACAGATTTCCATGTTTTTAGTTTGAAAAATGAAATGTATGTACATGCTAAGTCTTTTCAAACAAAGCTTTCCTATTTCTCCAGGCAAACAAGTGAAAAAGATTTTGTCATTTTCCTTTGCTGAAATTTGAGACTATTTCTAGTGAAATGGTTGAAAAGTACAAAACTTATTTGGATTCTTTGATTGTAGAATTTAAAAGCAAAGTTTAAGACGTTAAGAACCAGTTTTCAATACCATCAGCTCACCATTTAGTACAGAAGCGGATTCTGCTCCAGAGGACAAAACAAATTATGACCTGAAAGAGAAGTTCCATTCGGTAATTCCGTGGAAGTTTTATGGAAACCAGAAGTTGTATTTCCATACTAAAAAAACTTTGTTTCTAAACTTTTACACTATTTGGGTCCACATATATCTGTGAACAAGCATTTTTCTTTTGTTTGAAAATAAACAAGTGTAACAAAAGGTCAATGCCGACTGACTGCAATTTGACAGTCACAGGGATAACAACTAGTAAAGTAGTTCCATAGTTCCGGAAAATTAGGTAAAAGTGGAAACTGTTAAATATTTCACATAAAGTGCAACTGCAAATGCATTCGTGTTGAAATGTGACAGTAACGAATCATAAGAAATAATCGTAAAATTAGATTAAGAAATTTCTAACTCTTGTTGTAATTCCTCAATTCGGATTGTCAACATATTTTATACACATATATGCAGCACCCTTTTCCGAATTTTTAAAATGCAGCCCTCGATAAAAAAAAAAGGTTGTCCACCCTGATCTAGATTAACAGTAATAGCTGTGCTATTAAAAATATGTTTACCAATTGTTTTAGTGTAGTGCGATTTCATGCTTTTAGCTTTCTCAGTACGCTATGATCCTAAAATTTGTTAGATTAAGTTGGAAAAGGGGTGGGCTGAGAAAGAAGGGGGCATCCGTGAATGTTACCGTGATTGCTTTTAAAATGTATTTTTTTTCAAATAAAAAAAAAGTTGAACGACCTGAATTCAAACTCCAGCCTCCTCATGCCGACTAAAGCCAATACACTAGCCACTGTGCCAGGGAGTGCTTATTAAAATAGAATTCCTTTATGATAGAATGTTTTATTGTTATCTGTTGTTAGCTTTCAATTTTTCTCTCTACAAAGTATATAGAGTACTAATTCAACTTATACCATCACATCAGTGAAGTACAATGTCTTTCCCTTGCTCGAGATACCAAATAAAATAATTAAATGCCAATAGTTAATTAATTAGATACTTAATTAACTAATTGGTTAATTTTTCTTTTTTGATTCTTGTGTTGTTAGGTAAAAGAAATAATTGTGCGAAATTTCAACTTAATCCCAGATTGGATGTGGGAGAAAGAACGTGTACAAACTTTTTACCAGACAGAGAGACAGATTGAGTTGTTGCAAGCTTTGTAAATAAGATATTGTAGCTGAAATAAATTTAGAAAAAAATAATTAGGGCTTCCAGGTACCGTGAGCCCGCGGGCGATCGCACACGTCGCCTACGCCTTGCGCCGCCTCTGCTTAGAATTTATTGACTAATTAAACATTAGATTCTTTTTTCTGAAATGTAAGTGTTATAATTTAGAACAGAAGTCTAGGTGGAAAACCCAGATAGAGAAAGGCTCTTTCCAGACAATGAATATTTTCTCGGAGTCCTTGAGAAAGAGGAATAAGCCAGATAATTCAATGGTAAATATTATTACTCCATTCTCTCCCTTTTTAACGCCAGTGTTCATTTCAAACATGGCCGTGCAGCGCTGGAAACTTGACTTCTTTCTATAAAGTGTTTTGGGTAGAAGGTATATCTCTTTAGAACTGTTTGTAGATTTACTACAATCTTCAAATCACCCCAGAGGTGTCAGGTCAACTTGTTCAGCCAAAATGTCAGTTAAAACTTTTAGAAAATGTCAGTTGATCTTGTTGTACAGACGTGTCGTGTTAGTTTAACGTGGAACGTGACTCAGAAGCAAATACGGCAACCTCACCTCGACCCACACCGGAGGTTATAGTGTTAAGGAATATTGTTACGACATTGCCAGCCGCTCAGAGTCACAGAGACTCCATACTTTTATATCTTTTCTTTTATGACATTCGAAGAAGAAGTACATCCTGTTTTCATTCTGTGTTGATATTATTTATAGAAAAGACTGTTTTAAAATTGCGGCGTGGATATTAGAACATTGTGTTTGTGTTTTTATACCCCATGCTTAAATGCAATATAAAATGAATTCTCTAGGATGAAGACAACTGACTAGTCATGTTTTGCAACAAAGGCGTATGTACCTAAGTGTTGAAATAAATTATTTGTTACCGCCACACAAAGGCACACAGCATAAACGTTTATTGGCATCAGTTAGGATTTAGATAATATATATATAAACTCATCCCCCCCCCTTTTTTTTTTGCTACGCTCATGGAATTTACTGAGTATTTGACCGACCCTAAACAAAAAAACAAAATATAAGTAAAGCCCTTCGTATGACGCAAAACAGCAACACGAGGAAACGTGATAGAATTGGAAAATAAAGAGGCAATCAGGGGCGGACTGGCTATATGGGCATTCGGGCAAATGCCCGGTGGGCCGGTAGGGCCACCGAAAAGGCGGGATGGATGCCAGTAAATTGTTTCGAGATTTATAATTATTCTCTTAAAATGTAGAACTTTAAGCGTCATGATTAAATAAAACTACTGTTGACACTTTTCAAGTCTAGTACTAATCTAAAGCATGGTCGTAGATATCCTTCATCCGTCTATATAGTGCTTCTAGTAGACGTCACTAAACGACAAACAAGAAAATTCAGGCCTTTATTTCTGATAGAGATCGACGTTAGTGTGAATGTATAAAGGGATCAACAACCACGTTCCAAGTCCTATAGAGGACATGTCCAGTCACATACGAATTCTTTTTGTTTGTCTGATGGAGTTGTCGCATGATCTTGAGATCTTCTAACTCTTAAGTAAAGTAACGTTAACTGATCACCTAAGAACTTTTTTTTTTAAATTTCAGGATCTTTGGGCGCCCCTAAGTCCACCCAGCTCTAATGGGTACCTGACATTAGTTGGGTAAAAGATGTTGATCTTTGTGCTGACCACATTACACCCTTGTAAACCGTAGGCCACAGAAACAGATGACCCTTTACATCATCTGCCGTATAGACCACAAGATTTGAAAGGGGAACTTAACTTACTTTACTACTTGTGTACTATGATTTTCGCATCAGATTCACTTTTTAAGTTCTTAATGTTTACAAAATAAATAAATCTGCTCCCCCTAAGCAGTAAGAAGATAAGCTATATCTTAATAACTTATAGATTTCGTTCAAATTGTTTAATACATTTCAGTCTCGATCTACGTCTGGCCTCTGTTTAGTCTAATTTAGATTGGTGTCATTCACCAGCTTTATGATGACAGCATTTACGAGTGAACAGGCTTAACGCTATAACAAACACTAATGTCAAGACGACAAAGTAATTGACATTATTCGAAATACAAAGAGGCTTTGTTAAAGTTGGGTGGACCCAGGGGAGCCCTAAAAATCCCGAAATTAAAAATCCTAGTCTTCACCGAGATTCGAACCCAGGACCCCAGGTTCGGAAGCGCTTAACCACTCAGCCACCGCACCCCCATGACCTCGTGGGATGGACAGTTAAAATAATGGAGGATGAAGAGTTGTATTTGTAAATTGAAGTCCAAATGTCTGAGAACATGGCGAGGAGAGAAAGTGAATCTTAAACAGTTTTGTTCATTCATGGGGGATCTTCAGATGTCTTGAATGTAAAGGCTAATGTATATGGTAGCAATAACTTTTCACATTAAGAGATTCCCCATTCCAAGTGTATACTTTATTCATTTAGTAAGAGCGCTTATTCGATAGTTTCAAAATCATCTAATAAATTATTCATTTACTAACTACTAAACACTGCACCTCAAGTAAGCATTAATGGCCAACCACTAGAAACTGTTGATCACTTTTGTTACCTTGGCTCCATCATATCCAACAACACTCTACTGGATAAAGACATAAACAACAGGATAGCCAAGGCAATGGCCACCATGTCACGGCTGCAGAAAAGAGTCTGGGACAATATATTACTGACTAGCAGTACAAAAGCCCTAGTCTACCGGACCTGTGTTGAGCACCTTGCTGCACGGAAGTGAAACATGGTCAACCTACTCATGGCAGGAAAAAAAGCTGAATGTTTTCCACCTCCAATGCCTAAGGCGGATCTTTAAAATAAGGTGGCAAGATAAGATAACCAATGAGGAAGTGCTACAAAGGAAAGGGTGCCAGGACATCCGCTCTGTTATCAGCAGCAGACGACTTGGCTGGCTTGGCCACGTTCGTAGAATGCCGGTGGGTCGACTTCCACAGGACATCCTGTATGGCGATCTAATAGAAGGCAGGAGAGCCGCTGGTCGCCCACTTTTACGTTATACGGATGTATGCAAACGCAACATGAAGCTCTTCAAAATCGACACTGGCAACTGGGAAGAGGTGGCACTGGACAGATCCTCATGGAGAGAGAGCATAACGGAAGGGTCAAAGATTGCAGATGTCAAACACAACAGAAGCAGAAAGAAGGGTGAAAATGCAACGGCGCCTGGTGATTATATATGCCCAACCTGCGATCGCAGCTGTGTATCAAGGATTGGCCTCTTTAGTCACACAAGAAGTTGCAAAGGGAAAAGATCGTCTCTCAATACGTAAAATGCCACAGAACTACTTGCGATACATCTTATCTTATCTTATATAATACAGACGTTACTTCAAAAAAGAAGATGATTACGTCCTACGCGTTATGCATTTAGTCATGCATATTAACCGATGACTTAAATTCTGCCAAGTCACTGGTTTTTCTGGCTAGCTCAGGCAACCCATTCCATGCTCTAATAGCACTAGGGAAGAAGGAGTATTTGTACAAATTTGTCCTAGCATAGGGGACAAGGAATGTGCCTTTATTTTTGTGTCTTAGAATGTACACAATGATTTTGAGGTCAGGTATAATTAAACGCTCATTATGTGGCATACAACTTGACGGCCGGATTGTACAGAAATGCCTGGGCCGGTTTTGACTCCCAGTCCGCCCCTGGAGGCAATAAAGTTGTATTGGGCAATATAGTTGTATTGGGAAAATATAGTTGTTTTGTGCAATATAGTTGTATTGGGCAATATATTTGTATTGGGCAATAAAGTTGTATTGGGCAATATAGTTGTATTGGGCTATATAGTTGTATGGGCTAATCGGTTATTTTTGGACTATTTCTCTAAATAGGGCCATAAAGTTTACTTATATTGTAAAGTAATATCTTGTTGATCATCTTTCAAACATTTCAAAATGTTGGAATAAAATTTTAATTTATACTGTTTGGCTAAACACACTACGTCAAGTCATATAGTTACTTGATGTTTGGCTAAAAACATTACGTCAAGTTACAATCAAGTTACATCAAGTTACAATATTGTTACTTGATGTTTGTCTAAACACAATACGTCAAGTAATATAGTTACTTGATGTACATAGTTCCTTGTAATAAGACAAATCTGCGGCCAACTGATTTCATATATACAATTCCATGCTACAGATTAAAATAAAGCGATCTAAGTTCTAACATATTATATAAATCTTTCATAGTTTTCTTTCCTAGTAACAATTCACATTTTACACATTTCTTAGCCTGCATCATCACCACCATGTCGCAAGTGAAGAATAATAGAAAAATATTCTTTTAATTGTGTTGATGTCAATTTCCTTCCCGGCCAGGTATTGAATCTGTAATCCCTTTTAATTCTACTCCGCCCTTTCCCACCGCAGCCCATCTCTTGATTGCATCCATGCGCCACAGCAACATTACGAGAACATTCGCAGAACTGGTCTCATTATCGTGGAATCCAATAACATCTCCCTATTGTTTGTTGTTTGTAGCTGATCTCCGGACGCTGAAGAGTGCACATCGGATTTATAGATACGCTGATGTGTTCCGTCCTAGTGATTTTCAGGGCTCTCTCTGTTTTTGACTAATTGGTAACAGTGTGTCTGTTTAAGGATCTAGGATGCTCTCTGTTTTTGTTCTCCACCCAAAACGTGTATTGGGTAAATAAAGGAATACCTTGTTTGTTGTATATATATCTATTGTTTTAAAAATAAACCTCGACTGAATAAAGATATCTACCGACAGCATAGCTAACACAAAAGCAATGATTCTCCACTGTCAGGGGCCGTTAAAAAAGAAAAAGGATTTTATTTTACTGTGTCAGTGCTATAGCGAAGGATATTCAAAAGCTGATAGCCAACCTTTGCGCTCTCTCCCTTCAGCCTGGTCGTGTAGTATGCACTCTGGACAATCGTTCGATGTTCTAAATTGTCCAGGGTCCAAATCCTCAAAATTGTCCAGGGTCCAAACGCTCTAAATTGTCCAGGGACCAAACGCTCTAAATTGTTCAGGGTCCAAACGCTCTAAATTGTCCAGGGTCCAAACGCTCTAAATTGTCCAGGGTCCAAACGCTCTAAATTGTCCAGGGTCCAAACGCTGCCCATCGCCATCCCCTGTCATCCTGCGTCAGATTTGGACTACAATGTAAATTATCTTTCTATCTGAATTCTGAAGGCACATTGGAAGCATTTACAACAAACCACAGTAGCAGCAAATCATCGTTACTTAATGACCTTCACTTTAACATTTGTATTGATCAATGCTGAAGTAACTATGACTTATTATTAAGCATAACTCAATAAGACTAACTAGTAGGACTTTACTAAAATGACGGAACTAATATGACTCGATTGATCTCTGTTAAAAGGGCTTTTTTTTACACACCAGTAGAGGAGTGCAGACCTTTAAATCTCGGCCAAACCAGGCTTATACTGTTTAATGAAAATAAACCCAAAATATTTTCATAGAGGAAAACCTTAACTACAACATAAAATCAGAATACAATAAACAAGTTAACAGAAAGCAATCGATGACACTTCAGTCATCATATTATACAATGTATCTATATATATACTTCTCCACATGGCTCAAGTGTTTGGACGAGAAGAAGTAAAGGAAAGATCACTCTCTTATTTCTGCGATAGTCACCCCACCAAAAAAACTAGGGAGGGGGGAGAACAAGTATTCACCGGTCAATACGGATGGCTGCTTGGTCGTGCGGTTTGCGCGCTGGACTGGATTGATCAAACCCTGCCCGCTCCCATCCCCGTTCGTCCCTCAACCCTGAAGGAACATCCGAAACATGTAAAACCTTTTTCAAACACTAAATAGCAGCGCCGACTTAACCATTGTGACCAAGAAGTCATGGAAAGAGAATAAAGTAAACTACTATGTATATTCTCCCGTCACTAAATACCAGGGCCGGACTTAACCATTGTGGGGCCCTATGCGAAACGGATTTCGCGGGGCCAAGTTTGGGTAGGGAAGCGGATAATAAGTGAAATTTAAGAGTTTGTATAAGAAAATAAATTCGTCTATGCATTTTATTCATTCTTTACTACGTACAGAATTACTTTACGAGCCTTGCGTATAGCAAAGTCATACAGTATAGCATGATAATTATGTTTCCTGCATAGATCACGCTCAATAGCAAGAATTACCAAATGTTTCAATCTATCTTGAGAATTGTTGATCTCAAGTAATTCTTCATTAGTTTCAGGCGCGAGAAGCCTCTTTCACCAGTTTACAAAATTACGGCTAATGTATAATGACGTTTTTATTTATCACGCGTAGGATAGGCAATTTTCATATTGAATGACACCTCAATAGGTCAATTTTTGTCTACATATTTCCGTATATTTTAAGGACGTATTCGTATATTTTGCATTTAATTTCGGGAGATTTCCAGGAGCTCCTGGTAAATCGACAGGAGGGCGCGGGAAATCTGTTTTAAGTTATAAAATGGTTTAATTTAATAATTTATACACCTTGAAAGTACGGGGCCCACTGCGGTCGCATAGATTGCAGAGGTCTAAGGCCGGCCCTGCAAAATAGCGGCGTATGCTACGCCGCCGGTCGACTAGTTAAAATATAATATACAGAAACGAGAAAACAGGAAACAACCTAGCACATTGTTTTGTTAGAATTGTGTTGTACAGTTTTTGTTTTGTTTTAAATGCAAATCCTGAACTGGCCAAACTGAAAGCCTTCACATAAAAGCACTTCCTGGCCGTCATGCATCTTATAATGAATTGTTTTGTCCGAAAATAATCACCTGAGTCCGAGTTTTGTGGTTACATTGTTAGCAAGTGTAGACCATGCTGAGCACGCGAAGTCTGGGAGTTAAACAATCTAGGAGAGAACACAGGCATAGAAGTCCAGCAGCAGTTTGTGTGGACTAGTTTCATGTTCCCAACTTGTAACACACAGCGCGCTGTGACGTTGGGTGAGCCATGTGGACGGACATACATTGTATTTGGTTAAAAAGAAACAACCCCCCAAAAATATGCATTGAGTCTTTTGAAAATAAACAACCCCCCAAAAATATGCATTGAGTCTTTTGAAAATAAACAACCCCCCAAAAATATGCATTGAGTCTTTTGAAAAAAAAAAAAAACCCCAAAAATATGCATTGAGTCTTTTGAAAATAACCCCCCCCCCCCCCAAAATATGCATTGATTCTTTTGAAAATAAACAACCCCCCAAAAATATGCATTGAGTCTTTTGAAAAAAATCAATAATAATGTAGTTTTGAAAACCTTTTTTAAATGCGAAATTTTAAATTTCAATGGAATACAATGAATTCTTACACTATCAATGTACATAATGGAAGTATGTGTTGGTGGCTTCTTTTTTTTTACAATGGTCTCGGTCTCTGGTACAATTCTTGTACACGCTATTTCTCCCACACTCATTCTCAGATCAGGTTGAAACATAATTATTTTTGTACCTAACAAAATATGAATCAATAAAACAAAATAAGCAGAAAAATGCTAAAAAAATACTTAAAATAAGAACAACAAATCTTTGACGAAGTGGGATTGTATTAGTTTGCATCAGTCATGTAGTTACATTATTAATAGATCTAGACCAGTGATTCCCAAAGTGGTCTATATGGACCCCCAGGAGACTACGAAGACTTTCAAGAGGTCTACGAAAAGGAAACAAAAAATTGGGGGTCTTGAGATGTCCACGGGGGTCTACGATAATAGATTTAATTTAAGCAGTTCGTGACTTTATTTTTCACATCCCATTAATGTGATTATTTCATAAACTAATATATGTTTTGAATCAGAGTCAATCCTATAAATATTAATCCTGATATTCAAACGAAAAATTGTTGTATTAAATTTCAGTACTTATTTAAATAGCTTAATTTTGTCTCCATGTAACTAGTGTTTTTTAAAAAAAAGCAATGTAGACTGTACAGGGTTGATTATTTAAAATGTGTATTTATTCCTTCCTTGTCATTTCCCATGTTTGGCAGCAGAGTTTTGAATTCAGTTTTCCTTCTGCTAGGTGGGTAGCAAGCCAAGGCTAATGAGCCCTTCCTGTTCGAAGCTTACTGGTTTTGGCGCCAGTTACTCGCATTCGCTTCTTCTCATGTTAATGAAAACAGTTCCGCTGATTCAATATTTGTGCCACACGTGAAAGATCAAGAAATACAAGAGATACAAGAGATACAAGAAATACAAGAGAAACTGCGCTTTGCAAAACCCTTTCCAGTGATACTTAAGACAAATTAATTACTTAATATTTAATGTTTCAAGGACTACTTCATAGAACAACAAATTCCTATATGAAACATAATATCCGTAGCAACGGATGATAAACCTTTAATTGGTTTAAATTTAAATGTTATCAATAAAAAAGATCTATATAACGTAATGTGCACTTTTAAATTACTTTTTAACTCTTAAACTCACTACAGTTAGAAATTTGGTTTAAAAAATGTTGATGAATTTGCAAAAAATGTGTGCAAGTTAAGCAGGGGGACTAACAACATCCTGAAAGCTTGGCAAGGAGTCTACCAGACAAGAAAGTATGGGTACCACTGATCTAGACCAACAACAATACTTTAGTGCAAGTATAAATACTTTTACCAATTGTTTTTGTACAGCGCTATTTCATGCTTTTCGCTTTGTCAAGACGCTATGATCCTATCACGTGTCTAAACCAGTTGGGGACATGAAAGAAAAGGGAGGGGGGGGGGAAGAAAGGATTCACTTTTTAAAAGCATTTTTAAAAAAAGGGTGGGGGGAGGGAACGACCTGATTGCAACTAATGCCTCAACCTTCCTCTAGCCGACATATTAACTACTCCGCTAGTGAGGTGCCTATGAAAATATAAAATTGTATAGTTATCTATTGTTAGTTACAAAATTACTTTAAAGCGGCGACCTATAAAGCTTAATTTAGCTTATACCATATCTTCAATCAAGTAAAATTTTTTTCCCTTGTTCGAGATAAGAAAAAAAACACCCTAATTATAAATAGTTAATTAACTGATTGGTCAATTTTTCTTTATTGATTCTTGTCTTGTCAGGTAAAAGAAATAATTGTGCAAAATGTCAGCTTGATCCGAGATTGGGTGTCAGAGAAATGTCTAAAAACATTTTACCAGACAAAAAGGCAGAATGAGTTGATATAAAGTTTGTAAAAAATTTGTTAATTATTGGTAACTAATTCTTTTGTTTGAAATTGAAAAATGGAAATAAATATTAATTATTGAGTGATGTGGCTGAATATGTAGAGTTATTTACCTTATTACGTTTTTTGTACATGTTTTTCTCACACGTACCGGTCTAGAGTCAAGTTGAAATTTTACATAACTATTCTTTATCAATGACAATGTATGAGTCAATACAAACAATTAGCCTATTAGTCCATTAGTTACTAGTAATTAACTAATTTTGCTTTAAATAGAAAAAGGGAGCTCATTCCTGAAGAACTGAGATTTAAATCAGTGATTTTATGGTCCATTCCCTTAGATAATAAAACAATATTAAAAGCTCATTATTAAATATTGAATGTTCATTAAGTAAATAAGGAAATTATTTATAAAAAATTACATTTAAATGTTATTTAAAAATTATTTTTGATCCACACTTTCGCTTTTTTGAAAATCTGTGTCTGGGAATATTTTGTTATCGCGCAGTCGTGAACTGCCAATTTACATCTAAGGTCACAATGAATCTAAGTGACACCAAGATTTACGTTAATTATTAATTAGAAAAACAATTTTTTGATTATTAAACAATGAACTTTTATAATTATGAAATTAAACGATATCATATTATTATGTTTTCTCATTCTTATATATATATATTATGACAATTTAACCTCTTTTACTTACCATGTACCAAGATTAATTAATCACCTTTTATGATCAATACGTCGGTATTTAATTTCCCTCAAAACGATATTTGTATTCACAGTTTCCTCCTATTAAGTTTTTATAAAGCTGAATTACTAACGTTTAATAGCACAAAATGGACCTCATTCACCAATCGTAAACAAACAACATTTAGCCACGTGACAATATTGATAAACAAGGAAAATTACGAATCACGTGATAGCCTTAATGGATTGCGTAATTTGTATAGAAGATATAAAGAACCACGTGGCAGAATGTTGTTTGTTTACGATTGGTGAATGAGGTCCCTCTTACTTCTTTTTTTATTTTTGTTTGGAGCACTCATTAAAACTCAGTAAGTTGCGTAATTTTCTTTTGTTCCAATTTTTTATGTTTGATTCGACCATTTTTAATGACGTCATTTTGTGGTTTTTTTCTTCCTTTTATCTTATAGATTAAATAATCTAGAGTGCTTTTTTTTTCAATGATAAATATTTTTTAAAAATTTAATTTCGGAGACGGAGCACTTCATGATAAATTTAGAATCTTTGTAACGATTTGAAAAGAGACGTCGAATATTTTTCTACTAACGTCCAGTGCCGGACTGTTGAATGTTGACGTAAAGCCTGCCAGGCCTGGATGTAAACAAAGTCTGCGCGGGTGTGGACACACACACACACAAAGCCATTCATTACGACCAATCAGACTTCAAAGCTCACTGGTGCAGTCATCTCTTGTGAGAGCCCCTGGCCCCAGGTATGTCTAGCAGCGACTCCCACTCGGAGGACCTGGATATGATGGTGGGTGAAAAGTGGAGGAGGAATTAATAGAACGTATCAATAATTGTCATTAATTATCTCCTGTTTGAGTCAACAAAACAGCCTTTGTAACTAGCAGCGGTTCTCAAGAATAAATTGACGGAAAGTATTCTGACACGTAGTACGTGTTGCCTTTTCGTTCTAGTGACTGTATTTCGCTATGTAACAAATAGTAACAATGTTATAATTTATATGTTGTATATGTTGTACATGTTGTACATGTTGTATATGTTGTACATGTTGTATATGTTGTATGTGTTGTACATGTTGTACATATTGTACATGTTGTATATATTGTAGATGTTGTACATGTTGTATATGTTGTACATGTTGTATATGTTGTATCTTATCTTCTTATCTTATATAATACAGACGTTACTTCAAAAAAGAAGATGATTACGTCCTACGCGTCATGCATTTAGTCATGCATATTAACCAATGACTTAAATTCTGCCAAGTCACTGGTTTTCCTGGCTAGCTTAGGCAACCCATTCCATGCTCTAATAGCACTAGGGAAGAAGGAGTATTTGTACGAATTTGTCCTAGCATAATGGACGAGGAATGTGCCTTTATCTTTGTGTCTTTCAGAGTATTTTATTAAATTTTGTTTTTCTATTTGAAGATTATGGTTCAGTGTTTTATGTATAATTGCTACTTTACTTTTGAGTCTTCTGTCCTGAAGGACTTCTAAATTTAGTGATTTTACTTTAGGTGTTACTCTAGTTAAATGTGAATATTCATTTGTTATGAATCTCACTGCTCTATTTTGTGTCTGTTCCAGTTTCTTAATGTTTTCTTGAGTTGAGGGGGTCCCAAACGGTGGATGCATATTCTATTATTGGCCTAACCAAAGTTAAATAACATTTTAATTTTATGTTCTTATTTGATTTATAGAAATTTCTTTTAATAAATCCTAATGCTTTGTTTGATTTTTTTTTATAGTTTCATCAATATGTGGATTCCATGACAGTTTTTCATTTATTATAACACCAAGGTATTTTGCGTTTTTAGTCTGTGTTACTGGTTTGCCATGAATAAGATTAAGTGGAATTAATTTGTTTTAGTTTTTTTGTTACTCTTAACAACTGGCATTTTTTGGGTGGAAAGACATGCTCCAGTTTGATTCCCATTTTTGTAATTCATCTTATTCTCTTTGTAAAATATCTGTGTCTTGTGTTGTTTTTATTGTTCTATATATTATGCAATCGTCTGCAAATAATCTGACTTTTGCTCCTGAAGTAATGCAATTTGGTAAATCATTTATGTAAATTAAAAAATAGTAGTGGACCCAAGACTGTTCCTTGAGGTACACCTGAGTTTACTGTTATCGGTGTTGATTTAGAGCCATTTATTATTACAGTTTGTTCTCTCCCTATCAGAAAATCTTTAATCCACTGATGCAGTGGACCATTATTGCCAAAATATTTTAATTTTTTAAGCAAACTATGGTGGTGAACTTTGTCAAAAGCCTTAGAAAAATCTAGTAAGATAGCATCTATTTGTTCACTATTATCTAAACCTTTAGAAAAATCATCACTTAGTCCTATTAGTTGTAAACATAGAGTTGAAGCTAGGTGTTACTAGCTAGCTGGGCTTGTGACCTTTGACCACTGGGGTGGTAATTTGCATACGGGCGAAATGACTCTGGATCAGAAGAATGTGTTTTTTTTTGGACATTCCGATGGTCTAGAGGTTAGTTTCGCTTGGTGCGTTATCGCAAGGCGGTGGTGTCGAATCCGGGGTCACAGGTTCGAGCCTCGGTCGGCGCATGCCCTTATTTTCGTAGCATTTTAATATTACATTACCGTATTATATTGTTGTACATGGTGTATATGTTGTAGATGTTGTATATGTTGTACATGTTGTATATGTTGTACATTAGCTTCTTTCCCGTCCTTTGGTACTCTGCCCTGGTTAAGTGAAGCCTGAAAGAGTATTTTGAACACTGGGGCTAGCTCATTGCTTAGTTCTTTGAGTAATCTAGCTGGAATACCATCAGGTCCAGACGCTTTATTTGGTTTGGTGTTGGCTAATAGTTTTTGAATTCCATGTTGTATATGTTGCACATGTTGAACATGTTGTATATGTTGAACATGTTGTATATGCTAATTAGTGGGCATGTTAACGAAAGATTTTTCCATTCTTATCAATTTCAAGGACATTAAAACATCAAAAGGAGGCGTGGTGGCTGAGCAGTAAAGCGCTTGGCTTCCAAACTGGGGGTCCCGGGTTCGAATTCTGGGGAAGACTGGGATTTTAAATTTCGAGATCTTTAGGCGCCTCTGGGTCCACAGAGGACCTTTACATCATCTGCCCTATAGGTCTGAAAGGGGAACTTTTACTAAAACATCACAGCAGCCAACAAAATAATAATCATTTGTTGGTCCTACATGCAAAATAGCTTAGAAATGTTCAATTCTAAATAGTGAATACAATTTATCGTATTCCTTCAAAATTACATAGCTAAGCAACACTTCTTATTTTCTGTACACCGGATACACCAAATAGCTTTATATTTTTAGTAGTCTGTCATAGTGGGAAGGCTGGTGGAGTGGCTTAGTACGCTTGAACTTGGCTTGTCTACCTATGAAGGGGGCTCGAGGTTCGACACCCGACTCAAGTTGTGTTTACTGAGCGCCTAAAGGCAGAGGCAATTATTTCAAGCTTAATCAAGTTAACGATGAAGTTGATGATGAAAGTAACGATGACATTGGTGATTATGTTGATGGGGAAGGTAATATTGAAGTTATTAATGGAATCGATGATAACGTTAATGGTAAAGGCAGCACGGAGAACCTTCTCCCAGATACACACAAATGGGATTGGACCATAGTGCTCTGAACATGCTATAAGCATGAAAGTAGAATTATATAAAAGCTATAATTTAATAATTTTTAATTTAATAGATGAAAATGTACATGTATGCATCATTCAATGTTTGAGCACTGAGATTTTTTTTCATTCTAAGATGTATTTAAAACTATAACAGTAAATAGTTTCACCTTTGTATTTAAAAGTATACCAGTAAATACTTTCACCTCTGTACTACACTGTATACCAGTAAATAGTTTTCTACTAGGCTACACAAGCCAATAGTCACTACAAAATGGGTCAAGTTGTACAATTTCAAAGTGGCTCATAAACCAGATATATGTCTTGTTCCCACAGTATCTTGTTCCTCCATAAACTACACATTTAGAATCTGCTCAATATCTTGAAGACGCTTATTTTAATTCCTTACGTCAAAATCACTCGCCCGTGTTTCTTCCCTCAGGGGAGACTCCGCAGGAAACGCCCATTCAGCCATAAATCCGTGTGTGAATGGCTCCGGGCTTGACCACGAGCGCAGCGGTTACAGTCACGTCATCAGAGCGAGGCTTGAAGCGGCACAGGTCTGTTGGGAAAACAGGAGGCCAAGGGACTGAATTCAGCACAACGATACTCTAGTGTTACGTTGTTACCTCTCTTGTATTTCTTCTCGTCATTTTATTTTTCTCTACGAAGTCACGTGGTTGAAATAGATACAGAAATGTGTGCGGTGTGTGTGTGAGGGTGTCTGCTATAAGTGTGTTTAATTAAGTTGTATTAACATTTTTAATTCAAATTGTATTTCTGTGTGTGTGTGTGTTTAAGTATTGAACATTTGTTTTATTAAAAATAAAAGATACAGTAAAAGAAAAGTGCGTGTTGCAAACACCCGTATCGTTTCATGTATCTTGTATTATTGATGAGTTTTTGGAACATCGTAGTAGTCGTAGCAGATAATTATTATATGATGAAGTTGACGATTAAGTTGGTGATGGAAGTGACGATGACAATGGTGATTAAGTTGATGGGGAAGATGATAATGATATTGTTAATGGAATTGATGTTAACGTTAATGGCGAAGTTGATGATGAATATTGATGATGGCTAACAGTTAAGTTAATTGTGTAGTTGACGCTAAAATTTGTCGCACATGCGATGATAAAGTCAATGATAAAGTGGATACAGTTGTTAATAGATTTGATGAAGTCAATGATGAAAAGGATTTTTAGGTTTGCTGAAAAATTTAATGATGAAGTTTCTGGTGAGATAAATTGTAAAGTTGATAATAAAGTTGATGTCAAGTTCAGTATGAAGTTACCGACGAATTTGACTGTCAAGTTGATAATAAAGTTGATGTCAAGTTCAGTATGAAGTTACCGACGAATTTGACTGTAAAGTTGATGACAAATTGTGAAGTTGATAGAGAATTTTATGAAAAGTTTGATTAAGAAGTTGTTGATAGATGTCAACATGAGGTTGACAACAACGCCGAGGGTGACATTGATAGTAATGTTGTTTTCGTGACTAGAGTCACGTGGTCATGATAATAAGTCTTTTCAAACTTCAAGTTCTATAAGACTAAACGGCATATATATATATAAGCTCCATGAGTTACGAGGATATATTCTGGCCAGCACAACCTTACATCTCCATAACATATATATTTTCTAAAAAGTTAGGTTCTTACAGCTAAAATAAAAGGGACAAATAGATCTCTAAAACTCAAAATCAGAGTATTCGACTTGGGCTTCAAAACGCTCCTGAACTCAATCACTAAGTTTCTCATCTTTATGATATTGTTGTGGGCTGGGAAATAGACTTCAAATGCTTCGTGTTCTTAAATGTCAAACATCGCGTTTTAGAATATGTCAGGAAACTTATACTGATAGAGTTCAGCGCTGATACCAGACGACTATGACTGAAGGTCCTGGGTTACCGTACTGATGGGATAGTATTCCACATTTCACCTGACGTTGTGAGTTGGGGGGAGGAATCTCGTACTCACGAACCAACCAGCGACAACCAGCTTGCAACAGCGAACCAGCGACGAACGAAGGCGACAGAACGTAATCCTTGTGACCTCTGAAGACAAAAATGTGATTTGGTTCCTATTACTTCCCAGGACGTTTGTTGACAACTCTTTTTGTTGATATATCTCGTTCAATCCTTTCTTTTTTGCATACTTGACATTTAGTTGCCACTTGAAAGTAAGACCTCGACCATTGGACATTGTTTTATTTGTTTCGAAAATAGTTCTTCTGTGTGTTTTTGTGTATTGACAACGTGTTGCTCTTGTGTTATTTTATATCATAAATTCAACTTCATTTTTAATTAGAACTTAGCTATATTTAGCTATATGATTTACTCATGATTATATATAGAGAGAGGGCTACTAAATATAATTATATAATTTAATATGTAGCATGTTTTATAAGATTAGTAATCTGCAATTTTATCTTTTTTAAAATTGGATTTTGTTACAATTTTCTTTGGAATCAAATTGACTAACAATATATATATATATATATATATATATATATATATATATATATATATATATATATATATATATATATATAACTCTTTTCATGGCTCAAGAGTGTGGACACCAAGTAATGTAAAAATCACTTTTATTTCTGCAAGTTGGACGGACTAGAGTTACCCCACGTAATTTTAAAGGCAAAAAAAAGAGGGGGGGGGGGGGAGAACAAGTAGTATTCACCTGTCACTAAATAGTAGGGCCGGACTTAACCATTACGACCAAGAAGTCATGGGAAGATCACTCTTTTATTTCTGCAAGTCGGAGTACAGTTACAGATGGGGAGGGGAGAACAAGTAATCTACTTTGTATTCACTAAATAGCAGGGCCGGACTTAACCATTGTGGGGCCCTATGTGAAACGGATTTTGCGGGGCCACGTTTGGGTAGGGATACGGATGATAAGTGAAAATTAAGAGTTTGTATCAGAAAATAAATTCGTCTTTCCATTTTATTTATTCTTTACTACGTACAGAATTACTTTACGAGCATTGCGTCTAGCGAAGTCATACAGTACATCATAAGAATTCTGTTTCCTACATAGATCACGGGTATTGCATAATGCCTTTTTTTTTTATTGCGCGTTTTCCATATTGAATGACACCCCAAAATGACAATTTTGTCTATATATTTCAGGTTATTTTTTTATGTCATCAAAATTTTTAAAATAATTTCGGGACTTTTTCGTATATTTTGCAGTTCCGGGAGATTGCCAGGAACTCCTGGTAAATCAGGAGGCCGCGGGAAATCTGTTATAAGTTATAAAATTGTTTAATTTAGTAATTTATACACTTAGAAATAGCATGGGTCCTATGAAAGTGCTGGGCCCACTGCGGTCGCATAGGTTGCAGTGACCTAATGCCGGACCTGCAAAATAGCGGCGTATGCCGGTCGACTAGTATAAAAAAAATACTTAAAAAAAACAATAAAAACTTTATCTAAAGCAAAGAGCTTTACATTTACATCTCTCTCAATACTGTAAGATTTATTTCCTTTTGGATAAAAAAGTTAATTAATTACTGCAATTTAATAAGCTAATTGATTAATTTTTTTAAGATTGATTCATGTTTTGCTAGGGACAATGGATAATTCTGAAAAGATTTAACCTGATCCGAGAATGGGAAGTGGAAGAAAAAAGGTGTTTAAAATTTGTACCAGACAGACAGATAAACTCAATATAAACTTTGTAATGAATTCAAACTAACAATTTGATAAGAGCTATAATGATAAATGAATTTAAAAAAATGAATATCATTGATCAATATCATATTGAAATATTTCTGTATACAAACATTCTGAACTGTTAAATTAAATTAAACTGTGGAAAAATAAATAACTCCACCGTTTCGCCCCCTGAATTACCTAATCGTTAGATAACTGTTTTCTCCATTTGTAAAACACACACACACACAAATACATTGTGATTAAAAACAATTTAAAAAAATGGAAATAAGTAACACACATTTTTTGGCACTTTCAGTTGTGGAATAATAATGATGGAATTTCGTTGTTTTGGTTTCAGCCTCAAGTTATGAAACTAGACACTGGCTTCCGTTAACGTAATGTCAAAACCACACACCTATACAATTCAGCTGAGCACAAATTTTTGTTTATTTGGACTGACACGTGCAACAAATGGGTGCCACAAACATATTCAAACATGTACGACCAAAACTAAAATATGCCCAAATAAAGTAAATGATATCTAACCTCAATAACATATTATTGTCGCAATGGAAACCAAATTGTTGTATAATTTGATCGCTGCATGTTTTCTCTTGACTTCATGTTAATGGACTTTGATTATTTGAACAGTAGTTCTGACTACATTCATTTCAATTCAATGAATCATATACTAAAACGCCCTTGCATAGTACTGTGACATTAGCGGCCTTTGGGATGGCGCCCAGATGTGACCAGCCATGCTCTCACACTTGAAGTGGTTCTAGAGATTAAGAGATTCCTTTATCACTATAAGACCATCATACCAATAAGCGTGGCCTCTGACTTTAATTTTAAGGTAAATAAAAAAAAAACAGCCTATAAGCTCCATTTCAGTGTGGTGGATAGAGACATAATATCATAATTATAAACAATTAACCAGAGTGCAAGATATATTGTTAGCAGCAACAAAAAAAACAACAACAACAAACATCCGTGCTTTCTCCTGAGAAGACTTTACCACCATACCAAGAAGAGCAGTAACGATCCAGTAACACCAGGACAAAGTGAGAATCCCGACAAGCAGATCACAAGTCAAGTAAAGGTCCAACTTCCCCTCAGTTTGACAAGCAGATTACAAGTCCAGTAGAGGTCCAACTTCCACCCAGTTTGACATGTAGACCACAAGTCCAGTAGAGGTCCAACTTCTCCTCAGTTTGACATGCAGAACAAATAAAATATCTTTTTGAAGTATTTACAAAACTATATTTTACATGCAAAATATAATACTATCAATAATATGTCACATAATGACATAAATAAAATCTCACTAACAAAAAAAAAAGAATGCAGCGCTTATTTAGAGTATACAAAGTACAGCCACAAACCAGTGTACTGAGTAGCACTTTATCGAAGACAGGTGTCTACAATCTGAAAGACACTAAGATTGACGATCCACAAAAATCTAGCCACAAACCAGTGTACTGAGTAGCACTGTATCGAAGACAGGTGTCTACAATCTGAAAGACACTAAGATTGAAAATGCACCAAAATCTGTCAGGACTCTAGTTATGTATTAGATATTTTACATGTCTAGGTAGTTAAATATAATTTTAATTACAAAAAATGTATGCATTTCAGAATAATTATGTTTCTTTTGCTTTATAATTATATTAGTCCCTAAGTTAAGCCTAACAGACTTATGTTACACACACAGTCGTACATAAAGTAATAAACTATGTGATGATGATTTGAGAATAAAATGAATAATTCAATAATTCTGAGAATGAGACGTTGGAGAAACAGCATGTTTAAAATCTGTACCAGACAGACAGAAGTTAATCTAAGCTTTGGAATACATTGAAATTAATAATTTGATTAGAGCTATAAAAAATAAAGGAATACAAAAAAAAAAAAACAAAAAAAAAGAAAATCATTGATCCATATCATATTGAAATATTAAAGACTAGGTCCTAGATTACCTGAAACTTAGTTCCCAGTGTCCATCCACTGCATCCTTGCAACTCCTGGTGCTACCAGACCCGCTCCAGTTGCTTCACCAGGCACCAAAAAAAAAAGGACATTCTATTAGAGAGACTACACTTTGTAATAACGAGCAGAGTGTCAAGATGGAGTCTGTCAGTAACGGTTTGACAAGTCTATTTCCAACAGAATGAACAGCCTTTGAGACATCGGAACAATGAAGTAGACTTGTTGAGACTACATGGCACACATTGACACATATTTATAGTTGAACTCTCAGCTACAGTCACGTGGTGCTTCCATTCTAATATAACTTGTTAGTGTCATTTTCTCCGTTATTGTTCTCCTTCCCCTTTTTACATTTTCCTTCATTAAATCTCTCTCTCTATTTGAACTCAAGAAATTCTCGCCTTTCTAATTGTATTGTGCTCTGGTTTACGGTTCACTGTTTGAGCCCCTTGGACCTAGCACTGACATCCTTAATGAAATAATGAAAATAAAATATTTTAATTTATCGATTTTATAATTACGCAAAGTCACAAAACACAAATACATAGAAAGCTCTTAGCATGAAACTTTAGGTTACATTGATGGTTAGGCCCTCCACTCGACACTTGTGCAGGGTCTCGCGTACTGCTAAGGCCACCTCGTGATTGTGAAATGAATCACTGATAGTTTTCATAGATCAGACATAACAATGTAAGACATAGCAGACATAACAATGTAAGACATAGCAGACATAACAATGTAAGACATAGCAGACATAACAATGTAAGACATAGCAGACATAACAATGTAAGACATAGCAGACATAACAATGTAAGACATAGCAGACATAACAATGTAAGACATAGCAGACATAACAATGTAAGACATAGCAGACATAACAATGTAAGACATAGCAGACATAACAATGTAAGACATAGCAGACATAACAATGTAAGACATAGCAGACATAACAATGTAAGACATAGCAGACATAACAATGTAAGACATAGCAGACATAACAATGTAAGACATAGCAGACATAACAATGTAAGACATAGCAGACATAACAATGTAAGACATAGCAGACATAACAATGTAAGACATAGCAGACATAACAATGTAAGACATAGCAGACATAACAATGTAAGACATAGGAGACATAACAATGTAAGACATAGCAGACATAACAATGTAAGACATAGCAGACATAACAATGTAAGACATAGCAGACATAACAATGTAAGACATAGCAGACATAACAATGTAAGACATAGCAGACATAACAATGTAAGACATAGCAGACATAACAATGTAAGACATAGCAGACATAACAATGTAAGACATAGCAGACATAACAATGTAAAACATAGCAGACATAACAATGTAAGACATAGCAGACATAACATTCTGTTTCACCAGTCATTTTCTTTTTTTTTTTTAATAACCTCTTTCTGGTGCTCTGATCACCATGGAAACAATAATGAAAGAAATAAACAATATCATTTTCTACACCAACAAGCCTGAATTCATGGCCCACTCAAATGTGATTTATAGAATAATGACAGAACTTTATTTATAGAGTAAATACTTATGGTGAATATAGGGGGATTCATTTTTCTTAGAGATTCAGCTTTGAACCTAAGTCTCTAAAGTCAGGCTGTGTCTTTGGTGCTGACCCGGCGTTAGTTCTTGCATGACGCCAGTGTTGGAGTTTGTACTCTGCTGGGCTGTGGTTGGTCGTGGGCAGTGTGGGTCCGTGTAGAAGGGATTACCCGTTGTAACCAAAGTGCGACGATTTGTATTTACAAAGCTTATATCAACTCGATCTGTCTGTCTCCACCCGATTCAGGTTTTACACTCAACAATTTGTATGCCAGTTAGCATGTCACGACACAAGTTTAATACAATCGTTTTATTTCATCGTAAACAACAAATATAATTCATATTCAACAATATCTACGTTCACATGACGTTGTTAGTGGATCATTAAATAGTTTGCGTGACTTATTCTACTAAACTACTAAGCTGTCATGTGCCAGGGAGGCTGTTGATTTAATCCTATGAGTTTATTTTGTGCACATTTTAATCATTAGAAAATATAGACCATGTAGATCAAGCGTGTCTTGTGTAATCAGTGTAGTGTTATGCTTACGAATTTTGATAAATTATAACTTCTTGGAATCGGAAAACTGTGTCGGCTCAAAACTCATAAACCTGGACATACTTCTCGAAAACGAAATATATATATATTTATATAAAAGACCCATAATAGAGTCGTGACAGTTATACAAATAAACATTCACTTTTGACTAGAGTAACACCGTAAGTGAACTATCTAAACTCAGAGACACTCCAAAACAGAAGATTAAAAAGTAATAGTTGCTATTCTATACAAAACACGGAACAAATACAAAAGCACAACATTATCTTATCTTATATATTCCGGACGTTACTTCAAAAAAAAAGAAGATAATTACCTCCTACGCATTATAAAATACTTAGAAAGTCACAGTTCTAAGTTCAAAAGCAAACATAAATCCGAAGTAGTTTTCTTTGTTTCCTACTGACATGGAACGGGTTGCCTGAATCAGCCAGAAAATCCAATGACTAAACAGAGTTAAAGAAACGATTCCCTCTCTCCAGAAACTTGTTTGCTCGGGACCTCAGCACACAATTGTGAACCTAAAACTTATACAACAGCCCCAACGAAGAAAAGTCTAAACTGCTTTTTTAAATGTTTGCCAATCAATTAACGCATCAATTCTAAGGATTGGTACTTTGAAAGCAATTGTCATCTGTGAATGTTTGTATTGTTGTTCAGTAGACTGCACCAAAGTCTTCATCATTTAAAACCCAATATTCTGTCTTCTAAATCAATGAATGGATGTCTTCGTCTTGGTAGATTACTTTGTGTATCCGGATAGACGTATTAGTGTCGAGACAGACTAACTCGTTAGTGTTGAGACAGACGAACTCATTAGTGTCAAGACAGACGAACTCATTAGTGTCGAGACAGACTAACTCGTAAGTGTCAAGACAGACTAACTCATTAGTGTCGAGACAGACTAACTCGTAAGTGTCAAGACAGACTAACTCATTAGTGTCGAGACAGACGAACTCATTAGTGTCGAGACAGACGAACTCATTAGTGTCAAGACAGACGAACTCGTTAGTGTCAAGACAGACGAACTCGTTAGTGTCGAGACAGACTAACTCGTTAGTGTCTAGACAAACGAACTCATTAGTGTCGAGACAAACTAACTCGTTAGTGTCAAGACAGACTAACTCATTAGTGTCGAGGCAACTGGTCAGACTAATGTTCCGTAAAAAAACAAAAGTAACTGTGCCTCTGTACTGTAGATTCGGTTCTGCTTCTAACATCTAAGATATATAAATATTTTCAAGGCCGTAAAGTCAACTATTTTAGTTGAGCTTGTGACTATTTATATCAGTCGATCATGTGACTTGATATATCAGTAGATTGTGTAAAATGCTAATTCAATTGATTATGTGGCTTGTTATTGCAATAGATCAAGTAACTTGTTATTTCAGTTGATTACGTAGATTGTTATTTCATTGGAAGTTTTGTGCATTGTTATTTTAGTTGATCACGTGACTTGTTGTTTCAGCAGATCATGTGACTTGTTGTTTCAGTTGATCACGTGACTTGTTGTTTCAGTTGATCATGTGACTAGTTATTAAAGTGGACATTGTTTCTTGAGTGGCACATCGATGGACACGTAACAACAACTTGACCAGGATATGAGCCAGTTCCACTCGGAAGTGTAGGAGTGTCTTTGATTTCAGGACCACTGAATGGAAGTATTGATGAGATTTAATGAAGACTGAACCAGTACCCCGGAAGTCTCGCATGGCTCTCTGGGATATTTTTTTGTGTGCTTTGTTTAGCCTCGAAATATAAAAATGGCTACATGAAAAAAATATAAACATAATACAAAAATCAATTGGATTTTCTAAACATTGAACGAAAAAAAATACAAAGAAATATGAATGTATTCGAATGAGAACTTGACATAGCTGGTCCGGGTTGTGGGTAAGTGTATGTGTGTGTAGTTGTGTGCAAAGGGGGGGGGGGAGATCAAGAAGTGTCGACTCAAGTGAGAAAACTTTCTGAAAGGCCCAAAATAAATGTTTTGGAGGAGGGTGGATGCAAATCTCCACCTGTCGATCGTCTTTCCTTAGTCCTCCCAATCTTGTGTCGTGAACAGAATCTATTTCAATGAGAGGACGACCATTTTTACAAAGCGTATATCAACTCTGTCCGTCTACTGATCATCTGCTGTTCTGGGATAGGCCTATTTTGACAGACAAAACGGTATATTTTAATTGCCCTGATCTACTGTTCATTGGTAAAAACGAAAAAGCGCTACCATTATTGACACCGCCATACCACTGTCTCATAAGTTAAGAAAAACTGAATTTGAAAAACAACGAAAATATGGGAACCTAGGCTTGGAGATTAGGCGTTTATTGTTATATCAACCGAAGGGATAATAACAACTGACCTCACTAATACATTCGAGGCCATTCACATTCTTAGGAACATTCTCGTTGACTGTCAGAGGGCGGTATCGCTGCATATCTGCGATATCACCTGAGATGAACTCCAATTGGTGGCAAGGCTGGAAGGATCAGTCCTCCGGCAGAGCCTTGGCTAGAAACTCTGCTGTTAGGCGTAGTGCCTTTAAGCTCCCATACAGGTCAAGTGACTCTGCAGACAAACTACCCCGCAGCTCTCGGAGCTGCGGACACTCTTGCAAGAGATGCGTCATTGTTTCCACAGACTCTCCACAGTGTCGGCAACGGGCATCAAAATTTGGTCGGAACCGGGCAAAGTAAGCACCAACAGGGCAGTACCCCGCTACACACTGCGCAATGATTGATTGTTCTGACCTTTTTAGCCTCCACCATGGATCGTCGCGTTCCGGGTGTCGTGCGATATCACCAGAAAATTCCTCAGTAAAAACTGATAAAGGGGCCACAATGAATTTGGTTTCTCTTTAACGAAACTCGAGCCCGTCAGCGCCTGAGGATGAATACTCGTTCGTTTCTAACAAAATAATAATAATTATAATAAACTTTATTATCCGTGAGGAAATTTGTTTTAAAATTGTGTTTTACAAAAAAAAAATACATGATTAGAACAAACATTTGTACAATAGCACACAAGATATACGTTCGTACCCCAGTTTCTCTTTAACATTACATGTGAAATTTACAACAGCTGGCCATATATTGTTCAGCGATGAAATTACCAAAGGCTTGTGGTTTACAAGATCATTGCAAGCACAAACTGATGATCAAAGCAAAGCCGAACTACATCTCCCTAAGCTAGGCAGACTCCCGGGAAAGTCTTGAGAAAGCAGGTAAAACTACTTCACTGGTACCGGTATATCTTCATAGTGAAACTAAAGCGCTCTAGCCACTCAGCCACCTCGTTTGTCTTGTAGTGCCATTTATTTGTTCTACAAAGTACCTAGAAGCATGGCTGACAACAAGAACGGGGAGGGGCTGTCCAAGAGATGAACCTCTACCCGGGAGACAACAGCTCGCACTCGCGCGTGCCATTTGGCGCGTTTTTTTTTTGTGCCTGCCTTTATAAAGCCATTGTGATGGTTGGCTGGTAGGACCAGTGTGACAGGAAGAGGCAGGTTTCTTTGGCTTATTTCTTCTACTTTCTAGTTGGCACTTGGGGTGTCCAGGTAAGAAACTTTTGCCAATTGTAGTCTTTTACTATCTTTCAGTACGTTAAGCTCTCGTTCTCTCTCTCTCTCTCTCTCTCTCTCTCTCTCTCTCTTACTCTCTCTCTCGCTTCTCTAATTAATTTGTGTTTTTTGTCAATGATTTCAGATTTTATGGATTTTGTCTTTACAGGCACAGTCTATTTCATTCCATCATTTTCTTTATTGTTTCTCTTTCAACATTGACAAATTAAAAAAAAATCTATATTTCTTTGGAGTAAACAAAAATATGAACAGATTCGAAAAATAAAACAATGAAATGATAGCAACTTCTTGAGATGGATATATTTGAAGTCATTAATTTGTACGTGTCTACTGGTTCTTTTTGTGACATTTAGATTTTGTTCACTAGAAATAAAAACTATCGTCTGAAAATTAAATTTAACTTTAAAAAAAAAATACTTTATACGATGTCTTCCCGTAAAAAAATGTTTCATTTTTTTGTTGTTGAAATTTTCAAGTAAACAAAAATAATAAAAAAACCTCGTCACTTGAAATGCATTTTGTTAGGACCACGGTGTTTGTTGTATTTGTGGATTTTGTTGCTAGCTGTGCTTTCGTCGTGTCTCTGTGTTGTATGTTGTCTTAATTTGTTTTGTTTTTGTTGTATTTTGTTTGATTTCTTTTATTTGACCTTTTGACTTTGCTGTGTTATTTTGTTGTATTTGTTGTCTGTTGTAGTAGTAGTGTGTTGTATTTGTTGTGTGTTGTATTTATTGTGTGTTGTAGTAGTAGTGTGTTATATTTGTTTTGTGTTGTATTTATTAGATCTGTTGTATGTTTTATTTGTTGTATTTGTTTTTTTTTTTTCATTGCATGTTGCATCTATTGTATTTGTTTTTCTGTTATGTGTTGTCTTTGTTGCAGGGCCGGTCCTACAGATTGCGGGGCCCTATGCGAAACGGATTGCGCGGGGCCCAGTCTGGGTAGGGATAAGGATAATAAGTGAAAATTAAGATTTTGTATTAGAAAATAAATTCGTCTTTGCATTTTATTCATTCTTAACTAAGTACAAAATCAGTCAAATTAATTTTACGAGCCATCTACAGTAGATAGTAGTTTTGCAACAAAAAGCAGATGAACATTCAGATGTGCCTCTTAGATTTACTATCGACTAGCAAAATATCGCTTTTGTTTATTTTTTTAAGAGGTCGAGATAGATTTAGATCTATATTTATATGCCAGTGACTATTAAAGTAAATTAAGTATTTGAACTTTTTGATTTGGTTAAAGTTCGCCTAATTCTTACAGTTATATTCAATGGAAGCTGACAATGCCTTTTTTTAAAAAAAATCGCGAATAGATTGGCGTTTTCCATATTGAATGACACCCCGAAATGGCAGTTTTGTCTGTATTAAGGAGATTAGCATTAATTTTCAGAAGATTTTAATAATTTCAGGAGATTTTCATGACTTTTTCGTATATTTTGAAATTTCAGGAGAATTCAAGGAAACTTTTCATAATGTTAAAATGGTTTATTTTAATAATTTACACATAGAATTCGCGCGGGGCATATGAAAGCGCGAGGCCCACTGTGGCCGCATAAGTTGCAGTGGCCTAAGACCGGCCCTGCTTTGCTGTATGTTGTATTTGTTGTTTGCTGTCGTAGTTGTATGGTGTATCTGCTATCTTCGCTGTGTGGTGTATTGGCTGTTGTCTTGTATTTGTTATCGGTTACATTTGTTGACTTTATTCTGTATTGTTTTTATGCACGTCGCATTAGCTGCCTTTGTTGTGTGTTGTATTTGTTGTCGTTGTTGTGTGTTGTATAACCTAAGTGAACCTATCATGACCCATTTAGTTCACCTATTGGTTAGTAGTGACCTTATTTCTAAGCTATTAACCTTCTATCTTTTGTCTTATCTAATGCCAATGTCTTCGATTCCGATTGATTGTATCTAAAGGCAATGTATTCGATTCCGATAGTATGTATCTGATGACAATACCTTCGATTCCGATTGTCTGTATCTAATGGCAGTGTGTTCGATTCTGATTATTATTATAGCTTTTATATAGCGCTACTTTCATTCTTATAGCATTCTTACAGCGATTGTCTGTAAGTAATCAAATTGAAATGAACAGATACTCAAAATGACATCAATACCATTCTGTTGCAGCCACTCTACTTAAACTTGCTCAGGCCTCTTGTGTAAACACTGGTCAAACATTGCACATTGGCAGAGACTCACGTGATTCAAGTGCAGACAACAAAATAAGTCACGCGACATTTTTGAGAAAATTTCAGGAGAGACATAAGGAATCAGACTTTTTGAAAATACACATTTCTCTCTCTTTCTCTTTCTATCTCGTAGCCTCACTACTTTCTCTTCTGTTTCCTATTCTTTTTTTTCTCTCTCTCTCTTTTTCTCTCTTTATCTTTTTCTTTCTCCATCTCTATCTCTTCTTAATAATTCTCTTTCCCTCGTTGCAAAACCTAAATGTCCAACTTCTCTCATAAGGAAGAGATTAAGACACAAGGTCAGATGGAAATCTTATTTAAGCTCTAGAAACAAATTATCTCATTTTAATGTACAAACGTTTTTAAATCAAATCACTTTTTGTGTCTCAGATTTTAACCCTTTTAAATTGACGCTCTACTCAACAGACGACTAGAATCAGATACGCACTGACTACAGTGATGGGCTTTTGTCAGATTTGAGTTGTCAGCGTACCAAATGCCAAAGACAAGGTTGTTTTAATTGTATTAATAATGCGTTACATTTCAAGAAACAACGTTAGTGTTCAAATAGAACTATAAATAGTAAAGTAAAGGGATTTAAAAATAAGCAAGAATCTTGCCAATAGAATACTAACATAACATAATGGAGCAGCGTATATCGTTGTTCGAGGGTTAGGGTCTATCGTTTACTAGTTGCTTCTTTTAGGGTCAAAGGGCGAAGATGACACTAAGAGGTGTACTGAAGAGATTGTATAATGCTTGTGGTTTACGTTCAATCAACGCCAGAAAGATTGAGTAAGTGCAGACAAATATATTTGAGTTGATTTTTAGCTATTCCGACATCTTGACTTATGTAAATAGAAATATGCTGCGAATAGGAATATCTTTGTACAAGCTTCTATCAACTCTGTCTGTCTGGTATACAAGCTTCTATCAACTCTGTCTGTATGGTATACAAGCTTCTATCAACTCTGTCTGTCTGGTATATAAGTTCCATCAACTCTGTCTGTCTGGTATACAAGCTTCTATCAGCTCTGTCTGTCTGGTATATAAAGTTTGAACACCTTATTTCTCCCACTTTCTATTCACGGATCAAGTTGAAACTTTGCACAGTTAATCATTCATTGTTCTTAACAAAACATGAATATAAAAAACTTAACCAATTAGTTAATTAAATAGTGGTAATTAATTAATTTTGTTTGTTATCGAAAAGACGAAATAAATACTAAAGTAATGAGATATGTGGTTGTAAATGTGAAGTTCTTCCCCATGCATACTTCTTTTTTTTATTTGTTGTTTGTTGTAAATATAAATCTGGAATCTCCGACATGGCTTCAAGTGAAGGTTGTTTGTTGGGGGAGGGGAAGGGAGGACCTTTAATTGGTAACACTTTAAGAGTTCAATTATTACTATCTATATATAATATATATTTTTACTAGGGTGAAGTAGTGCGCTCTGATTGCCACAGAAACAACAACAACAAGACCCTTCAATATCGGCCCGATAACCCCTTTTTAGTTTAACATTTTTAGTTGAACCTTTTTTTAAAGCTTTCTTCGTACTTTTACAGGAGGATGGCGTTGTAGACGTCATGAGAAGGAATTTCTAAAGTTCAGAATGCAGAGACCTTCTTGTGACCAGGGCTCCACTCTGTGCTCCCCCAGACTTTCTTGTGACCAGGGCTCCACTCTGTGCTCTCCCAGACTTTCTTGTGACCAGGGCTCCACTCTATGCTCCCCCAGACTTTCTTGTGACCAGGGCTCCACTCTGTGCTCCCCAGAATTTCTTGTGACCAGGGCTCCACTCTGTGCTCCCCCAGACTCTCTTGCTAAGGGAAGATGAATGAAAGCTGCTACACCTCTAAAACTAGTCTCTAAATTATTTTTTTTAGCATTATAGACAAATGTTTTATATATCTATCTTAGTTTTGATTAGCAGATGGCAGGTATGCTATCTCTAATAAGAGTAATTTCAATAAACATTGATTAGAAAAATTTGGATTCTAAATATGGTGTCAATATTAATGCAATAAAACCGGAAAATCGAATTATAATTACATGCCTTTAAGTCTCTTTTCTTTTTCAATGCATGTTTAAAACCCTCTTAGACCACAAAACTGTTGTAGTCTAATGAGCTACTCCAGGTACCCAGCTGGCTCAAAATGGGAATGGAAGGAAGGTGGGGCGAGAACAAACATTTTGTTATGGGGGGGGGGCGCAACCGGTAAAGTTCGAGAAACACTGATTTATATAGATGTTATAGAGAGTGTGTGTTTCTATGGTAATGGTAGGAAGACGTTGACATTTATTGTCATGGGTCTTAAGACAGACCGTGAGAATCAAAGGTTTATGTAATGTTGTTAGATTGTTTGTTTCTGTCTCATAGACGAACTAGTGCACATAGGTGTATATTAGTTCTTGAGACAGAGGCTGAGATAATACTTAGTCTTTCACTTCAACACTAGATGGTGATATCGTCTTCACGTTGAACAGCTAATGTCACTATTCGTATGTGTCTTGACATGGCTGACTTTATTTTTTCTGACACCAGTATGTTGTGTTTGCTCACTTTTGAGATCACGTTTTGAGAATTGACTTTCACTTCTGATAACATTACATTGTTTTCCTTCACTCTGACACAATATGTTGCTAAATTCTTCCTGTTTCTTCTGACACAAATATGTTGCTAAATTCTTCCTGTTTCTTCTGACACAAATATGTTGCTAAATTCTTCCTGTTTCTTCTGACACAAATATGTTGCTAAATTCTTCCTGTTTCTTCTGACACAAATATGTTGCTAAATTCTTCCTGTTTCTTCTGACACAAATATGTTGCTAAATTCTTTCTGTTTCTTCTGACACAAATATGTTGCTAATTTCTTCCTGTTTCTTCTGACACAAATATGTTGCTAAATTCTTTCTGTTTCTTCTGACACAAATATGTTGCTAAATTCTTCCTGTTTCTTCTGACACAAATATGTTGCTAAATTCTTCCTGTTTCTTCTGACACAAATATGTTGCTAAATTCTTCCTGTTTCTTCTGACACAAATATGTTGCTAAATTCTTCCTGTTTCTTCTGACACAAATATGTTGCTAAATTCTTCCTGTTTCTTCTGACACAAATATGTTGCTAAATTCTTCCTGTTTCTTTTGACACAAATATGTTGCTAAATTCTTTCCTTTTATTTCTTCTGACACTATAATGTTGTTGCCGGTCGTTGACCTGTAGCCCCAAACTGCTGGTAGACAACTAAACCGATGTAGGCGGACTGTATCTTAACTAATGAAACTTTAAAAAACTTGAATAACTTCCTTGTGAACAACACTACATAGAACTTTATTTAAAATAGAACACAAAATCAACTTGTGATAACAATAAATGTTGTAGACTTTGGAATAAATATTTCTTAACCAAATCGAACTCAATGCAACAACACAACCTTTCAGTCTCACGTTCTGGAGTCGTCTGTCCTAACTAAGACCCAGTGACGACAATGCCAAGTATGTTGCATCATTCACAACCAATCGCTAACCTCTCCCCACAGTCACCATAGCAACACACACGCACAAACTCCATAACAATAGATAAGCGTTAACGTTAAAGATTTAAATACTGAGCTAATTTCCACTCAGCTCTCAACACCTGCCATTTATTGTAAGCCAATTAAAGATCACGTGGGCTGGATGCCTGGGGGCTGTCAGATATGGATAAACCCACTCCGCCATGCTCTGCTGCACCTCGCCTCTATTGCTAACATTCATCTGTAACTACCAACACAACCAAAATGACTTGATCAATAATATTCACCATTTTTCTTCTTCTTCTCCCGTCTCCAGTTAACAACATTTGACTTGGACTAAAAAAAAATTACCTCAAGGCAAGGGGAGACAAGTATTAAGAAGTGGCAGATAAATACACAAAACAACTCAAGTGGAGACAATCGAACCTCAACCAACGTTTAAGCTTGTGTCTAGGTGCCATCCTGCTCGTAGGTTGCTCAGAATAATTCATTACAAAGAGATTACTGACTAGAATCATCAAGACAAATTTAACTGTCAGGTAACTCCTCTTTTACTTTTGGTCTTCCTTTGGTCTCATCAGCTTGCACAATTGGTCTTTTACAGAATCCACATTTACAGCTAAAATCTGGTGGATTTAATTCGCACCATCCTAATATATTTACTCCTGAAAGTCGGATATATGTTAATTTTTGTGTAGAGCAGTAGTTTTATTAAATCATGACGCTCAAAGTTTTACATTTTAAGAGAATAATATAAATCTCGAAACAATTTCCTGGCATCCATGCGGCCTTTTCGTTGGCCCTACCGCCCACTTGGGTACAGGCCCATCGGGCATTTGCCCGAATGCCCATATAGCCAATCCTCCACTGATTCTTCTCCAGAAGCACATTTGTTTTCCGCCCGAAAATTTTAGAATTACTTATCTGCTTCCCCATCTACCTCACACCAACAACAAATAGTTAGTCAATAACTTAGGCTTCTCAATATTGAGTATACCCAATGTTGCTTTTTGATTGTGGACCCCTCCCACAAGCCCGCTTTTACACGTTTTAGCCTTTGTTAAATACAAAGACAACCCTTCACTTTTTTTTTTAGAATCCTCTGATTGATCGACCCTTCACCACACACTTTTTAGCTTTTGAATCTATATAGTTTAATTTTAACCTTTTTTTGTTTGTTTGTCTGCATCCTTGAATGACAAGAAGAGTACTTCTGATATAGCATTTTAATGCTATTAGGATTTTTTTTTATCTAGACCTCGTCTAAAAAGAAGCGAAAAACGTCATGCATAATTAAAAATAAGTAGACTTATGGGAAAAGAAAAAAAATGCTTTAGAAATAATTAATTTGTGTGCTTTTTTTCTGCTTTATATATATAGACTGTGGCATTTTGGGAAAACACCAACAATAAAATACAAATGTTTACTAAAAACAAATAATAATACTTATTATCCATGAGGAAATTTGTTTTACAATTGTGCATTACAAAAAACAGTACATGATAAGGGCAAACATTTGTACAATAGCACACAAGATATTCGTTCATACCCCAGTTTCTCAGTTTCTCTTTAACATTACATGTGAAATTTACAACAGAAAGTTAGTTCTATAGTGTTCAATGATTTAATTGCCAAAGGAACAAAAGAGTTTTTATGTCTATTTGATTTTGTGATTGGTGTCTTCTCTCTTCTTTGTGATCTTGAAATGTTAAACTCCTGAAGAAGAGGCTGATATTTTATGCTTCAAATGAATGTGTCAAAACCAGTTCTTAGTAAGCGCCTTTGCGATAAAAGGAATCTGTATACGAAATTTCTTGCGAATCCCTACAAAAGTTGATGAGATTTTTTATCATATATTTACAGAAATTACTTCAGAAGAGAAGATGAATTACTTCCGAAGCATTTCATGTGTCAATCTAGTCATGCATATTTATCAATGACTTAAACTTTGCTAAGATGTTGGTTTTCCTGGCTGGTTTGCTTGATCAATGAGTGGTATTTTTGGCTAGATATAAACGATTGTTAAGTACTCTTTTTGTAGCAAATGGAATTCAGAAATTTAAAAAAAGGGGGGGGGGGATATGAAGGAATGTGGTAACAATATAATAGAAGCTTAAGAAAATAAAAAAAAAATCAACTTTTGGGTGATATTGGAACTAAATTGAGAAAATAAACAATGTCAAGGACGAGTATTGAGAGATTCCTGTTGTCAACTCAAATACAAATTAATCTGTGACACAAACAAAAGAACCTAGAAATATGTTTCTACAAGTGGAAAAGTGATCTCAAATTATTATAGGGTTTATTTAAAAGCTCCGCTTATCAACACTGTTATAAACCTGGTGGTGGCACAGATGGGGGTAGTGGTGTGAGTGTAGTCAGCCGACACAAAACGCCCCTGGCCAGCGCTAGACGAGCGGTCAACCGTGACGAGTTACGACGATCAGCCGAGTCGAGTGTCAAGAGGACGGTTCGGGAAGGATCGCCGTCGTGAACAGAGCTCAGGAGCGTCACGAGGAATGTAGTCATGTGATGAAGCTAGAAACGTCGAGCGATGTTTCGTCCGGTTCTAGAAGGCCTGTAGAGACCCTATATAAGAGCGGAGGTGTCGCAGTCAAGACGGTCGAGAAAAGGGGCTCAATACAGCAAGGTTCAGAAAGAAGGTTCACGACAAGAGTTCAGAACACGGTCGACTACAGCACAGTTCAGCGGTGTGGTTCTGTACGGAGCATTACGACGGTTCAGTGTGGAGTACTATCAAGTACAGTTGAGACGAACGGCGTCTTGATCTTGGTCTGTGATCGAGTCCGACACAACGAGCCTAGTGTGTGAAGTCAGTCCTGAACTGTTGAACCCAGTGAAAGCCCGGAACGAGACGGAGAGGCCAGTGCAAGAGTTGATACGGCGGAACGGTGTTATCGGAGAGATATTTGTACAGTGTACGTTGTTGCCAATTGTACAGTATTGGCTGTTATTTATTCAACTATTAAAGTGTTACGTTACTTTGGAGCCCTGAGTTGTGAAGTTCTGAAGTTGGTGGTGTATGGTGCAGTTTGCTGATAGCCTGGATAGTGAGATTCGTAGCAATACTATCGAATTCTGTTCATCGAATACTCCAAAGGGTTTGCTATTTAAGGACTTATCTTGTTAGGCGCTTCATTGCTGTGTCTTGTGAATGTGAAGATAAGTCAAAACGGATGTCACTCTGGAATAAGCAATAACAAAGACGAAAGGACAACACTATAAAGTTACTGGAGGCTGATGAACGATGTCCAACAAGAAGTGTACTACGTAATGAAGGGAACGGCCCATTGCCACTAAGCTAAATATCTCATCCAGAAACTAACGCCGATCTCTGTCTAAAGCTGCCAGAAGAGCTCTTTGTTTACTTGCGTTTCACTTTAAATCCTAGTCTTGTTTTTAATTATCACGTCACTGTCGCTCAGTCAAAAACTTTACCCTTTTGATGAAACAAATAACTTTTCGCGCCAAAAGTCCTAATCGTGTTAAAACAGTCTCAATGTGTGAAATTCTCCAATGGAAGTAAAATATTTTTTAATTAATTAAACAAACAATTTTTTAATATGCGCTCATTTGTGTGAGTAATGTGTGTCTTTAACAGCTTATCACTTAGTATAATGTCTCCAATAGCTTATCATTTGGCGTAATGTCTTTAACAGCTTATCAGTTAGTATATTATCTTGAACAGCTTATCAGTTAGTATATTATCTTGAACAGCTTATCAGTTAGTGTAGCATGCCTACGTGTCCAGTGCTATGACACATGACTATAAAAATCAAAAGTGCCAAGCTACGTCAGTGGTTAATTAGATATTCTTAAGTCTGGCGTAGGTTTGAACGACACACCGTTCGGTCCCTCTATTGATCTCTGAACTTTTCCATTTGATCTGTTCTCGACTGTTCAATTATGGATTCATCGAAGTGAATTTCTTTTTTTCAAGTTCAGATTGGTCTTCATCTAGTCTTTCATTTTGGTCTTCATCTAGTCTTTCATTTTGGTCTTCATCTAGTCTTATTTTTATATTTCCACTATTTTTCTTTTTTTTTTCACTGTTTGATGAACATACAATTGTACTGCTTATAAGACATAATATTTGATGCAAGAAGCAGGGGCGTAACTAGGGATTTGGGGGCCCTGGGATTTACCTCTTTGGGGTCCCTTGCATTTTGACATTCGACATATGACATGAGATAATGTACGCAAAAATATATAAGCCCCAAATCAAATTGGTTCAGTATATCAGTAAACTTAACAAAAAGTAATCATCAAGACTCTTTTAATGAATAATGCCTTTGTTTATTAGTTAAATAATGCACAAGTGACAAATCTAAATTGATATCGCTTCATGTCGTGCATTCTGTGCAGCAAAGACATCTTTAACATCAACTACATCAACTACATCGATACTTTCTAGTATTTGTGACTTCACTGACATTAAAGCCATGATAAGCCTTTCTTGTGTCATTGTGCTCCTGAGATAGTTTTTGATGAACTTGTGCTTTGAGAATGATCTCTCACATGACGTAATGGAAATGGCCTGAGTTAGCGGTATTCGGAGGAGGTTGCAAAGTTTGAGCACACATAATTCCCATATGAAGCCTTAAAAAAAATAGCACAGTTTGTCATAAGCGTGTCTTCATCTAACAGGTGTCTTGTTTCAAGAAGAAACCCAAAGGTATCCATTTTCTTTCCAGCCTTTGGAATCTGTCCTTCATCTCCATGTGAAATGTTTACAGCACTTCTGTCGCAACACGTTTGAATTGCAGTTCTATTGACACTCCAACATTAGAACTCAACTTCCCATCAAGTCTTTTCTTTCTTCTGGTTGTTTTGATTACAGGGAATCCATAGTATTCACTACCTTCTTTTGCTTTTTCGATGGATTGGGTTTTTGTCAGTTTCTCATCATTTTGCAGAAAGCATGAAAGGGTACTAATTTCTTTAGCAGCTTCCCGTATATGCAGTCCTGACACTTTTTGTCAATCAAATATATTAATTTATGTATTCACAAATAAATTTCGGACACCCATTTGGGCCCCCCTTTCCCGGTGGGGACCCGGGGAGATTTTCAAATTCTCCCCCCCCCTTAGTTACGCCACTGGCAAGAAGATATCCAATTAAAAAACAAACAAACAAATAATTAAAGGAGTATGTTTAACACAAACTGGAGGGCAACATGAGTATATTAAAATACTGTTGTAAACCTGGTGGTGACACAGATGGGGGTAGTGCTGTGTGTTTTTAGCCTACCCAAATCGCCACAGTCCAGCGCAGGACGAGCGGTCAACCATGACCAGTGACAGTACACGCCAGTACGGCAAGGACCAGTGTATTAAATATTACGCACGCAAGTCAAGGGCGAAAGTGATCAACTGGAGTGGACAAGAAGGTTTGAGGCCAGTAGAGACACTATATAAGAGCGAGTATGTTAGAATGACTTCACGTTACCTCGCAATGTGACCAGACGAGGCGAGACAGACGGTGTGTGAAGTCAGGCGGAGCAAGGCTAGCTTTTGGACAGTTAGTGTGATGTTGTTGCCAACTGTACAGTATTTGTAATGTATTTGAAATTAAACTGTTACTTTGGAGCCCTGATGAGTTGTGAGGTTCTTTAAGTTCGTTGTGTCGTGTGGTGCAGTTAGAAGAGTGCCTGGATAGTAGGAGAGAGGATCGTAACAATACTATGCATATAACTACTATTATAGATAGTGAAGCAGATAAGTACGACATTTAAAACTGGCTTTAAAAATGTTACAATATAAATGTTCATATTTAGCTTTTTACATTGGATCAATATCAAACTAAGACCGATTGTTATAGTAGGCCCAACTGCAGACATGTGACGCTGCAACGAGGGTTATCTTATCTTATATAATACAGACGTTACTTCAAAAAAGAAGATGATTACGTTCTACGCGTCATGCACGAAATCATATACAGACTCATCATTCACCGACACTTCGTTCCCCCACAACTGGCTCACAGAGGACTAGTTCAACGACCGTTGCTTGACGACTAATGGTTCACTGACAAATCTTTCACTGGATACAACATTCTGTTTATATTCTCGTCGCGTGTTTATTTATTTATTTTTAAATTAAAAGTGCGTACAGCGGATTGATATATTATAATGTTTGTTCCTATCATTTCCCAAACTTTTTGATTGCTGAGTGACACAAGGCTACGCCTTAATCCGAGTTTCTTGTTAGTTTTTCTAAAAATGAGGACACTTTGTGATAAAATTAGATCTTTCCGCGCCGTAAGGTGCATTGTCAGCAAGCAGTCTACTTAGAGATTTGTCACTGGCAACGAATGCAGCCTTTTCCCACTTAGTGTCCACTGCTCTGAGGTGTTTCATGAAGGTGTGGAGCCATGTTATACGAGTACTACCCTGTTTGCGTTTTCTCGTATTGGCCTACATGTCATTGCAACTCTTGGTATGCGTGATTCATTCTATCAGAAGACATGTCCCGCAAACATGCGACGCTCGGTTACAACATTAAGCGGTCAAGTCCCAGTTCGGCATAGAATTTCTTTGTTTGTGACCCGATCTCTATAATTGACTCCTAAAATCCATCTTAGCCATATTTGCTGAGCCACATGTAGCATTCTCTCGATTTAGGCTGATGACTTCCATGTCTCGCTTGCAATTGAGATGATGATTGTGTTAAATATAAATAGGGGGATATTTGTCTCTAGCTTAATTGCTTAGCTTGTCCAAACAGGTCGCAGCTTTTGGAAAATGGCCCCCTCCTTTCCTATTTGCTATTTGGCATACTATGTCATGATAGGCACTCTCGTCGTTTACAATAATGCTGCCTAGGTATGTGAACTCTTCAAGCTCTGACTTACCAAGTCTGAAGGGGGGCAACCTTTGCCTTACACTCCATTCGCATAATTTTAGTTTTTACCTGTTTATTCGGGGGCTAATTTTGGGTGCCTCTCTGTCTAGGGTGTTTATCATTTTGTATATGCATTTACACATGGCCTCAGTATGTGTTCAAATCAGTTCGTTGCGACTGATTTTCGCGTTTTAAATCTCCTATCAAGAGGAATAGGTCGTTGCTGGGTGTTTCATCAAGTGTCTGTTAAAGTTGTTTATACAAAATATTCTTGATAATATTTTCTGCATCCTCGATAGGGGCAATTTGTTTTGTTAGGAGTCGTACTGTAATAATGTGGTCGCTGATTGGCTATCAAGCAATTAGCGGTGAGGCTGCTATTTCGTTCATGGCGATGCCTTCACCACCAGCGGCTCGGAATCGTGTCCATAGCAAATTATGGTCTTGCCGTCATTGATTATTTTCCCACTTGATTTCCACCGCATCTCGCAGAATGCCCAGCCAGTAGGTGTCAAACTCGTTTAAAAGTTGGACCACTTTACCACATTGGGTTAGGATTCTTATGTTTCATGTGCCAATAAGGGTCGGTTTCTTTGCATTGGTTGCATTTGCATTGTATAAGGCATTGGATGATTAGACGTCCTTTAGGATTCGGCCCAATGTCGTCATCGGGGGTTGGCTCCTCTTGCCGCATGTAGAATTATATTTATTTTAGTAGTAACACAAATTGAAACAAAATCTAAACTCACAACAAAAAGACGTCTTTATTGTCTCACGTCTCTTGACCCACCCCCTTTTTTCCTCAAATGACATTCGTAACTTCTCTTAAAATTCATTGTTACAGACCCGTTCATGATTTCATCAGAAGCGCCCACAACCCTTTCCGCGTAGTAACCTTGGGAATACACACATACACTCCATAATATAATCTTGCATTGAAATAATCTCTCTTCCAATTGGTTGTTATATACTAATCTATATTACCACTAACTGACTCATTGACAAAGAGTTCTCTTATCAGCATTAAAAAATGCACAAAACCTACTTTTGAGCAAAAAGTTAACCACTTATCCAGATGTAAATGCAAATGCAAACATTATGTAACATGCAAATATTATTGAATAATCAGGTAGATAGTTCATTGTTCAAACAAACAAACTCTATGGGGTATGTAATGAAGTCATGTACAAAAATTCAAAATTTTGAAAAGTAGCTAGCACGTTGCACTTTATGACTGATGAATTTATTTGCCGTTGATTTGAGATCTAGCTTATCAGTCCGTTCCTTGTGGATGTTTAAAATCATGACATGGTTCAATCTTTCTTGTCCCATTGTTGCCCTTATATAGGACTTAACACGTAGCATTGTTGAAAATGATCGCTCAGAACATGCGTTGGTTGCAGGTATGCATGCCATCAACTTCCACACCGTAACAACCTCTGAGAAAAGTGATCTGTGAGGAATTGAAAATCCAATAATTTCCATTTTTAGATGTGAAAGGTCTACATGATTCATTTGGTTGAAAAGTGATGGTAGAAGTAGTAGTTGTATTGATAGTGTATCTCTATTTAAGTCTTCCTTATAGAAATCAGTGACAAAGTCCAGCTCCTTTTGGTAGTTTTTATTGTTGCAAGCGTACAGAGTATTTGCGACCTGATGCATGCCAAAGTTAGCTCTAGAACTTCAAAATATAACTGTCTGTAATAGGACTTAACATTCTGATGATGATATGCATCGCCAGTAGAATTTTCATATCTTTTTGGCATGTTTAATTTCCGTGGTAGCTTTGGTTCCTCTATGTTGACAGTCGAATGACTTTCTCCCAAAACAAATTATACGAGCTTTCATCTCGCATTTTGTCTAAGGTAGTGGTAACCAAATCTGCGAGATGTTGCCCTTCTGTTGCTGACACATTTTCAGATTGCAGGGAACGACTTAGATTATCCGTATGTAGGAAAATGATTTCTGCAATGAGCAATCCAAATAGAAAAGAGAAATTTTCCATGTCATCTGACACCGTTTATTCTAGCTTTTACTTCTGAATCCAAGTTCCTTTGTTCCAGACATTCATACCACAATCGAAGTAGGACAGAATAATTTGTTTCAATGCTTTTGAGAGTTTCTCCTCTAACAGTCCATCGGGTCGAACTCATAACACGAATTCCAGAGTTATCAAGTTTCATCTCTTGGCGTAATTTATGAAATGCGGTTTCTCGTTTAGGGGAGAATTTAATTAGTTTTATTTCAAAAGATGTATTTAATGTATCTCGGAACAAAGCAATATCTTTGAAAACATCGGATACAGCTAAATTCAAGGAGTGACCATATCAATGACTAAACGTGGCTCTAGGTTTTAGATCATTTATTTGTTTTGCAACGCCATTTTTACATCCCGACATGTTTGCATCTCCATCAAAACATAGACCTCTGCATTTTTTTATATCAAGATTGAGTCTGCAAAGTACGTCCATTAAAGCGCTAAATAGTGTATCAGACGATATATTGTCTACCTGATACAAGCCCAAAAAGTCCTCATGAGCTATGAGTTCCTTGTCGATCCACCGAAGACAAACTGTGAACTGTTCTTTGTTGCTTAGGTCCGTACACTCATCAGCACGTAGTGATTAATAGTCAGATTGACAAATGCAGGATGATAAATTGCGAATTATTTGGTGACTCATTATTCTCAAACATTCATTTTGAATTTCATGAGAAGTGAATTTCAACTGTTTTTTATTCATCCATTCCGACATCAATTGATCATCTTGATTAAAGAATAATAGAGCTTGTGTAAAGTTGTTGTCTGCTTCATCACCTTCTCCTCTTAATGGTAGTCCTTGACGTGCTAAGAATTGCATTGTTTGTAAAATTTTAAGGAGCATACGACCGTGTTGATCTTTTTCCTCCTTGTGTTGCTTACTTAACAGTTCTCCAATATCTGATTTAAATAATGTCTGTTCATATGCATTTCTGTGGAATTCGCTCTTTTCCTGTTGTCTAAAACTCTCCATAGCTTTTTTTCCAATTACGGAAGCCAGTTTTTGTAAATGCATGTTCACTGTTTTGTTTTGAGGCTGTGGAAGTGAATTGTATGCAGGTATAGCATCACTTTCAATTGAGTAATGTAGCCAGTCATGTGTTTCACACCATTCACTGGGAAAACTGCGGTTTTTTGCAGACTTGCCAAATTGAGTAAGTGGAAAATGAAAGGACTCATCTGGATGGAACTTGTCTGTTTTAGGATCAATAGTACATTTAGTAGAGCCAGCTGATGTTGATCTATATTCACTGGTAGAATTAGCTGTTGTTGAAGTAGATTTAGTAGAGCCACCTGATGTTGAAGTAGATTCACTGGTAGAATTAGCTGATGTTGAAGTACATTCCGTAGAGCCAGTTGATGTTGAAGTAGATCCTGTTGTACATATAAATTATGATATACATTAATAATGATACATAAAACCAAAATAGAAGAAAACCTAAGTAAAATAAAACCTTGTTATTTACACGCAGGGTGGTAGGTGAAAGGATCATCAAGGCTGAAGGACTAGTTAACTTTCGACTGAGTAGAAACGTTGGTTTCTACGAAGTAGAAAGTCTTTACCAAAAATGCCGCAAAGGCATATATACCAACGAAATTATTAGACAATACTCAAGTGCAAATGAATTAATAACTTACCAAAGAAACTCGTTAATTTTCGGCATTTGGTTGCTGATTGCTGTAATTCCGCATGTCTTTTTTCTCTAACTTTTTGTGCACCTCCTTTTTGCATTTCGTTTGCTAAAGTAAAATTGAGTGACTGAAGTACTGATAAAAATAAGTGAGGAATGATTATAACAATAAATAAGAACTCCTCAATAAATGAAACTATTGTACTATTTTGGGTAAGCCAAATGTCCTATTAATACTGTCTATACCTATGGTCACCGTAGTTAACCACAACTCCGCCACCCCACTACAGACTCCAGCATACTGATGCACGGGAGAACATTATAATAGTTTGAGAGATGGAGAGTCCATATTTTAAAAAACAGATTTTATTATCGCCGTTTTCGTATTGCGTATTCAAATGGAGATATAGCCATACCAGTGGCGCATTTAGTGGGGGGGCATCAGGCCATGCCCCCCCCCCCTTTTCATTTAATGAGGGCCATGACCCAATGGACATTGCACTTAATGGCCCCTCCATCGAGCCTCCAACCCTTAAAGTGCCCCCCTCCTCCCTTCAAGAAATTCTCAATAGAGCCCCGCCCTTCATCTTCATTTTTTAAATCTATTTCCGGGAGTGTATAGTGAAGTTCACCAGCGGCCGGGGGGGGGGGCACGTGCCCCCCCCCCCCGGCCCCCCCTTCAAGCGTCATTTCCGCTTCTTTTCAGATGCAGTCTAAATAAAAAACAAAACCATTCTAACAGTATTAATAAGATATATCTAGAGTCTTTTTCTTTTGTTTGAGAGTGAGAGAGAGAGAGAGAGAAATGGTACTATGTCTATTGGGGGGGGGGAGAGATAAACTTTTACAGTTAATAAAACTAAGTTTATATTCCTTTTTATTTAAAGAAAAACAAATCACAATAAATATAGAAAAAGGAACGGGAATGTGACATTCCATTAGGGCCTTCGGAAAATGCATTTTGTTCTCTCTAGGACTGAAACTGAAGGTATAAAGAAATGTTTGCGGTGTCTAATACCGTACATGGCTTGTTTTAAGATTAAAGGTCGCAACAAAAAAACAACAACAAACAAAGAAACTAATCTAAGGGGGTCACGGTTGAAATGTAATAAAGATTGAATAGATTGAATTGAGAAGCCGAAGAAAAGTCATATAGAGTGTACGGAGGACTAACTTTTGGTTGTTCCCCGGGGGGGGGGGGGGAAGGGTAGCGGATAAGCAAAAGTTATACTAGAATTCATGGACCCAAAGTATGAGTGCGTGTATGTGTCGGGACGCATTATGAAACGGGTTTTTCCAAATCAAATCAAAAGTCTACGTCGAGGCGCAGGTAATAAAAACCAAAAAAAGATCAAAATGGGGGTTCCAGAGAGGTAAAAGAGAGAGAGAGAGAGAGAAAAGGAAAGAGGGAGCGGACCGTGAAATTTCATTGTAACAGATACACTTATTCAAGGGCTAAAAAACAGAATGTTAGGTTGGTCGTTCAAATGTGACCCATGTATTTAAATAAAAATAACAAAAAAAAACAAGGGGGTGTTCAGGGCATAATAAAAAATTTAAAGCTTGGGAACAAATCAACGGGCGTATCCGGTGTGCACTTCTAGTAATAAAATATGTCAATAGTATACATGACCTTAACTGTTTGAAGTAAATATAGTTTGACGACTTACAAACAAATTCATTGAAATCCTCAAATTGTACATTGCTTCTACCTTACACTGAAGTCTACATCTTTCATGATGCTCCCTACCTCAAGATTGAATCAATCTTCGCCCTTGCTCATGTTTTAACGCCCCAGGTTACAAACTCCCAGAGTGGCGTCTCTTAAAAAAAAGTGACAACAAAATCTGCTTGTCATCTTCAGGCACAGTTTTAACGATCATCTTTTTTTTTTAATGCTAGGTTCAAGTTTGTTGCAACACTGCATACTGTTCATTAAAGTGAAAGTAAGGCTCTAGAGAAGAAGTATTCAAATTACTTTTGACCAACTTTTTTTTTTACATATCAACTATAAATATATTGCATTGTAGAGCATATTACACGGACGTTCCACATGCGCGCTGTTACAAATTGCATTCAATAAACATATTTTCTAAAACATATTACATTTTTAAAACATATCACGTGCTATAATATATAACATTTTAGAACATAGAACATAGTAAATATATCATATAATTAATTAAATTCTATAACATAATGCATTTTAGACTATATTAGATGCTGGGGTGTTTTACCCACTGTTATGTATATCATACTCTAACATTCCTCATTATGCTATAACGCATGACAGATTGTTACATATCACATACTCAACAAAATGTAAGTATCAAATCACTGTAACTTACGCGAAGATTTTCCCGCCTTTTAAAGACTACTCTCTTCCCCCTCTCCCCTTCCCTAACCTGCTCACCTCTGTTCATTGAATAACAATGATAAACTCACAGCTTGACAGAAGAGGTGGGGGGGGGGGGGGACGTTGAAAAGGCAACAAAGAATCTATACAATGATCTCTTCTGCCTCTTGACTCGAAAAACGTAATTTTCTTTCAGATCGAAACTTCGATTTGTTCTTCATAGACTGAAAGTAAAAAAAACAACAACATCAAAAACAAAACATTATTTGTTGACAGTTGGCGTTAGTAGTCTCTTGCCAAAAAAACAAACAAAAAAAATTATCTTTTTCATTAACATTTTGAGCTTCTTGATGTTGACATTTTAAGGCCTAGAATTTGGTTCAAAAATTTTCAGTGTTGCTGTAGGATAACTTTTTTCCTACCTATCTTAGCCGTCCTAAAATTATTCCATTCGGTTACATTGAATTAACTTTTATTTTAAATACTTCATGGGTGAGCGAGGGTACTCTTGGCATCACTGTAAGGGATACGAGAACCACGGACTCTATAGGGGATGCGAGTACCCATGATATCTCTACACGAAATGCGAGTACTCCTTATATGACTCTATGGGGTGCAAGTACCCAAGACATCACTCCAGGATTAGGGTTACTGCTAGGTTTAGGTTAGAAGTAACAATGAAACGCTATAATAGAAATGGACTTGCAAAGTCAACCCTCTCTGCTTACATCTGGTTTCGAAGTTGTCACAATTTTGAAAGCCGTTTATTTAGCGTTATAAATCCAACAAATCTTCAATGGAGACAGAACATCAATGAGTTTCTTGTATCCATTAAGTTTTTTTCTGTTGAGGCCAGGTGACAAAATGAATGATTTTTCATTGGCTAGAGTTGCTTCGCGTCACAACACTTTAATTTGATTAGCTGCTTGTATCACATATGCACACAAACACAAACATGTATGCACACCCACGGACAGACATGGGAATAATAAAATATTGAACAGGCATGTGCATAAAATGTTTTATTGGCGGACAAATTCCACGTGTGTCGGAAGTCTACAGCCACACATCGCACAAACAATAAGATGTTCACCCTTTCCAGACAGAACAAAAAAAACAACAACACTTCTTTTCAGTGTGATATGCAGTCATCAAAGCAAAAGCCACCGTAACCTGCGATATTTGTGGATGGGAGTGTCTCTCCAAAACAGGGCTCCACAGCCACAAGAGGAAGTGTGCGAGATGAACCGTAGTCGTTCTACGACTGAAGGAGGCCAATGATGATGATGTAGTCATAGAAGCCAGTTTGAATTATCAGGCATATCACTTATCTCCCTTGACAAGACAAGGGAGGCGACTATCTATTATATTTAGTGCAAATTAGAAACGGAAGAATGAAAAGTCAATCAAGAGGGGGGGGGGGTGAGCGAGACCATTCGTTAAATAAAGCCACAACACTGACCTGCGACTCGCAACCTGGAGGCAATAAAGACCAATAGCTTGTTTTAAAGCTACAACACTGACCTGCGACTCGCAACCTGGAAGCAATGAAGACCAATAGCTTGTTTCCACGTCGACCTTAAAACAAGCTTTATTGTTATTTAAATGAAAAAAGTGAGAGAAAAAAAAAGTAAAGTACCTCTTTCAGACCTTGCGATCTATGTGGCAGATGATGTTAAGACAATCTCTTTCTTTGTCCAACGGTTAACGAGCAGGGTGTCAAGTGGCCAGCACAACGACCAACCGCCTTTACTTTCTCCAACTAAAGTCAGGTACCCATTAAAGTTGGGTGGACTCAGGGGCGCCTTAAAAATCTCGAAATTTAAAATCCCAGTCTTCAGCGAGATTCAAACCCATGACCCCAGGTTCGGAAACCTAGCGGTTAACCACTCAGCCACCGCTTATTTAAGTATCGAACCGAATAAATCAGTGCATTTTGCACTAAGTAATAGGTTACTACAGTAACTGCTCAGGTAAATTATTTTTTCATTACTTAATACTACAGCAGATAAATTGTTACATTATCTCCTATTTATGTTTCCTTCTCTTCATACGTTCACACGAACTTGGAAACTGGCCTTTCGAATAATGTTTTTTCTAAAATATTTTGTATGTTCCTTATTGAATTGGTCAAGTCAGCACAAGGGAAATATAGGAACAGCATAAAACCCCGGGTGACGTCATGCAGGTCAAACCTTGAAAAAGGAAGCAGGTCAGACTCTTACCGGTCACATATGTCAAGTCAAACTGTGACGAGTCCCACATGTCAAACTTTCACGAGCCTTTTCAAAATAATTTATATTGTAAATAGACAATTTTATTTCGCTACAGAATGCCATCACGCTCACGTCTGGGGTCAGGATAAGTTAGTTGATACCCTTGTCACTGTTTTGTTCATACAACCAGTTTTACATCTAGATTGATTTGAAACCAAACAAAAGATACAGAAAAACCACTTGAAATTGTAGCTTACAAAATAAATAAAAGAAAAACATATGACATTCTCACGATTAACTCACAATCATTTAGATATAAAAGAGATCCATTTCAGTAGATAGCATGACGTCCCACGTCAGTCACGTGCAATTTCTTGTGACGAGACTTCACAAAATCTGCTCACACCGCCCCTCCCATCCTTGATCCTCGACACCTCTTCAGCCATGATTGCATCACAGCCTAATACACCCTTGCCTTGTAATGAACAACTCATTTACAACCCCCTCCACACCCTCTTCTTGCCTCATCACTCTCATTTAACATTTCAATTAGACCTCATCTGCCATTAAAAAAAATGTTGTCCCCTTTATATCCATGCTTAGCGCCCTTCCCCCGCATCCCCTTTTTACCTCCCTTTTTGTGACCTCCCTAGCTGCTTGTTGAAGGGCCTGGCTAAATGAGATCCAACAAGGTCAAGTAATTGCCCCCTTTCTTTCCCTGTTCGTGCCCCCTCCCCCTCTCCCTCTTTCTGCACTTGTACATCATAGCGTCATTTCATATCTTGTGCTTAACATCTAGAAATAAACTACTTAGCGGCATTCGATTCTGAGGATTCGATGAGGGTTAGCGTGCCTGTCACGTGACCTGTGTTGACAAGCATGTGCGAGTAGGACTTTATCGAAATTTTAATCCAAGTCTTAAACCTAATCAAAGTTTACTCTATCGTCTGTGTCGCTATTCTATAAGTAATTAGAGACTGAGAATACGTTGTTGACACGTGTCTTGTCTTAAACCTATTCCAATGTTAATCTGTATGTCTTGTCTTAAACCTATTCCAATGTTAATCTGTGTGTCTTGTCTTAAACCTAATCCAATGTTAATCTGTGTGTCTTGTCTTAAACCTATTCCAATGTTAATCTGTGTGTCTTGTCTTAAACCTATTCCAATGTTAATCTGTGTGTCTTGTCTTAAACCTATTCCAATGTTAATCTGTGTGTCTTGTCTTAAACCTATTCCAATATTAATCTGTGTGTCTTGTCTTTTTTTTTAATGTTTCACATGTTTCGGATGTTGCTTCATATTTGAAGAGAATTGACTTCCTGGCCCAAAGCCTCGCTAGAAGACGAAGGATGGCAGAGGGTTCGAACTGTCGAGGACTCAGAAAGACAGTCCACAGCGCATTCCACACGACCAGGCAACCTATGAGATGTTATTCTGACATTGGCACTAACCTTAAACTTATAAAATACTACTCTATCATTTGTGTCTCGTCTTAAACTTATATTGTCTACTCCATTGTTCATTATTTTGTTAAAGGTTTCTTGGTAACGAAGTCGCTTTAATGTAGTACGCTCCGTAAAACCTTACTGAATGGTCTTGAACTTAAAGGAGAAAAAACTTTCTTTGTATTAATCTCTTAACGCTTTTTTTTAAATTGATATTATCTTTTAAATCAACAAGAAAATGGTGACAACATGTCTGACATAGCCGCTGGTTGAAATGTTTCACTTATCCGCTGGTTGAAATGTCTGACTTAGCCGCTGATTGAAACGTCTGACTTAGCCACTGATTGAAATGTCTGACAGCCGCTGGTTGAAATGTCTGACTAGCCGCTAGTGGAGATATCTGACTTATCCGCTGGAGGAAATGTCTGACTTAGACGCTAGTTGAAATGTTTGACTTAACCGCTGGTTGAAATGTCTGACTTAGCCGCTGGTTGAAAGTCTGACTAGCCGCTAGTGGAGATATCTGACTTATCCGCTGGTTGAAATGTCTGACTTAGCCGCTGGTTGAAATGTCTGACTAGCCGCTAGTGGAGATATCTGACTTATCCGCTGGTTCAAATGTTTGACTAGCCGCTGGTTAAATTGTTTGAATTATCGCTGGTTGAAATGTCTGACTTAGCCGCTGGTTAAATTGTTTGAATTATTGCTGGTTGAAATATTTGACTTAGCCGCTGGTTGAAATGTCTGACTTAGACGCTGGTTGAAATATTTGACTTAGCCACTGGTTGAAATAGAATAAATAAAATAATAAAACTTATCTATTTAGTTCTTTAAAGTATTTTAGACATAAGAATATTTGTTTCTGAATCAGAGAAAAGAAACGCAAAGAACAGCTAAAATAAACAAACGTGCTCCTTCTATCAGGTGATGCTTTCTGAATTCGTTGCTTGTAGTCATCATGTTATCAAACCTACTTTTATTCTGAACTTTGAGCCCTTTTTGATTAATTTCCGTTAAGCTTAATTAAAAAAAAAATAATAAAAAAGTCTCATTCATTCAAAAGGCGATCCACATTTTGACACTTGGATTTGTTTTGTCAGACAACAGAGATTCTATGAATGACTCATGGAGTTTGAGGATAAATTTCATGACTCTGTGTGTGCGTGTGCTCTCCCTTTGCGTGTGTGTGTGTAGGGGTCATTCACTCAAAATAAGTATCAAATCGGAAATTCCGAGCACTTGAAGTCGTCCTAGTAAAACAATTGACTTCGTTCACAAAATGATCTAGAATCCTCCTTTTATGTTATGGAACTAATATTGAAGTCATGGAACTAATGCTGGAGTTATGGAACTAATATTGAAGTTATGGAACTAATATTGAAGTTATGGAACTAATATTGAAGTTATGGAACTAATATTGAAGTTATGGAACTAATATTGAAGTCATGGAACTAATAGTGTGATTATGGAACTAATATTGAATTTCTGGAACTAATGTTGGAGTTATGGAACTAATATTGAAGTCATGGAACTAATATTGAAGTCATGGAACTAATGTTGAAGTTATGGAACTAATATTGAAATCATGGAACTAATATTGAAGTTATGGAACTAGTATTGAAGTTTTTTACAGTAACTGGTGGGGATGGTAAGGAGAGATGTCCGCTGAGACAGCGCCAGAAGACCTGCATGGTAGGTACTTGTTTGACCAGAAAATACCGACCATTTCCTTCAACACTGCATGCTTTTATCGAACACGACACTGGTACCAAAAACTCTCCAACATAAGAAAAACTATATGGAGAATTGCCCGATCTCGAAATTACAGCACAGTTTATCTGAGATATTGATCTTTGAACCCTGCAACATAATAATAAGAACTTAGACAAAGTTATTTCCAAGTTTCTTTTGTGTAAATGTGTCATTGACTTTTTTTAAATTTTCAGATCGAACTTTTTGAAGACGTCTCGAGAATTGGTTGACGTTAACAACAACAAAAAAGAACAAAATAGTTTGAGAAAAGGAAAAAACTTTCCTCCTTCTAAAGCTGATAGTGCGATGAGTTCACTCTTAATAACTAATGAATGGTAGATTTAAAAAAAAAATTGTTGTTTTTGCTCTGCCCATTCCTACCTCCCCCCCCCCCCCCCCGAAACAAAATCGTGGTTGAGCGAATCTACTAGATATTAGACAATTCTTCTTAGACTTAGAAGACGGTACAAAAAATGTTCTTGAAATCTATTAATCACAGACCTATATATATTATACTTATACTGGAAATCAGAAACAAATTCTTATCCGATAATGATCAGATCACAGACCTATATATACAAATTGTTATCACGTAACTCTTTTTTTCAAGCTGTTAGGGGAGTCGCCTCAAATCTAGGAAAATCGATCTTTTCTTGGAAAAGTAATGATCTTTAGTTTTTAAAGTTTAGAAATAAAGCAATACCATTTTGCGCATTTTAAATACAATAGGCTTTTAATCAAATAATATATACACACGCAATTCTATGCAAGATGTTAAGATGTTTCGAAAATCCTGGCTCGAAGTAATTCAAGTCTGATGATTTAAATCATCTTATGTACATTTAAATAGATTGATTACCTTGATCTTTCTAGATTATGTATTTAAAAATTGCATAATAATAATTATGAGACGAGAGTTTTCTTATTTTCGATGTTCAATTACTAGATCTAGATCTAAAAAATAAATTATATGTTACATAGGTTAGGGTTTAAAAAAAACAGCTTTAATTCTTTTAACTTCTTTGCAAAACAACGCTTTCTTTTAGCTTTTTTGAAGTTTTCCACGACATTTGTGTGTAGCGTTAGAGATTACCATGTCCAATCTAGGTATATTATATGTCTGTGCTATTAATTTATCCAACTATTATATGGAAATATATATATATGGAAATACCGGAAGACGTAGTCTGTTTAAGATAAAGATTTTATAGTCCTCTAGCGAAATTATAAAATTTTAAAAAATACTTTGACAAATTATAACGGTCAAACTAGAATTTTCCCAGTAGGACCAAATAGCTAGTAATTCACTTCCCAAAGTTATACATTATCTGCCAAATGTCTACGAAAGCGTTAGAGCCATTTTCGATAACCATGTCCAGGTTCCATTTGTTTCGAGGTTTTGCAAATGAACGTGCAAGAGGAATATTAGAAGGCACATGCACACACACTCACATACAAACACAAGCGTGTCTAGAAAAACCTACCAAACACAGCTAGAGACAAGACGTTTGATTAGAAAGAATCGGAAACGAAAACTTTGACGATACTTTCAGTTGACGATAGCCATTTAGTTGCTCTTATACATAAGATATGATCCGCCATTATGAATGGAAGGGGAAAGCACCCACTTGACTTCTGCAAGTTTCATTGATCTTATTTTGTTTTTCACACGGAACAAAGCCTTCCACAGAAACCTTCACCCTTTCTTGTTCCAAGTGCTTGCAATTGTCCACTGGCAGACTTTCATTCAAATTTGCAGCCCCCCTCCCTTCATGCTCCCCACCATCTTTAATCACGCGCCACTTCAGGCATCCAGCATTCTTCTATCACCCCTCCCACCTCCTATCAAAACTAGATGTAAAGAAAAAAAACACTTTTTTCCAATGAGGTACTCCCTCCTCTTAGATGTAAATCAGCAAGACATCTATGAACATGCTTGAATTGCTTGAATATTATTTGACAACGCTGCGTGGTTTTTCCAAGGGAGACAACTTGACCGGAATGTTTTTTGTGTTTTTTTAATGAAACATATAGCTCCTTTTGTCTTATCCCCCCGAAACCCCTCTTTTTCCCAGTAGTGCTTACATTATTCACTTACTTGCATATTTAATTTTTTGATGAGGTATCATGTTCCTATCTGTATCAGAAAATATTGATATAATTTAAAAAGCACACTTTAATAGAAACTGTCAACTTTGCCAAGAGTGGCTGTTAATCATTGTTACGTTACATTTAACACACACACACACACACAAATTACAGTTGAAATGTAACATTAACAGATTGATGTACGCAGTGTTTCAGCTTGGCCTTATCACGTACTTCATCTAATCATTTGATTTGGTTCATCCAGTTTGCTGACTTGGTTTATTCAATCAGTGAAATTGGTTCATCCAATTAGTGAACTTGGTTCATTCATTCAATTGGCTTGGTTAGTTAATTCGTTACTGGGCTAGGATTAGTGTTCAGAAAAAAAAATCGCCACGCCACTGGAAAGTTATGGATTAGCTTTCGCTGTAAACACACTTTTACTTTATTTACAGCTGACCACATGCAACAGTTAGCCCTAGTCTTGTTAACAGCTGACCACATGCAACAGTTAGCCCTAGTCTTGTTAACAGCTGACCACATGCAACAGTTAGCCCTAGTCTTGTTAACAGCTGACCACATGCAACAGTTAGTCCTAGTCTTGTTAACAGCTGACAACATGCAACAGTTAGCTCTAGTCTTGTTAACAGCTGACCACATGCAACAGGTAGCCCTAGTCTTGTTAACAGCTGACCACATGCAACAGGTAGCCCTAGTCTTGTTAACAGCTGACCAAATACAATTCTAACATTCAGATAACCACATAAATTAGTATTATCAGATGACCACATTAAATATTTTCTAACAGATGACCACATAAAATATTTTCTAACAGATGACCACATAAACTATTTTCTAACAGCTGACCACATGCAACAGGTAGCCCTAGTCTTGTTAACAGCTGTCCAAATACAATTCTAACATTCAGATAACCACATAAATAAATTCGTATTATCAGATGACCTCATAAAATATTTTCTAACAGATGACCACATACAATTCCTCCAAATGGATGACCACATACATTTTTATTATCAGATGACCACATAAATATTTGTTAAATTACCACATACGCTATTGAAAGCTCTGTCATAATTCAGTCCAAATCCACAGAACGTCCAATTGGACTGATAATTTCAGCAGTAAGTTTCCTGTTTCTTGTTCTGTTATGTCTTTGATTTCCTCCAACCCTGCTCCTCCCGCCCCCACTCGACCACGTCAACGTGTCCCTTGTCTTCGAATCCAATCGAAGCGGCACTAAGAAAACAAAATGTTCTATTGAAGACACACTGTCAAACAACGAATGGTGAGCTGTGGTGAAACAAAGCAGACGGCGAACCAATTCAGAAACCACGCGGCTTAGGAATGATCTAGATCTAGCTTTATCTAGGTTTATTAGTGTTTTTGAAACGTCAAGACTGATGTCTGTGAAAGATGATCTTCTGGAATTGAAAATTGCTTGAAATACTTGAAAACAACCGATAATGTTGATAGCATAATCAAACAATTTGAGTCGATCAGTTGGCCAAATACAAAAATAACAGAAAAAAAAACCAAAAGAAAAACAAGATGGGTAAAAGCAACTCATTTGTCTGGAAATATTTTTCCTGGTGTGATAAAGAGATTATAATTTGTTTTCTTTACAAGCAACTAAATTCTAAATAAAATTAACCAGAAATTAAAGATATAATTTTCGAATTGTCTGGCCATAGACAGATTATGAATTTGCTACCACTAAGCCTCATTGTAGTCATTTTTTTTCAACACAAACCTGTAGTAACGTGTTTATTGTGTCCCCACCATTTGAAGTGGGTCAACAATGATATTTGAAAAGCTTACAATCATAGATGGAACTTGTCAACTAGTCTAGATGGAACTTGTCAACTATTCTAGATGGAACTTGTCAACTAGTCTAAATGGAACTTGTCAACTAGTCTAGATTGAACTTGTCAACTAATCTAGATGGAACTTGTCAACTAGTCTAGATGGAAGTTGTCAACTAGTCTAGATGGAATTTGTCAACTAGTCTAGATGGAACTTGTAAACTAGTCTAGATGGAACTTGTCAACTAGTCTAGATGGAACTTGTCAACTATTCTAGATTGAACTTGTCAACTAATCTAGATGGAACTTGTCAACTAGTCTAGATGGAACTTGTCAACTAGTCTAGATGGAATTTGTCAACTAGTCTAGATGGAACTTGTCAACTAGTCTAGATGGAACTTGTTAACTATTCTAGATTGAACTTGTCAACTAATCTAGATGGAACTTGTCAACTAGTCTAGATGGAACTTGTCAACTAGTCTAGATGGAATTTGTCAACTAGTCTAGATGGAACTTGTCAACTAGTCTAGATGGAACTTGTCAACTAGTCTAGATGGAACTTGTCAACTATTCTAGATGGAACTTGTCTTACTTCTAGAACCAGAAGCTATTTTAAACTGACCTATGAATGCAACGCCTTAAAGAAAAACAAAAGCCTTTTTAAAAATTGCGATAACTATTCAGGACTAATTGTTTTTTTTGTTATTAATAAGTACATTGTTTTTATCATATTCATTATTCTGAATGTTTCCGCTCGATTACACATGACAGATCGGAACAGAATGCAAAATTCTTTGCGGTTATGATAGGCAGATGTGCCATTTATTATTCAGCATCAGGGCACCACTAACCGGGCAGGAGGGCGTTCAGTAAAATGGTGGGCGCATTTGCATTATTGATGACGTAATTTAATCTTATCTTTTGTTTCCCACATAATACATTTTTCAAGACAAAGATTTTGGACCTACGTGTTACAAGACAATGACATGTTATCTATCTATATGGCTCCTTCTGTCTGTTATATTACATGAACTGCAAGTATTTCTTGGATGTAAAGTCGCTAGATGTTCTTGCCTTGTTGGTTCAAAGAAAGCAATTTTCATAAAAAAAAAAAGAATGGCATTTAATATTTAGTTAAAAAAAAAGAGTTTCAGCGGTCTGAGAAAGAGAAAAAGCCGCTATTAGTTATGTGTAGTCTGTCTGTCAGTCCATCTGTCCATAGTTCTGTTCTTTTAGAAAAACAAAATCCTATTGTTAGGGGTTTTTTTTTTTCAACATTTGCTTTCTTTTTTGTTTTATATTTTGAGTGTTTTCAAACGTTTTAGTTCTTGAAAGTTTTTTTTATCCAGTGAGAAATAAAGCCGTGCGGTTATAGAACACCTAATACAAAACTAGGAATAAAATAACACCCCCATTAAAATCATTATTCCAAAAAATATTGCGAAACAAACAAAACTTTATAATACAAACTGTTCTTGCAATAACAAAATAACATATAAATTCAATATGAACTGAATCAAAACAGTTTTGAATGAAGATAATAATGTCTAAATCCTTGACCGTAATACAATACAATTAGAATGCTGTCTGGTAAGTTCATCCCACACTGGTCGTTACATCATTGTACATGCGTATTTTTATTTTTTTTTTTCAATTTTCTTTGGACTATTTCTAGTTTAGAAAACCCCCCAGCATTAATGTCTTGACCTGTATCAAAGTGAGATTAACTATTGTGTATGAAATAATCTCATCTTACCATTCAATAAGAATGTATCTGAAACGATTGGATTAAAAAACAGGCCGCATTATTTTTAGGGTTCAAACCCAGGTCTGTAGATCTATTCCGGAGGAACACAGGGTCGTTCTCGTCTGTCAACCCAAAGGTAGTGTTGTTTTATTTGTCAAAATGTCCAGCATTAAACAAAAAGTCAAACAAACAAATCAACAAACGTACAAGAAAGAAATAAAATAAAACTCTTTGTTTTTCTGGTGGAACAATTCTAGTTCATGAGGAGAGGAAAGAAAACGATAGAAACTGTTGCTACTGAAATCTTTGAACAATGCGGAGCTAAAAGTGTTAAGCTGAATTAAAATGAAATGAGTTCAGAAATAGAATCAGTGCCTTCTCAAGGCATGACGGGAGACATGTTTTCTTTCAAGAAGCGTCTATGTCTAGTTCTCAGGCAAGCTCAGAAATTTGGCCTGGAAAAGAATCTTTCCTCTAAGTATAATTTCACCAGTGATGTGTCTGATACTCCACTAACACCAACGGATTATGTAGCTTTAGTCATGCCATTCCCTTACAAAAGTTCAGAAAAGATTACTTAACCCGACAAATGATTACTTAGAACGAAAGATTACTTAGGATGAACATTTCTATTCGAAGACTGGAGAGGGAGGTGGGAACTTGGAAGCTCGCTATGAAGATTTCTAGTATCAAATAAACGTTTCTACGCAGATAATTGAGTGTGATCTTGTAACACAATTTCTATTCTAATCTCTGGGTCTGATCACTGGTATAGCCATGTCACAATACTCAGTTCTCTTAGTGAGGTCAAAAGAATGTCAAATCGTTGGATATGAGTAAATCTTTCCTGAATACCCTCATATAGAATGAAACGATTTAGCCAGTTTTACATTCCAAGTAAATTGTACCACATACAAAAATATTTTAAAAATTAAAAATTTCATGTTACTGAATCTAACAAGTGAATAGCAAATTAATTAAATTACTTTTGTTTTCTGTTGACAATGTTGTATTGATTGTTTCAATAAAGTCTCCCACACGCTAGACGTGAATACAACATTGTTTGACTAATTTAACTTAAAAACAAAAAAATAAAATATAATTAGCTCAAGGGAAGACAACCATCAAATAAATCAGCAGGTTGAATAAAACGTTGAAACTAGAAGATTTCGTAGAGTTATTTTTCTTAAAATCTGAAATATAGTTGTAAGTTTTAAAATTAAATGATGTCATATTTATTCAGCAATCTTATATTAAGATTAAAGAGATGACAAAATAGAAGAACAACTAATCACCTCAAAGCCCGAAAAATACTTGTAAACAAATGCATATAAAATTACATCTTTTTAAAATAAACGTGAAATATCCACTACTCAAAATATACTACATGTACATAAATTAGGTAATCATTTATATTATCCAAATTTCATAAATATATTTTAGAAAGGTATAATTTTGAATAACATACATATTCGGTTTGAATAAGGACGATCTGCTAACAATGTAAAAGGTATTTCAGCATTGTGAAATCTAATATCTGAGGACCTCTTATTACTTATTTTGCATCAGTAATCTTTCAATATGACTTATATGACATTGTTTAGTCTAGCTAGTTAATACAGTATCTCTTTGAATGATCTGTGGCTTACATTTGTGTAGATATACTTTATTAATTAGTTCCACCAACCACCAGTAAATAACAACACGGAATGGGACTTTAACCTCAAAATTACCAAGGAACAAATCTACCAGAACCATAGACTGTAGTTTTCATTTAGGTTTTTATTGTAAGGGGGGGGGGGGCAAACTTAATCCTTCGCCATGGCTACGATCACGGAATTTGATGACCGCAGTTTGTTTAAATCATTTATCAAAAAAGGGGGGCGGGGTTAACCACAGACTTTCCATTGGCAATGATGATGGTTTAACATTAAAATCCCCTTTAAAAAACAATTAGGCCGATACCAAATTCCACCCCCTCCACCACGAGGGAGGTGGGAAGAATTTCATAGCGGAAAAGTGTGTGGGGGGGGGGGGGGGTGAGATTCCGAAAAAAAAAAAAAGCTACGCCCAAGTTACCTTATATGGAAATCACATTTCTCAATATCGCTTTCACTTTTATTTTTACTGTTACCAAGTCTTAAAAATCAAAAGGTAAATAAAAAAATAGCTGTTAAAATTTCTTGTGTGTTTGCAATGAGTTTGACTAAGAAGACAATGTATTTGGTAGCTTCTGTGTTTAAGCCTAGAATAGGCTTATATCACAATCATTTTTAAAAATATCGGCTTGATCTGATTTTTGACTACACAAGGTGACCTGTATTCCTTGACCCTGATATTGTTGGTTGGATTATTGGCTCACAAAGTCATTCATGAATCTTGAGGAAATATGACTTCGCGAGTCACCCGGAAACACGTGGAAAGGTTTTATTCAATACAAACTTGGAAGGATTCTACCACAGCAGTTACTGCTCACCGGAAGGTTTGATTCATGTGTCTATTTGCAAGTCCTCAAACTTCCTGCGTGCCATTAACAACATTTAGTGATGACGTTAAACGTTCAGATTATGACTTCCTTCTACAGCTTTTACAATCTTACAGACGAAAGAGCAACACGCAAAAGACGCAATTTTTTTTTGTACAAGACAAATGAATCCTCAATAGTTCTTTTGTAACGAAGTTTTAGAGTTCTCTCCAAATAGTGAAACTGTTTGAATATTAGCGATACATTCAGTACCCACGTGTTCGGGTAAATGGCAAAACAATTCACTAATAATGTTTAATTGATTAAGTCAATTATTGACTGCCACTGAAAAATCAGTCAATCGATAAGAACCTCACCTTAGGAGAAGATTTGATTTTTAAGTCGATTCTAGAAGAGCTTCTAATGAAGTAGATGTTGTCGTGATTCCCAGAGGTGCATTGTTTGAATATTTACGTGCAAGATCGTGATCAAGGCATGGCAGGACTAGACATGAGGCAGGACTAGACATGAGGCAGGACTAGACATGAGGCAGGACTAGACATGAGGCAGGACTAGACATGAGGAAAGACTAGACATGAGACAAGACTAGACATGAGACAAGACTAGACATGAGGAAAGACTAGACATGAGGAAAGACTAGACATGACAAGACTAGACATGAGGAAAGACTAGACATGAGAAAAGACTAGACATGAGGAAAGACTAGACATGAGACAAGACTAGACATGAGGAAAGACTAGACATGAGGAAAGACTAGACATGAGGAAAGACAAGACTAGACATGATAAGATAAAGCATGATAGGATTTGACGAGATAAGATAAGACATGATATAGTTTACCTCTAAGAGTGATAGATTGTATAGAACAGTCTTTTTCCCTATAACCCAATAGGTTAACGAGAAGGTCAAAGGTTGACTAGCACACAATGTGGACGTGGTCACTGGAACGTCGTAAGATCAGTTCAAAAAGGGATACATCTCCTGTAAATCTATATTACAGTCATGGAAAAAAACTGAAATAAGACAAAAAAACAACAGTTCCAGTTTTTTGTCGAGCCTGTATCTTGGAATGCACTGCACCGAAATGTTATTTTAAGACCACAACAAATTATTATTCTTTTTTTAAAAAAAAGCTTTTATATATATATATAACTTTGATGCTTATAGCATGCTCAGTGCGCTATGGCCCAATCTCATGTAATGGACCAGTTGGGGTAGGAGGTATCTGGGGAAGGTTTTCCGTGCTGTATTTAGACTTTCAGTAAACACAACTCTGCTCGTGTCAAACCTCGAGCCTCTTTGATAGCTAGCCAAACACCGCTCAAGCGAACTTAGTATCTCGGCCCACTGCCAAGTTTGTACTTCAGGACCAAATGAAACATTTGGATTAACGCAAAGACAAATGATCTCTTTCGTCACTTTTCTGTCCAGCTGATCTCATAGGACATAGTTGTAAAGTTATAATCTTGTTGATTTCTGAACGATCATTCCACATTTTTGATTCACATATAAACATGATCTTGAGGCTCTACAAGTATATATGTTCGCTAAGGATTAGGAACGTGTGGAAAAAAGCCCCCCCCCCCCTCCAAGCCTGTACAAGCTAGCTTAGTAATATATTTTTATCTTAAATTTGGTTTTTAATTAGTGTTACATGTCTAATTTACAAATTAGTTTTTAAAATAATTTTATTTCAATGTATCTAAAAATTATTGCATGAAATAAAAAAAAATTTTAAGGGACATTTTACCCCACACTTGGGGCAAAAAGCCCTTCCAAGAGGCCACTTACCCCTAAAGCAAAAATTGTGTAAATAAAGAATTTAATTGTTTTTTAAATCTCTTGGGTGTATATATTATTGTGTATATATATTTGTATGTGTACTTTTGTTTTCAAATATTTTTTTTTATCCTTGCACACAAGAATAATAATGATAATTAATTAGAAATTATATTCAAGCAAATTAAGATTTTCTTTTCTTCGTAGATGTTTGTTTTTGTGTATAAATTTAGGCTGGTAATTTTGTTTTTAATTTTAGTTTGTAAACAAGATAAAAAAGAAAATTAATTACAAAATTATGCAGAAGCAAAATTAATGAAAACTAAGAACTTTAAAAATTATTTTTATGTTTTTCAGCTCTTAGTTGTATGTATTAGTGTACCATTATGTAATTATATAAACACATGAATTTGTTTTTAAATAATTTTAGCTTGCGCTATTTGGTATACACAAACATGATAGGGAGAGAACAAACTGTAAGAATAAATGGCTCTAAATCAACACCGATAACAGTAAACTCAGGTGTACCTCAAGGAACAGTCTTGGGTCCACTACTATTTTTAATTTACATAAATGATTTACCAAATTGCATTACTTCAGGAACAAAAGTCAGATTATTTTCAGGCGATTGCATAATATATAGAACAATAAAAACAACACAAGACACAGATATTTTACAAAGAGAATAAGATGAATTACAGAAATGGGAATCAAACTGGAGCATGTCTTTCCACCCAGAAAAATGCCAGTTGTTAAGAGTAACAAAAAACTAAAACAAATTAATTCCACTTATCTTATTCATGGCAAACCAGTAACACAGACTAAAACGCAAAATACCTAGGTGTTATAATAAATGAAAAACTGTCATGGAATCCACATACTGATGAAACTATAAAAAAATCAAACAAAACATTAGGATTTATATAAAGAAATTTCTAAAAATCAAATAAGAACATAAAACTAAAATGTTATTTAACCTTGGTTAGGCCAATAATAGAATATGCTTCCTCCGTTTGGGACCCCTCAACTCAAGAAACCATTAAGAAACTGGAACAGACACAAAATAGAGCAGTGAGATTCATAACAAACGAATATTCACATTTGACTAGAGTAACACCTTTAGTAAAATCACTAAATTTAGAAAGCCTCGTCCCATATGCTAGGACAAATTTGTACAAAACTCCTTCTTCCCTAGTGCTATTAGAGCATGAAATGGTTTGCCTGAGCTAGCCAGATAAACCGGTCACTTGGCAGAATTTAAGTCATTGGTTAATATGCATGACTAAATGCATGACGCGTAGGACGTAATCGTCTTCTTTTTTGAAGTAACGTCTGTATAAGATATAAGATAAGATAAATAATACATTTTGACAAACAAATTTAAAAAGTATAAGTGAAATATATAATAATTATAAATGTAATTTTTTTCGGAGACATTGTTAAGTGGCATCCCATCAGCGGTAGCTTTTAAAGCTTCTGTCAAGTTTTGTTGTCCATACGAGCCTTGCATTTTTCTCTGGTAATTTCTTACCATTTTCTGAAATAAAAAAAAATAAAAAAATAAAAAAAATAAAGTTGTGCACATTTTAAACTTTAAAAGCTTATGGGTGTCAAAAGATAAATATATATAATTCCAAACATAGCAGGTAAAAGTAGAATAAATAATAACGATCTAGAAAATGGGTGGCTGCTTGGTCGTGCGGTTTGCGCGCTGGACTGTCGTTCAGATTTGTCAGTGGTCCAGGGTTCAAACCCTGCCCGCTCCCATCCCCCGTCGTCCTGCTGGAGGTTTGGACTAGGAAGTAATTATCTTTAACTCTGAAGGAACATCCGATACATTTTACAAACAGAAAATATCTATCTATAGTTAAACTTAATAATATGGTATGATTTATAGACTAGATCTACAGCCCTACTAGATCTTACTATTACTTTCTAATCTAAGTATCACAAATATGCATACTAATTGCTGTCTCATCTGGATTGACTAGCATACCCTAAATCACTATTGTGTAAGGAATAAAAATCTATTATTATAGATTTATATAATCATATAATGATATAGACATATAGAATAGATCTACTAGATCTAGACTAGATATTCTATTAGATTTATTTATAATAGATCTAGAATAATCTAGATTTAGAAATATTTTTCTAATTTACATTTTAGACCTATTGAACGTATATTAATATAATTTATTCTTAGATTCCAGTCTAGAATCTAGAATTTTGAAGATTATTTGTATATTATAGATCTAGTTAATATTGTTACAAATCTTACTATCCAGGCTCTCTGCAAACTGCACCATACACCAACAACATAAATAGCTTGACAACTCAGGGCTCCAAAATAACGTAACACTTTAATGGTTGAATAAATAACAGCCAATACTTTACAATTGGCAACACGTACACCGTACAAATATCTCTCCGATAACACCGTACCGCCGTATTAACTCTTGCATTGGCCTCTCCGTCTCGTTCCGGGTTGGAAATGGGTTCAACAGTTCAGGACTGACTTCACACACTAGGCTCGTTGTGTCGGACTCGATCAAAGACCAAGATAAAGACGCCAGTCGTCTCAACTGTACTTGACAGTACTCCGCACTGAACCGTCGTAATACTCCGTACAGAACCATACCGTTGAACTGTGCTGTAGTCGACCGTGTTCTGAACCCCTGTCGTGAACCGTCTTGACTGCGACACCTCCGCTCTTATATAGGGTCCCTAATGGCCTTCTAGAACCGAACGGAACATCGCTCGACGTTTCTAGCTTCGTCACATGACTACATCCCTCGTGACGCTCCTGAGCTCTGTTCACGACACCGATTCTTCCCGAACCGTCCTGTTGACACTCGACTCGGCTGATCGTCGTAACTCGTCACGGTTGACCGCTCGTCTAGCGCTGGCCTGGGGCAATTTGCGTCGGTTGACTACACTCACACCACTACCCCCATCTGTGCCACCACCAGGTTTATAACAATATAAATCTAGAATAGAATAATCTTAAATCTATCGACAATGAAATCTAAATTTTATAGAGAATTCTAGATTTTATAGATCTAGATCTTTTATGACCAGATTTCGATAAGAAAGGCTTCCTGCCCCTAACTCATATGGACATTTTACCCCAACATAGTTGATTTTAAAACGATCAATATATTAACTTTCACCATGTCGCTTTTAGAGTATAGCAACATCTATAAGGATTTAAATTGAAAATCCTTTGCAAAGAATATTTACAATTAAAGATAAAATAAAATGTTAGCCACAAGTTTAAAAACTTTGACAGCTGAAACAAATGAGAAATAACCCTGACCTACAAACGTTACTGACAGGAGAAGGTGAAAATATCACGAAAAAAGGGTCTGACCAGGTTTTGAACCACAGACCTACAAGTTATCGTCGTCAAATGGTGTTTTTATGTTCGAGTCCTCGTCGGAGCTGCTTATGTTTCATCCTATTTCCATCCAAAACATTTGTACTCTGGAGATTCTACTATATGTTTACTCCACGTTAGTGCTTATTGTCTCAGTTTTTGTTTCTTTGTAAGGCTTTCTCAATCTTACTGTCCGCCTACGTGCGTGTGTTGTTAATCCTATAATGCCTACAACTTTCACTATATTGAATGTCACTCCGTTATTACACTTCTGAACAACGACTGCTCCTCTTATTTTCACATGGCAATCCTCCTAATAGCTGTCCCAATTCTGTAATATGTTCACTCGAGGACTCCCACGTATTATCATATTAATGTAATATACTAAGTACCTACCAGGCTCAAGTCTTCGAGTCTGATCATTTTATGTACAAGCTGACCACATCACATTGTACCCGGGTGCAGTACTCAAACAGTTCTCCTAAACAAACACTTGTTACTCAATGTTATGGGAGCTTTTCTGGCACCTCTAGCAATCACAATGAAAGCTATTAGCATGATATTTTATATTTATATGTCTCGTTTTCTCATGTGTCACCTCATATCTTATCTTGCCAGGTCTTATCTTGTCTTATATTGCCAGGTCTTATCTTGTCTTATCTTATCATGGTTTAACTTGTCTTATCTTATAATGTTTTATCTTGTTTTGTTGTTCTTGCACCACACACATGTCTATTTGTATTCTGGCCATATTCTGACACCTCATTAGAAGATCTTCTGTTCGAATACAGACACCTTATAAGAAAGTCTTCTATTCGAATACAGACACCTCATTAGAAGGTCTTCTATTCGACTACAGACACCTTATTAGAAGGTCTTCTATTCGAGTACAGACACCTCATTAAAAGGTCTTCTATTCGAATACAGACAAGTCAATAAAAGGTCTTCTAAAAGAATATACAGACACCTCATTAGATGATCTTCTAAGATCAACCTAAAATTTAAAAAATCCAGTAAGATTCTCATCGATTGACTGATTTGTTTCCGTGCATCTGATGGGGACGCCCCTGGCGGCGCACGTGTCACATTGTTGACCGACTCAGCTCTATAAGCACAACAATAGTGGGGTCGTTTCCTACAGTGTCCTTCCTTCTCCTTAGCTTTCAACAACAGAGGGACTGAAGTCCACTAGTTTCTTTTTTTTAAAACTCAATTATTGAATCTTTTGGGATCGATACACAATATAAACGCAATTATTGAATAATTGAGCTGAGCATTATAGTAAGTGTGAGAGCGTGTAAGACAGAGAGACAGACAGCGAGAGAGAGAGAGAGAGAGAGAGAGAAGAAGCGAAAGAGAAGAGATAATTCACTTAGACTCTGATAATACAAGTTGGTAGTACAAAGCAATGTACTCAACACACCATGCTCGAAGTGTAAGCTTAAAAAAGGAACTCAAAACAAGTCTTTGTGGTCTCGTGGCTGTGCTTCAACTGACACAGTCTTATGAATACTAAATCTTATATGCACACCTAAACCCATGACAAGGTCTGTGTAATAGGCCGAAGAGAAGATATGCTATGCATCTTGCGACCTACATGAATAGTTTGAACCACAGACCTATCTATATTATACCTAGACTGGAAAACGGAAACAGATTCTTATCCGCGATTAATCAACTCACAGACCTATAGATATATAGATTGTTATGTATTAATCACAGAACTAAATATTCACGCAAATTCATGAAATAAAACTATTTCCAGTTAGTTTCCATTAAGATAATGTTTTCACAACTCTAGATCGAAATAATTCACGTCTATTGATTTTAGTCATCTAATGTACATTTAAATAGATTGATTACCTAGATCTTTTTGATTATGTATCTGAAAATTGCATAATAATAATTATGAAACGAGATTTTTCTTTTTTTCTATGTTTAGATCTATGTGTTACATAGGTTAGGGTTGAGAAAAATAGCTTTACTTCTCGTGACTGTACAAACAAAAAACGCCGTGTTTCAACGTTTTAAAACATTTTCACATTTTTTGTAGTGTTTAAAGATCTCCATGTCCAGTCTAGATATAATATGTATAGGTATGTGCAATCCATTCTCTGAGTGCCATCTTCAGCACCAATTATCTTTTAATTTAATTTTTTTTACAAAAGGAAATCGTAAGTTTCTTTTTTGTTTACTTTTCTTGTTCTCTTTGTTTACTTTTTATTTTCTCTTTGTTTTTTGGTTTATTTTCATTGTCGACGTTTCCTTGTTTATTTTCTCTTGTTTACTTTTGTTTGTTTACTTTTAATTGTTTACTTTCGTTTGTTTACTTTTTTTTACTTAAATCTTCTTCTTTCGATTTTCTTTTTCTTCAGGTAGTTCAAACAAGAATTCCACACACACAGACACACACACAGACACACACACAGACACACACACAGACACACAGACACACACACAGACACACACACAGACACACAGACACACACACAGACACACACACAGACACACACACAGACACACACAGACACACACACACACACAGACACACACAGACACACACACACACAGACACACACACAGACACACACACAGACACACAGACACACACACAGACACACACACACACAGACACACACACACAGACACACAGACACACACACAGACACACAGACACACACACAGACACACACACACACAGACACACACACAGACACACACAGACACAGACACACACAGACACACACACACAGACACACACACAGACAGACACACAGACAGACACACACACACACACAGACACACACACACAGACACACACAGACACACACAGACACACACAGACACACACACACACAGACACACACACAGACACACACACAGACACACAGACACACACAGACACACACACACACACATTTTGTTTGATTCGTGCCATGGGAAATAGAAAAGCCGATTATAATTGAATTTGTTTTAAAAACTTTGAGCAGGACCCAGCGTGAATGTAGCGGCTCTACAATCTGTGCAACACAATAAGCTCAGTTTGTAGAGTCTCTCTTTTTCTTCCAATTAGAAAACCAAATCTAGGTGACATAAAATTATTCCTAAAAGTTGACTTTAATTAAATGTCTTAAGTGGATATAGCATTATTCCTAAAAGTTGTCTATAGTTTATATAGAATCATTCCTAAAAGTTGTCTCTAGTTTAGACAGAATCATTCCTAAAAGTTGTCTCTAGTTAACTTTTAAAATAACTGCTCAGCATTTGACTCTAGTTCAGCTAACATCCCAATATGTCACAGCTCCCATAACGTGTATTTGGTCTCATTGAAGAAACAAACTTATTGAGTCTAAAAAATAGACAAACTCCTCTCGTCATGTTTTGTGTTTGCAGCCATTAAGCTGATTGGCTAGCAACAAATGACTCTGTTGACCTTTCACTGTATGGATAACCTTCAAAATGAGACCCCAAAAAAAATAAATTTGCCCTAAGAGTTCTCTGACGGAAATTAGAATTCAAAGAGAAATTTGATCGAATTTCTCGACTAAAAAAAACATCCAAAAAGCTGAACCTCCCGATTCCCTTCCCCTATCCAGTTGATTCAATGAAAAAAAAAAAGTCAAACCCCTCAAGAAATTAATGAAATTTTTTTCCAAATTTTCTAAAACATTAATAAATCTTTTTTTTCATTAATGTAAATATTATAAAACATAAAGAAAAACTAAATTTGGTTAAATCAAGATGAAGTTTTATTTTGACAAAGAGAATACAGCCATATTTTATTTTCACTTGTATACAAACACGAAATAAACAATGAGACTGGACAGGTCTACATTTCAGACATTGACTGGTCTACATTTCAGACATTGACTGGTCTACATTTCAGACATTGACTGGCCTACATTTCAGACATTGACTGGACTATTAAGCATTGCGGCAATGCGCTGACAATTCTAAATTTGTGCCACTAAAACGGAATCTTAATATTGTTGTAACTCCGCTCCCGCGCCACACTGATGGTGCACATGAGAGCACCATTCAACACAAGTAGGACGAGATATGTGGATTCTACAGGAAGAAGGACTGTTGCAGATCAGGCTGAAGTTATGGGAGTCTGAACAGTCTGGGGCTATGTGCTGTCCTGTGTGATACTACTGCACTGTTTGGGAGACCTGGAGAGACACTGGGAAGTGTGTCGGTGGTCTGTTCTAGTATCAAGTAGGAATCTTAGAACTTAAGAAATTACTCCCTGTGACTTGATAGCGGGAGTCCAAGTCTAACTATTTGTTGATAGCTGTAAATAAACCATGGGCGTAGCCAGGATTTATTTTCAGGGGGGGGGGGTTGGGGGATTTTTCTCTCCCCTCCGCCCACCCCCCCCCTGCGAATTTTTAAAAAATTTATTTGTGTGTGTGTACATAATCTTTATTACATTCTTTTGGAAGATTTTTATTTTGGAAGATTTTTATTGTGCGCTAGAATAGGTTCTTCCTGGAGTTAGTGAAAAAGTGTAGACTCTCCCCCCCCCCCCCCCGCCATTGTCAGCAAGGGGGTCTGGGGGAGCGCTAGGAGCCAAGCACTATTTCTGGTATTGAAAGCCAATAAAAATGCATATTTTGAGGTATCTACAGTGTATTATTAAAAAGTTTTATTTCAAAAACTTAATGTGCTATTCTTACTGACTTAGACCCCCCCCCCCCCCCCCCCCCCCCCGCGCCTTTCGGCACATTTGCCGTTAAGCTGTTTCCACAAAAATCTGTCACTGGTAATGTCTGAAGCCTTTTCCAACCTGCTCAGAGGACCTCCATGAATGTGTGGCACCATGTTGTACTAGGATGTCATCGCAACTCTTATTATGCGTATTCATTTTGTCGGAGAACATGTCCCGTAACCTCATGCGACGCTCTGTCACAATCTTACTAAGGGGTCGACTCCCAGTTTGGCATAGGATTTCCTTGATTCAGACCCGATCTCTATAAATGACTCCTAAAATCTGTCTTAGCCGTCTTTGTTGAGCCACATTTAGTGTTTTTCAATTTCGGCAGATGGCTATTCACTGCACTTTATTAATGGACCCCCGCCACTGGTAGAAATGTGTAACCTCTCCTGAATACGCTCTTGGAATTTGGTGACTGTAGTTTGCTTTAGATTTTATATAGAAAAGGGAAGTTTTATCGTCAAAACCATCTGTTGAGGATTTTAAACTAAAAAATCTCTGGAGTTGTTTTTTTTAAGATTCAATGTCATAGAATTTGGTAACTGCAGTTTGCTTTAGAATTATATTGAAAATAGAGATCTTCCACCTCAAAACGCTCTGTAAGGGGATTTTAAACTCAAAACCATCTGGAGGGGTTTTAAACTTAAAAAAAAAAGCCATCTGTAGGAGAGGGGTTGAAACTCAAAACCCTCAATTGGATTGGCTACGTTTAAATAATTTTAATGTGTAATTTGCTTTTTTTATATTGAAGAGGTATTTTTAGCATCAAACCACTCTTAAGGGAGGTTTAAACTCAAAACCCCTTTTGGCAACGCTCATAGCATTTTGAGTGCGTAATTTACTTTTTTTTTTACATTGAAGATGAATATTTTAGCTTCAAACCCCGCTGGCGGGGGTTTTAAACTCTAATTCCTTTGGCTACGCTCATATATTTTTGGGTGTATAATTTGCTTTTCTTTAAACTCAAAACCCCTTTAACTACACTCATAGAATTTTGAGAGTATAATTTTCTTTGTTTTTAATATTAAAGAGGTATTTTTTACCTTCTGTTATGAACATAAAGATAAGAGAGTCAAAAACCATGTCTGTATAGTATGGCTTTAATAAACTGAATGACTACACAACACACATTTCGTGAACACATTCTCACGGACGAGTTACAAGCACATGTAAACATAAGAACGACAACCGATACAGAATATAATTTTCATAACATTCACCCCCGGTTCAAATAATGCTAACTAGTATTATAAACAATGAAAGAATTAAGTAAGTACAGAATAATAATAGAGATTCAAGTAAACAAACAATGTAGAATAGCATGACATAATGTAATATGTTGATTTAAGTAAGTGTAAATCAAATAGCTTATTAAAATATATCATGATAGATCAAATATCTCATTAAAGTCAAGTCAACAAAACCAAATGAAAGTAGTAAAATAAACAAATGTCATTTTGGAGACAAAACTGAATGTCAAAGTAAGAGTCCCAGTAAGCTGATGAGCTTTTACACTTTGTAGTTGGGCCTAGTTCTCCTTTTGTATGTATGTGTAGTTTCATCTGCTTGAGTTTCGGAGGGTCTGGCTATGTCTTCGGCGGTGCTGGTGGTTTCTTCAGGCATGATAGAATCAGTCGGTTGATTCCTGGGAGGTGAGCTTTGGACGGGGCAGCCAATATCAAGCTCTGTTCTACTCTTGATTCTCTATTTCTATAACTTGTTGTTCCTCCCTAGGGGCTAACATTCGTAATGAGACAGTTTCCTCTCGACCTTTTGGTGTTCGGATAACAGCGTACTGAGGGTTTCATGTTATCAAATCAACTTCCTCTGTTATGGGATCATATTTAGAGGATCTAGCATTCTTCTTCAGCAGGACAGGACCAGGACTGGTCAACCATGTTGGCAAGGATGTCCCGGAACCACTTCTTCGGTTGAACCCAAGAAGTCGTTCATGTGGTGTCCTGTTAGTTGCAGTGCATAGTAATGACCGGATGGATTGCAGAGCATCATTTAGTACTAGTTCCCATTTAGCTATGTCCCATTCCTTAGAATGTAGAGCCAAGGTGATGGCTTTCCATAAGGTGCCGTTAAGTTTCTCTATTTGTCCGTTTCCTCTTGGACTGTAAGGGGTCGTTCTACTGGTTGCAATTCCTCTCTCGTGGAGGAAATGCTGCACCTCTGTAGACAAAAACAAAGTTCCCCTGTCAGTGTGGACGTACGCTGGAAATAGTTCGAGACATTTAACGACCGTAGAGGAAGACATATCGGGACATGCAAATGCAAATGGGAATCTAGAGAATTCATCTATAATGGTAAGTAGATATCTATTTCTTGAAACAGTAGGGAGAGGTCCCTTGAAATCCATACTAATTCTCTCAAAAGGTTGAGTTGCTTTAATCAGTTCTCCGGTCGGCTGTCGAAAAAAACGGGGCTTTAGTTCTGCACAAGCTTGACATTGTTCTATTACAGTTCTGACGTCATCACAGGAAAATGGAAGATTTTTAGTCCTTACGTAGTGCAATAGTCGAGTAACGCCCTGGTGGCAAAGACTAGTGTGCAGCAATTTAAGGTCATTGCGAGCGATGGCAGATAGATAGTTTCTGGTAAATGTATCATCTACAGTGTTCTGCTTGCCAGGGCGATAGATGACGTCCTAGTGGAAACACGAGAGCTCAAGTTTCCACTTTTGGATTTTTTCATTTTTAATTTTTCCTTTGTTTGACCTGTTATGCATGAAAGAGACAGATCGCTGATCCGTAACAAGTGGGAACGCTTTACCAACTAAGAAATGTTTCCATTTCCTCAGCGACTCAACAATGGCATATGCTTCTTTCTCAACTGAAGAATGTTTTCTTTCACATTTTGTCAATGAGCGAGAGAAGAAAACAACGGGCCGGCCATCTTGGTTGAGGGTAGCTGCAATGGCTATATTAGAAGCATCCGTCTCAACGGTTAAAGGGCGATTCGTATCAATAGTATATACGCGGCTTTTTTTAAGCTCATTTTTCAAACTTTCAAATGTTCTTTTGACTTTTTCGGAGACAGGAAATTGTTGATTTCTTGTTAACAGGCTTATTTTTGTTGAGAAGTTAGGTATCCACTGTGAATAGTAAGCCAGAAGACCCACTACTCGTTTCATGTTCACTAGTACGGGTAATTCCCTTAGAGCGCGAAATCTCTCAGGATCCGGCTTAAGTTGTCCTTTGGAAATCTCGTATCCTAACAGTCTCACTTTAGCAGTGTTAATTTCACTTTTCGTTTCATTAAGAGTGATTCCATACTTTCGAGCACTATCAAGAAATCGCTGTAGGTTTCGGTCGTGTGATTCAGAGTCCATACCGCAGATGGTCACATTGTCCACATAAGCAAAAGTGTCAGTGAGTCGTTCGTCTTCGATGATTTTGTCAATCGTATGCTGAAAACAGGCGACTCCATTCGTAACGCCAAACGGAATCCGACGGAATTGATACAGTTTCCCACATGCTTCGAAGGCTGTGAACGGCCTTTCCTCTTCTTTTATAGGAATCTGATGGTATGCACTTTTCAGGTCTAAAGTGCTATATACAGAGTATTGCGAAATCTTCTCTGCCAGTTCGTCAATTCTGGGCATAGGGTAGGCGTCTAGTAGAGTGAACCAGTTTATGGTTTGGCTGTAGTCCACAACCATTCTTTTCTTATGTCTGTCATTTGTTGTGACTAGGACTTGTGCACGCCAGGGAGATTTAGATGGTTCAATAATTTTATCCTTTATTAGTTGTTGAATTTCCTTCTCTATAAACTTTCTATCTGGAACTGAGTATCTGCGAGACCTTGTAGCCACTGGGGTACAGTTTAGTGACAGATTACTAAATAGGCTAGGAGTCTCTACCTTCGCTGGCTGGAGAGTACTCAGGCATAACTATGGTTTCTGACCATCGAAAGGAATAAAGTTTTGGTGCAAACTTATAAAGTCAAGTACAAGAAATACGTCAGAGCATAAATTGTCTAGTAGAGAAAGTCTAACTCCCTCGTATCATTAATTTTTGAGACGTATGTTAGCGTAGATATGTCCTTGAGTGATTCGAGATAGATGGGTGGAAGCCATAAAAATTCTGTTGCCTGAATAACATGTCTGCCATTTGTGCTTTTTAGCTATGTGCGTCGAAATATAGCTTTCACAGCTCCCAGTGTCTACTAGGGCTTTCAATGGCACGTTGTTGATGCAAATTGGTATTCTAGATTTGTTTAAATTCAAAGGCTGCACAGTAGCGATAGCCGAAACTGTTGAAGATCTAGATTTGCAAATTTTTTGAAAGTGACCCTTTTTGAAGCACTGATTGCATGTCACTGCCCTTGCAGGGCATTGAGAGCGGTGATGCTTAACCCTGAGGCAAAAATTACACTTGCTAGCTAATGCATTTATTTCATGTGTGTGTGAATTGCTTGCACTTTGAGGAATCGTTACATTTTGTGAGGCTGAAGATTTGGTGAGAGTAGTTGCCGCGCAATTAGTTTCCGGCTGTGATGATTCATACTGTAATGAGTGCTGATAAGCATGTTCTAGTAAGCGAGCCTCCTCGAAGGCGTCCTTTAAACTCAAAACAGTCTTTTCAAGTAGACGTTTTCAAATGCTGTTGGACACTAGTCCTTTGAAAAACGAATCTCTAATAGCCTCTTCTCGGTGTTGTACAGCAGTCATCGCTTTGAAGTTGCAATCTTTGGATAGAATTCTTAATTTCTGCATGTAGGCGTCTATCGTTTGACCTTGCTCTTGTTTGCAAGTAGCTAACCTGTGCCTAGCAAACACCTCATTCTTTGGTTGAATGTAGATGCCATTTAGAGTCTGGATAGCTTCATCAAATGTCTCTTTATCAAGTATCATTTGATATACAGCAGGAGAGATATAGTTTATCAGTAGTTTCTTAGTATCAAGATTGTCTACTGATACTACCGATATAAAATTTTTAAACGTTTCATACCAGTGCTGCCAATGCTCTGCTGCTTGAGGTGCTGTGGGCTCGATGTCAAACTTCTCTGGGCGAAATATCCTATCCATTTCGAAATTCTAACAACTTCACAGTTTTGGATTCAGTGTATTAAATTGTTATGAACACAAAGATAAGAGAGCCAAAAACCATGTCTGTATAGTATGGCTTTAATAAACTGAATGACTACACAGCACACATTTCGTGAACACATTCTCACGGACGAGTTACAAGCACATGTAAACATAAGAACGACAACCGATACAGAATATAATTTTCATAACACCTTTAAACCCCGATGAAGGAGGGTTTAAATTCAAAACAGAGTCAAAACCCATTTAGCTACGCTCATAACATTTTTAGTGTCTAATTTGCTTATTTTATATTGAAAAGGCGATTTATCGTAAATTTTGGAGGGGGGTTTAAAATCAAAATCTTCTTAATTGTGCTCTTGGAATTTGGGGATTGTCGTTTGCATTTTTATTGTTTTGTTTTATAGAAGAGGGGGATTGAACTGCAAAAACCCCTGGGAGGGAGTTTTAAACTTTAAAGCCCCTGGTAGGGGTTTTAAACTCAAAACCCTCTAGGAGAAGATTTTAAACTCAAAACCCCCTAGGAGAAGATTTTAAACTCAAAACCCCCTGGTAGGGGGTTTTAAACTCAAAAACCCTTGGCTGTGCTGGGGCAAGTGATGGTTAAGTATTAAATTCTCACCTAAAATAAGCAAAATCAAAGCAAAAAATCAGTCACTAAATTCCGATCCCCCCCTGGCTACGCCCATGAAATAAACACATCGTTTGTTATACCTCCTACCCTTTGTAGAGTGCCTGCCTTAGAGCTAAAACAATATAAAATATCACAGTTAATTTAAAGAAACTGAAACTTGTGAGGAAATGTAAAACCACTGCTACAAGATGTAAATATATTTGTACTGAAAGCGAGAAAGTTCTGAATGAAAGGCAATCTTACAGTTCAAAAACTAAACTATTGTCCCTAGCTTAAAGCGGTGAAACTTCAAATGCTGCCTCTGAATCTATAACTGCTTGTTTTATTTCAATATGGCAATCAGCCAAATAACTGTCTTGATGTGATTCATTTGCTCTGCACTGATATAGTGAATAGGTCGAAATTGTAGCTTATCACCATAAACTAAGATTTAGTCCTTTAAAGCTGAACTTGCCAATTATATGTCCATGAGTGTCTTGAGTTCGCTTTCCAGTGAAAGATTATGTTTAAACAATTATAGATCTGTTCCGGTTCTTATGACCCCAGGTTCTTGTCCTTATAGTCCCGCGTTTTATAAACCAATGTTGCTGTAGTTATGACCCCAATGTTGCTGTAGTTATGACCCCAATGTTGCTGTAGTTATGACCCCAATGTTGCTGTAGTTATGACCCCAATGTTGCTGTAGTTATGACCCCATGCTCTTTTGATCCTATGTTCCGGACGTAATGGTAATATTTTAAATGCATTAGTCAATGAAATGGTCACATGACTTTTCTCCGTTTAGAAATGTTTTTACCTCACGTGCCCAGAAACCGTTTTTATTTTTAAATATTACTTTGTTTTGTATTCGAAATTATTATATTTCAATAAACTATTTAAACACAAAAAGAATAAATATAATTAGATATTAAATTGAGTCATTATTGAATGTGTTTACAACTGAACAATGGACTTATAAATGTCAACGTCTTTGTTGTTTTAATGGTATAAGCAATAATCAACATGTTTTCATTTCGAGAAACAACGGCAAATTTCCAATAGTACTAAAATAACCAAGGGAGTTAAAAATAGGGTTCTAGTTCTTTCCTTTGAAATTGCAGAAACTAGTAGTAAAGAGGATATAAATACAAAGGAAGATACAGAGTAGTATGCATCTACATGATTCATGCTTTAAGTCTACTTTTGTGAATCTGTTATTGTAATTAAGTTATAGTGTGTGCTAATAGTGTGTGCCCAAATCTTGTCATGATTCTACCCGGAGATTTGAATCTTGCCATGAATTCTTCCAGGAGAATTAAGTTGTTTCGTAAAGAGGAATTCTAACATTCCTTCCATAAAGAAAGATTTCCCAGAGTACTCTGGCCATCATAACATACTAAGACTATATACTATATCATACTCTATTCAATGTTAACAGATGTCTGTCTAGAGTCTTGGCTGAGTTCCCACACCTGAAACATTACGAAGTGTAGAAAGGAAAGTCCTAGGTAAACACTTGTCTCATTACAGTCTGATGACAGGAAGAGCCTATGAAAATGTTCTAATTATCTCATTAATAATATATTTTTTTGTCTATGTTGCAAGCAACAGCAGAACTTGTCAACTGTCCCCTGACATCGTGTCCAATGTGATAGTTTGTCCTGCAAGCAACAGCAGAACTTGTCAACTGTCCTGACATCGTGTCCAATGTGACAGTTTGTCCTGCAAGCAACAGTAGAACTTGTCAACTGTCCTAACATCGTGTCCAATGTGACAGTTTGTCCTGCAAGCAACAGCAGAACTTGTCAACTGTCCTAACATCGTGTCCAATGTGACAGTTTGTCCTGCAAGCAACAGCAGAACTTGTCAACTGTCCTAATATCGTGTCCAATGTGACAGTTTGTCCTGTTTCCCCTGGCTCAATCAATGTCGCAGTGTCATCTTTGAATCCCATCTATCAGATCTCTAAAGTTCGACGGTTAGAGATCCACTCTAAAGATTGATACTCCCCCCCCCCCGGTCCAATACATAACCCTCCGCCAACGACGTATTTGAAATTTGACAATAATTTGGTTTTCTTTTTTTTATCCCGGCTTAGTGTTTATATACACCCGCAGCCATAGACACACAAACACATACACACAAACAAACACACATGCACAAATAAAACACAACGCAAACACACACATCGAGGCCTTAACGTTTACGATACACAATCAACAAATGAAAGGTTAATGAACAGTATTAGGCTATAGCGACGTGGTTGCACAGTGTTAGGTAATAGCGACGTCGTTACACAGTGTTACGCAATAGCGACGTGGTTACTTCAAGATGTGGATACTTTTTGTCCAGCATGTTTCTTGATCCTCCTTGCAGAGTGTGTCCGTCGTCAGTTGTAATCAGTTATCACGTTAAGAAAGCTGCTGGTTCATAGTGGAATCTATGGAAAAACTAAGCAACATATAAACAACTAGTCGACCGGCGGCGTAGCATACGCCGCTATTTTGCAGGGCCGGCCTTAGGCCACTGCAACCTATACGACCGCAGTGGGCCCCGTACTTTCTTAGGAACCGCACTTTCATAGGACCCGCGCTAATTCTAGGTGTATAAATTATGAAATTAAACCATTTTATAACATATAATAGATTTCCCGCGGCATCCTGTTGATTTACCAGAAGCTCCTGGAATTGAAAAATATACAAAAATGTCCTGGAAATATCCGGAATTTATTAAAATATTTTGAAAACCTATACAAATCTCCTGAAATATAAACACAAAAATTGTCATTTTGGGGTGTTATTCAATATGAAAAACGCCTATTGTACGCGCGATTTTGAATTTATTTTATAATACAAACTCTTAAATTTCACTTATTATCAGTATCCCTACCAATACTGGGCCCCGAGAAATCCGTTTCGCTTGGCCCCACAATGGTTAAATCCGGACCTGCTATTTAGTGACGGGTAAATACAGAGTAGATTACTTGTTCTCTTTCCATGACTTCTTGGTCACAATGATTAAGTCCGCCCTGCTATTTAGTGTCGGGTGAATACTACTTGTTCTCCCCCCCCCCTCATTTTTTTTTCGCCTCTAAAATTACGTGGGGTAACTCTAGTCTGTCCGACTTAAAGAAATAAAATAGTGATCTTTCCATTACTTGGTGTCCAAACTCTTGAGCCATGAAAAGAATTATATATAGATAGCTAGTCAACCCATGGCGTAAGATAAGCCGCTTTTTTGCAGTGGACCCCACACTTTCATATGACCTGCGCTAATTCTAGGGGTGTAAACTATTAAATTAAACCATTTTATAACTTATAACAGATTTCCCAATGCCACCTGATTTACCAGGAGCTCCTGGAAATTTCCTGAAATTGCAAATTATACGAAAAAGTCCTGGAAATATTCGGAAATTATAAAAATCTTTTGAAAACTCTTACAAATCTCCTGAAATATATAGACAAATATTGTCATTTTGGGGTGTCATTCAATATGGAAAACGTCAATTCTGTGCGCGATAAAAAAAAAACGGCATTATATAATACACGTAATTGTGGAATCTAGTGAAAGAAGCTTCTTGCGCCTCAAACTAAAAAAGAATTACTTTGTCAACAATTCTCAAAGATAGATTGAAACATTTGGTAATTGATCGTGATCTATGTAGAAAACAGAATTCTTATGATATACTGTATGACTTCGCTACACGCAAGGCTCGTGTAGTAATTCTTTGCGTAGAAAAGAATGAATAAAATGCATAGACGAATATATTTTCTAATACTCTTAATTTTCACTTATTATCCTTATCCCTACCCAAACTGGGCCCCGCGAACTCCTTTTCGCATTGGGCCCCACAATGGTTAAATCCGGCACTGCTATTTAGTGACGGGTGAATACAGAGTAGATCTCTTTCCATGACTTCTTGGTCACAATGGTTAAGTCCGGTCCTGCTATTTAGTGACGGGTGTATACTACTTGCTCTCCACCCTCTTATTTTTTCGTGGGGTAACTCTAGTCCGTCCGACTTGCAGAAATAAAAGAGTGACATTTCCTTTACTTTATGTCCAAACTCTTGAATCATGAAGAGAATTATATATATAGATTTGTTTTTCAATTTGATTCCGAAGAAAATTTTTATAATGTAATTAAAAAAAAAGATAAAATTGCAGATTACTAATCTTATAAAACATGCTATATCTTTAATTATATTCTTATATTTAGTAGCCCTCTCTCTATATATATAATCATGAGTAGATCTACGTTTTCGTCACCAGACATTTTATTTTAAATTTAGCAAATCTAAACTCTTTTCTAGTTTGTGTTTCTGTGTTTCTGTGTTTTGTTGTTTTGTTTGTTGTTTTGTTTGTTGTTTTGTTTGTTGTTTTGTTTGTTGTTTTGTTTGTTGTTTTGTTTGTTGTTTTGTTTGTTTGTTTGTTTGTTGTCTTTTTTTTTCGTACTAATGAGTCAAAGAAAGAAGTTATTTCGATAAGTGTTCATAATGAAATGTAACTATATCTCATAATGAAGTAGAGTGCATTTTCCTTTTTCGAAATCAAACAAAATAATTACCAACAATTCATTGACAAATTGGTGAATTTTTTAATTGCCTTATGTTTTGTTAGGTACAATAAATGATTGTGGAAAGTTTTAACTTATCGGAGAATGGGAAGTGGAATAAATAATGTGTACAAGATTTGTACCAGACAGACACAGAAAGTTGATATAAGCTTTGTACAAATGAGTCTTTCTTAAAGAGTAATATCTCTTTGCATAGCTTTTTGCTGTTTACTATCTCCATTCAATGACCTCGACCAAGTAAACATCAGTTTGACATTTTCTTATTTAGACTAAAATGACAAAGACTACAAAAAAGATGGCATAACTTTTCCAAGACTTTCAAATAGAACAACATATATTATAATTAAATTTAAAATTGTCAGATTTTATGACGTCATCTTTTTACAAAAATCTGGTCAGTGGTCATAAGACTATAAATATCGAAATCAATATGAGTTTTGAGAGCGATAAATGATGGACGATGAGATAAATAATGAGTTGAGAGATAAATGGTGAGATGTGGGATGAATAGCAAGAGATGAGTAAATGCGAGGTAAATGGGGAGTTGTGAGAGGTAAATGATAGTTAAGATAGGAGTAAATGATGAGCTAAAATTGAGGTAAATAATGAGTTGTGAGCTATAAAAGTGTACACATATAAACAAAAGAACTGAGTTCAAAATCCTACCTGGCATATAATGGACTGTCACTTATGATGAAATCCACTTGCATTGCAAAGACTTAAATATTAAAAATGTATCTATGTAATCACAACTGTATTGTTTCAACCATGCCTTGTATTTTTTTTAAAAAGATAAATATCATAGTTCACACTACAGTTAGAAAAATCATGTACAAACTATTCATCCTTCCACACACACACAATACCTACGCACATCTACACACACACAAACACAGCAAAATAATTAACCACAAATAGTATTAATGCTGGATTCTGTGCACCGAAAAATTGCCTCAAGGAAATGCAACTCTAGAGACAAATTTTAAACCGCGAAACGTAAATATGTAGGAAGATATCTCACAAAGTATGCGAATTGTCTCTCTTTAAAGCTGAGCAGAGATTTTTAAAATAATTGTCCAGACTGTTAGTAAGTGTCGCACTCAACAAATAACAACTACTTGATAAAATATATCAACATGCACTAATGGCAGCGTTGTCATTATGTATGTCGCTTGGTCCATGACTAATTGTGGCCCACACTAGCCATTGACATACGCTGTTAATAAAGTACAAATATAGAGAATCATGATATTACTTGTGAGTCATTCAGTGATGGACATTATTACTTGTAAGTCATCCAGTATTAGGACATTATTACTGGAAGTCATTCAGTGTTAAGACTCTATTAAAGTTTGTAAAAACATGGAGATGTCTTTTTGTAAATGTACTTTAACAAATATAATGGACTCCATTTCTTTTTTTTTTTTTTAATGCTCAATCTTCTTTTTCATCGGTGGAAGGGGGGAGGGGGGAGACCTTGCGATCTCGAAGGCAGATGATGTCAAGGTCGTCTGTTTCTGTGGCCCTCGGTTAACGAGGTCGTCATTTGGCCGACACAACGACCGACCATGTCAGGTACCCATTACAGCTGGGTGGACTCAAGAGGCGCTTAAAAGATCTCAAAATTAAAATCTATGTCTTCACCAGGATTCGAACACAAGACCCCACAGTTCGGAAGCCATGCGCTATACCATTCAGCCACCTCTCCTCCTAATGAAAGAAAGCCCTTGGGTACCTTGCAACGCCACTGGTTTTGATCTGGTGGACCTTTGATGACCACTGCTGACCAGTTTCTGCATTTGTTCTTTACACTCCTTATTGTCTGGACTCATGTCCAAGCAGTCAGGTGTTTGCTTTTGCTGTGTGATTGTACAACAGATGACATACGCTAACCTCTAATCCACCTCTTCTCACACTCACATGCACCCCCCCCCCCCACAGGCCTTTCTTCACACAGCTGTTCCACATATATTTCTCCTTTCAGGATGTAGAACTGTGCTGGATTTTTTAAAAACTGCTTTTGAACTTTAATAACAGTATGTATCTACCAGTAGGACCCGGCGATGAGACCCACTTGCACAAGACAATAGCATACAAAAGGGGAAACATCCGAAATCATTGATTTGTGAACATAAATAATGTACGGAAAAAATAATAAGCAACAATAATAAGACATGTTTGTTCAGGTGCTCTAGAGTCTGGAGTTCTCCCGTTCCGACCGGAACAAGCCAAGTGTTTGAGAATTATATATAAGCTATGTGACACGTGAACAATAAGCGCTTCGACTTTGCTAAAGCTAGACAAATAAACACAAATTATGCAACATCTCGTACAGCGAAAACAAACGGGTCAGCTAGTACGTAACTATAATTTCAATGTAACGTGCATAAGGTCGTGTGATCAATGAGCAAGACAAACCAAACACAAGCGAATGTAGAAACAAACCAAGAAATAATTTAAGAACTGTCAAGATTGAAATAGGTTAAAGAAAGTAGTTCTTACAGTGCGCATCTCTTATGAGAAGTGACCAAGCCATATGTTTAAGAGTTTTGGGTCTAGGATATCGATTTTTAACTAATAATATAACTAAGTAGATCAATCATTTTTCAATACATTTCAATCATTTTTATTGCTTAAATCTGTGTCTTAAACATGTTTTTAAAATGTTTTTGTAAGGGTTATGAGACAAAATCTTAATAAAATATATACTCTAAACTCATTTTTCTCAAAATGTTAGTTTTTGCACATGTCATTATGCCTTACTAGGAATTTCTCCTAAACTACTCGATAGATTTTAATGAAATTTGAAACACTTCTTAAGGACATCATTTACTTTACTCGTACAATGATGTTTTTTTCAATATTTATTTACTTTTTTTTTAAAGTAATTTTAATTAATATTTATCCTGTTTTTTAGGTCTAAAATATACTAAAAATTAAAAAATTTGTAAAAAACTTAACATACTTAAATTTTTTAATTCTGACGTTGTATCAATTTAGAGTATCCTTTTTTCTTATCTTTTAATTCTGACGTTGTATCAATTTAGAGTACCCTTTTTTCTTATCTTTTGATTCTGACGTTATATCAATTTCGAGTATCCTTTTTTCTTATCTTTTAATTCGATTTCATGTATTTCTAATCAATAGTTTTTACAAAATTCTGAGTTTTAATTTGTATACAATAAACAAGATGGCCGCCGTTACCATGGCAACCATTATTAAAAACAAAAACTTTTTCTTTAGTATTATTTATTTTAGAATATCATTATATGTTACCATAACAAATTTCAAAGGCCTAGCTTTAGAAATAACAAAAGTAAGATTTTTAGGGTTACCTCCCCTTAAAGGTAACTAGATCGAGTTCAGGCAGAGGCAACATCTTAAAGGGGAAGACTTCAAAGTAAAGTAGCTATTATACATAAAACACTGAACCATAATCTTCAAACACACAAAAAAAGCCTAATAAAATACAAATGTACATTCTTTGTTCCGTATGTTAAGACAAATGTGTACAAATGCTCCTTCCCTAGTGTTATTAGAGCATGGAATTGGTTGCCTGGGCCAGCCAGGAAAACCAATGACTTGGCAGAATTTAACTCATTGGTTAACATGCATGACTAGATTGACTTAGGACGTAATCATCTTCTTTTTTGAAGTAACGTCTGTATAAGAAGATATCTAGCTCAAAAAGTAGGCAATATATTAAAGGTAACTAGATCGAGTCCAAATAGAGGCTACTAATAAAATATTACCTAATTTAATCTAGGTCAAGTAGCCCATTACTTATAATGTCTAAGAATCGATTAGTTCAAAAAGTAGGTTATAGGTATTAAAATTGACTAATTTATTTTTAGCGGAACCCGAGAGGGGAAAATACGCTATTATTTTTGTGTGGCCTGTCTGTCCGTCCGTCCCGTTTAGATCTCAGAAACTAGAAGAGAAAATGAAAATCGGACATCATGATATTTTAGATCATTCAAAGTTATGATGCAACGGCTACTTTTTCTTTTCCGAAAGTGAATCATCTAATTTTTAAAATTATCTATGCAAGCAGATTAAAAAAAAAATACACCACCTATCAATAAGAAACTTCAGGGAAGGTAAGTCTTTTAAAAAGGTCACAGACTTCTTCATTACTAAATTAACTTTCATTCATAGATTCGCGCAGTGGTACAAAAAATTTGCCTCTAAGGTCACAATGAAAAAAGTATCAATAGATCATTATAAAATAGATTTTCCATTTATTAACTAACTCATGGAACGAGTTTTTTAAAAAGAATTTTGATACGAACTTTGTTTTAGTTATAAGTTTAAAAAATAACAAACTACATTTATGGCGCGCAGTTTTGACATATCCTCATTATAGGGGCCTACACTTGGCATTCTAGTCTAGATCAGACTAGTAGATTCTATATCAAGATTTTATATTTCAGATCTAGCTCTAGACTTAGATCTAATTTTAGATCTAGACTTAGATATATTTGTTGTTCTAGACTTAGATATAGTTCTAGATCTAGACCTAGACTTAAGATGGCTGCCTGGTCGTGCGGTTTGCGCGCTGGACTGTCGTTCGGATTTATCGACGGTTCAAACCCTGCCCGCTCCCATCCCCCGTCGTCCTGCGGTTTTTACTTAGATCTTGAATCTATATTTAGATCTAGAACTACGTCTAGATCTAGTTAGATCTAGGTCTAGTTTGTATGACAAATGACGAGGAGATTTTAATTTTTATTTGCGTGGGGAAAGTCTTGTCAAGTCATTTGTACACAAATGTAGCTAGCTCACGACCTAAAGTAATCTAGGTCAAGAATTCTTTTCTCGTGTTGCCAATTTATCTAATTTTGTAATAGAAGAATAAATCTTTTTTAGTTTCTCTTTATTATTGTAACATGTTATTAATTTTGAATGTATGGATAAGATTAATAATTATTATTTTAAAAAATATTAGTGTTCGCTAAATGAATATATGGAGATGCTGTGGCATAAGATGCACTTGGAACCGGAAGTCCCGTGTTCGAATCCTGGTGAAGACTCTCGGTGGACCACTTCGGGGGCCGATTTTAAGTTTGTGTTCCACTGTTCGAGAAGTTGGCAGTAGGTCTTAGAAATAAGTAATTTAAGTACTTGGCACTTGGTCTAAGAAGCGACAAAATTAGGAATTAGGCGACTATTATATATTTGCTAATCGGAACAAAACAAAATAAATGACTCGCGCATGTTTTGCTATAATTGAATTAATTGTTCAAGAAAAAATGAGAGTTGATCTTGTCATCTAAGTAAGAAGATGAGAGGGAGAGAGAGAGAGAGAGAGAAAAGCATTCATAGTTAAAATTTTTTAGAACATTGTTTAATGATATTTTTAAAATGAACTTCTTACTTGATGGGACAACATTGAAAATAATAACAACCTTATATACACAGCACTTTCAACCAAAACAATGCATTGAAACAAAACGCAACTGGACACTCTCGGCCAGTACTAACGTGGACACAGAAAATCTTTCAAAAGTTACACAACGAAAAAAAAAAAAATGTGCTGACCCATAGAGAATGATATTCTTTACAATTCAGGGCTGTATTTTCTCAGACTCTAGATCAGGGATTCTCAAGCTGTACGTCGCGACTCCCTTGGGGGTCGAATATCGACTTTTCATGGGTCGCTTAAGACGAACAGAACTATGTGGATTTTTTTGAAGTGCAAAACTTGAAATTTTCTACGTTTTCCCATTGGTAGTAGACATTTTGTTTTTGGTCGAGGACAAATGGATCAGAATTATAATTATAATTTCTTAGAAAAAAATAACAATTAATTAATTAGTACTAAATGAATAATTGATTAGTTTATTTTTTTTGTCATCGACTATGAATAATAATACAAAATTTTAACTTGACCCGAGAATGGGAAGTGGGAGAAAAAATTAATTAATTGTGTTTTACATAGCAGTAAACGGCAGTACATTAGATAAGCTTTGTTTTTAAAAGTATTTCTTTTTCTATTGCTTGTTTTTCTCTAATCTCATGCGCTCCGACAAACAACTTTAAACATTCCATCCAAAATCTTTAATATCTTTAAATGCAGCCTTCCAATGTCGAGGCTCTTCAAACCAGCACACTCAACAGTCTATAGATCTATTTGACTGCTAGCCACTTGAGTGGATTTGAAATGAGATCTTTAAAAACGCGACAGGAAATGGTGACGTTTTTACAAACTTATCCGTTCACCAAAAGGTTTGAGATTAGCTTCATACCTCGTAGGATATCACTCTCGACTCATAATGCGTTCAAAAGACAAACTGAACCGGAAGCTTATAGAAAAGTAAACTTCACTCTTTATGACTGCTCCTTGTGCGGGCTAACGGCTGACCAGATTAAAAAAAAAAATGGCGGGAAACCGATAAGAGAAACAGCAAATTAAACGAAATAAATGGGGCGAGTCATCAAGCCATTGTCTTGGACTCGAGATGTGGCTCTGTGGCACTGAAGGGAAACAACTCTTTCCGCCAGCCACCTTTTTTTTTTAAACTTCCGCAGATTGTCATTTCCGCGATTGTCCCTTACAGAGAAAGTGCTTTTGAAACGCACAGTCCTTTATTTCTGTGCAAACATGATCAAAGTTGGACACATCAGATCTCAAGTCACACTTAAGGCCAATACATTACCGGGTACAGTGTAATACCATAACAGGATTTGTACTTGTAAAAGCTCATTGTCCCCATTACATCTTAACCACTCTCAAACAGTCATCTAGTCTTAAAAAAGAACATTTTGAATTATCATGATACATCAGCGTTTCCCTATCTGTGGAACGTGAGGAAAAGTGGGGCGCGAATTCATATTTTTTTTTCTCGAGGGACACAATTTGTTATTTTCTTCTGTTGTAGTATTATGTTTGAATAAACACCAAGTAAAAAGGGCAATATTACAAATATTATAATGCTTGAAGACTTTAAACATGAGACATCTCATCTTCTGAATGGACCTCATTCACCAATCGTAAACAAACAACATTTAGCCACGTGATAATATTGATAAAACAATGAAAATTACGTATCACGTGACAGCCTTTATGGATTGCGTAATTGTATAGAAGATAAAGAGAACCACGTGGAAAATGTTGTTTGTTTACCATTGGTGATTGAGGTCCATTAGGCATTTCAGAATTCTAACCCTTTTTGTGTGTGTGTGTGATATGAGTCTGCAAAACTACCAACTCGTTCTGTTTGAGGCCGAAAACAATGAACGTGATTCTTTTCGATTCGTATACGAAAGATTGCATTGTTGAATTCTCACGAATGATCTAGATTGTTCTGTTGACAACTTTCGAGTGACGAAAAAAATAAGGTCAACCAGAAGACGTCTTTCTTAGCATGTAGAGGATCTTACGATGATCTTGTTCGTTGCAAACTTCACGTGCGCTATATGTATCATGAAGGTCCCTGCATTTTAATTTAGGTCAGTGCTGCCTCCTTTTTAATTTGACATACATTTTTTTTACCAGGACACTCTAGGAAAATGCATTTCTTTATCTCAGAATTCCTGCCCCTACTCCTCTTAATTTTACTATATATGACCTAGTCTCTTCTTACTTTGAGCAAAAAAAGTGTTGCAAGGTGCCAGTAGAACAAATTTCTGAATCCCATAAAGCAGAAAAACGATTAGCGCTGGGGCTCAGCCCTGGACCTTGCTGACGAAGCTTTCAGCGCTTTCCCACCAGGTCTTCATTGATGACTGGGTGGGGGGAACCTTTCGTTATTCCATTTTAACTCTTAAAGTACCATTTCGAGTGTGCACAAGACTTAACAATGACCTACAAAACACTATTTCTCAAAATAAGGACTAATCTGACGCTTTAATGAGCACCCATTACGTGAATTAGGATTTCAAAAATGTTGTAAATATATGAAAAAGAAAAACCTGAAATTTTGTTATAATTTATATGTCTCGTGGGGGTGCCTAAGGTTATTGCAATAATATTCTCTAAGTCAGTTTTTGATTAGTCTTATCTACGAAATGCTACCTGACGTGGAGGATAGAAAGAACTATCGTTTTTAAAGGGAACGTAATAAATTATTTTCTGGTCGGGTTAAAAGATTTAACGGGAATAAAGGAAAGAAATATTTCGTACTAAAGGGATGGGAAAAAGATGTGATATAAAAAGTAAAAGTCTGATTTCAATAAGAATTCGTCCTTTATAGTGGTTGGATCATGGGTTAAATATTTTATAAACTTTAGACATTGGGTTGAGATTTATGGTTTGGATCCAGGGTTTGTCTGACATAATTATATTGACGAATTTAACACCAGTTATTTCCTCTCCAGCAAGAGAACTACAACCAGCGACACTTAGATCGACCTGGTGTTTGCAGTGGTGAGACTGTAGATAGAGTTCACTGACTAGTGTCACTACTGCTATGTATACTTAGCGTTGATGCAACAACAACAACAAATAGGTTGAATATTCTCAGATTTCAGTTTTTTTTTTTTTTTCATTCTCTGACCAATTTAAAATTGTGCACACTTGGTTTATAGTAGATGAAAACACGCGAATCAATGAGGAAAAAATCAATTATTCAATTGATTAGTGGTAATTAATTAATTTAGTTTTATATAGAAAAAATGGAGCTAAACCTTGCAGTATTGAAAAATGTGGCAGTGATTTTGCGGTTTTCCCAGATAAGCTTTGTTTTTAAAAGTTTTTTTGAATCACTTCTTTTACTTAAAGAAATGGCACACTTGTGAAAGCTTAAAATTACACACGCAGTGAGAAACACACATAGACAACCACACTGCAGACCGACATGGTGCATACGTCAAGCTATGGTCCTACTTTATAGTAATTGTCACAATAAGATTTATATAGTTGAAGCCTTTAGCATGATATTTAATAGGAGCAACTAGGCTTTTCTAAAGCATAGTTAAAAGTGCACTTAACAGTCGATCTATGAGCAGGCCATCATTTTGAAAATAACAAGAAAAACATTACAACATATTTTTTTTAAAGACAATACATTCATTGTGCAATTAGGAATAGAATAGAATATTAAAAATAATTAATGAACAAATATTTGTTTCAAACTGAGTATTTGAATCCGTGATTTTGACACATTCAGCTTCATGAACGTGCGTTATATTAAGTTTATATTTTACATTTTAAACAAATTAAAAAAGAAAATTTGACCTAGCCTAATTCGCGCCAACCAATCAGATACTGTTAATACCTGTTAATAGCGCAACTCTAAAAGTCATTATGTAACTTGTTGAATATTGATCAAATAAACAAACTACAAAAACGAATTAAACTACAATTGTCCTCAGGTAAAGTCTTTTTTTGTTTCAAACGGCATGGTGGCTTATGTTGAACAGAATAAAAATATCTGAAACATATATTAATGATTCCATAAGTTATAATAGGGTTATTTAACATTGTAAGAAAGAAAACTTCTTCCTGTTTGTTATTTCCCTTTGCAAGAATGACTTTCGCAACGAAAGGTTACACTCCCTCTACAACTCCTGCCAACTACGCGTTTTTTTAAAGCTATTTCACACATTTTCTCTATTCCATTGCTTTTGAAATTTCAACAGATGTAGGGTTTATAGATCTCAGAGCTCCCAAGACGGAGATCCGTCAGAGACGGTGAACAATGTCGACTTTTGTTCTGTACCGGGTCTGACTCTGGTGTTTACGAAACACGCGATGTATCGACCTCTGTGCTTTTTAATTAAACTGTCTTCAAATAGAGCAACCATTTTTCGTATTGAACTTCCTGAGTCAACAAACAAACAATTACTTTCATTGCCTTCAGTGACGACACATTCTAGCAGCAAACGTTGCACTGTACAAGATACTTTGACACTAGCGAGGACATCAACAAAGAAATTGGCCCACGGGTGCAATGAAAGGGAAGTGTTGTGCCGTTTATTTCCTTAGGAAATATTCAATAGGTTCTGCATGGTATCGGTAAAAAAGAAACCAATACCACCAAGAAAATCAAATAAGTCACTAACTAATGATGTAGAAGTATTTGCAATAGTTGGCAGCTGTGTTGACTCAACCAGAAATGTTGATTTGTGTTCGGACATGAATTGTTTCATAGGCAGCCCTAAACCTTTTTGTCAGCAAATAATTTACGTTTCACTGACAATGTTGTTTGGATTCATGGAAGCTACAAGATTTCGAAACGCTAGAAAAACCTGAAATAGAAACAAATTGGAAGAATGTTCCGCAATCATGGCTCGTTTGTTTGAACTGTCACATTGACCTCACAACAAACGACGAGTTGCGCTTGTTCATAAACCATGAATAGATCAACGCCAGTGGTTCTCAAACTTTATCTAGTACGCTACCTTCACTTACAAAATTGACGTTCGCCCAAGACCCCCTTCATCAACCAACCATGGTCTGGGGAATGCGGTAAAGTCTTCTTCTTGTGTGGTCCGCTGATAATGCTTTAAACTCTTTATCTTGTGTAGTCCGCTGATAGTGCTTTAAATTCTTCATCTTGCGTGGTCCAGTGACATAGATTTTCCTGCATTCTGAGCTTCAGTAACTCATTCTCATACAACGCACATAGCTTCTCTTAAGAAATGAATAACGCAAAACAAAATAAGTAAGCAATAGTTGGGGGTGGGTCGATGCTGAGGTGTAACAGACTTTCGAGGCAGTGGAGCGTGCACGTTCCTAATCGGACTGATCAACCTAACATCGTCATTTTGTGTAACAAGACGTTTTGTAACGGGCCGGTTTCGTAGTCAATGAAAACGTCAACAGGATGATGAAAAATTTGGGACCGTTCTAGGTAAGAAAGAAGAATACAAATTTAGAAGCGCAGTAGTGCTGAGGAAAGTCTTATATATTTCTGTTGTAAAGGTTTCTTGTGTAGTGTGACTTGAGATGCTGCTGTTTGTAGTCGGGAGTTCTTAAATATACACTCTCACAACAGATTAATATAAATGAAGTAACACGGCCTCTTTAGAAATATATTTCTTCAAACAACAAGGGCATAGTCTACACGTCCTCTCCTAAGCGTTACTACAAGAGGTCTCTCGTCCGTTGGTCTGTCTACAAGCTACTTCTGTTCCAGGTTTTTAAAGTACTTTCGTTTCACTAAGAAAATCCCCGATTAGTCCTAAACTTCGACGCGTCTTACTATTGAAGCATTACAGTAGTGAAAACGTAATAAAATGACATAATTAAAATGTAAGACGCAGACGCCTGTTAGGAAAACATCATGATGTGAGCCGAAGGTTCATACACATTTTTATACATTATTAATAAAGTTTTTACTTAAGTAAAACTTAAATTCAATTCAGAGAGTTTGTTTTTTTTTGTTCGAGAGATAAACAGAAAGAAAAACAAAAAGAATGCCTTAGTGCACTCTTGTCAACAAGTAGTTCTCCTCTAAGGAGTTTGCAACCCACAGTTTGAGAAACACCGATCCACACACTGACCATAAATATTTAGCCGCTTAACTAATGAGTTTTATAAATGTCAAAATTTTCGAATTATGTTTCTTTTAAATATTTCGGAAATTTCTTCAGAAATAAGATTGTCACGTGATAGCCCAAACCTTCGACATAACGGCATGGGATGGCAGGTCGCAGAAACAGCGTTGAGACGAATGCAGCATATATCACATGACCTGCTTATAGCAATAGTCAAATAAGCAAAAGAATGTCACAATTTCAATTTCTAGTAAACTTTTCTCCCTACGTCCTACTATGACTAATGTTTCATGTGGGTTGTTCTAGATACCAGATACTGCACCCAAGCCCATAGAGTCACAAGGATATTTATTTCGTTTGTATTGAGATAAATCATGTGATTCATTGCCCTCCCCTCCCCAATTGCTCAGAGTTATGATGAAACTCTATAGAAAAGACTCGTTTCACGTATCGCTGAATTCAGACAATATTGGAACTACTCTGCAAGAGGAGAGAACTCACTGTTGTAGAACAAAACCACGGTAAATTATCTCCCCCTGACACCCCTCCTTCCCATCACCCACATGAAATCAATGCCTAATGCCATAACAAGATGACTATTTGGTTGTTACTGATACTGCAAAGTACAAAACTTCCTGTAGATAGAGATATAATAATGTATTAATGTATCTCTTCCAAACACAATAATACACTACGAACGTGTTAGAGATTTATAGATTACAGTATGAAATAAAAGATTATATATATATACTAGACATATGTTACTCGCGACCCGCGAGTCTTAATTTGCGCAATACTGTCGATAAAGTCACAATTAAACGAAATAATAATGTAATAAGTAAAGCGAATGTGTCAATGTAAAAATAGTGTGAATGAAGCTATCAAATAAAAATAGCTAATAGGCTTATATCCATTTGTTCAAATTAAAACATTTGCTTGTAGGCCTACATATATTTGATTAAAATTTGAGATGAATAGACTTAATTGTGTATGCTCATGTGTTAAAGAATAAAGTAGATCTTGAGGTAGACATAGATCTTTTACTACACTAATCTAGAGTTAAAAATAGGCTTTTATAGAGTTCATTCTGTGTTGCGCATGCGTGACCTTTTTTCATGAATGAATATAGGCCTATCTCAACACGGCTACGCAACTTTAGCGAACAGCGAACGAATGTGTTAAAAATGCTTTAGAAAAACAAATTTGAATGTTAAATTGATTAAAATATCAAATGAATGGACAATAATTAGTATGTTTATGCGTTAAAGCACAAAACTATCTTTGCGAAAAGATGTTTAATCATCTTAGAGTTCAATAAGAGTTTTAGACCTAGTAATAGACTCAGTAGAGAGATGTGTTAATGTGTAACCAATTGGTAATGTCTAATGAAAAAAAGTTCGCCAGGAAATATGTAGTCACAGATATCAGGAACTATTTTATGTAAAAAATGCTTTTGAAACACAAAATTGAAGGTTATTTTTATTATATAATGAAATCAATGGACCTTCCTTTATATTTTCATGTGTCAAAGTAAAAAACTATCTGAGCAAAGTGTATTTCTTAAAATTAGATCTAGGTCTAAATCCTTTCGATCTTTTCTCATGTCAACATTGTAGACATGGCCTAGATCCATAAAATACTATAGTTGTAATAGAGTCAGACAACTTTATTTTTTTGAGGGTCTTAAGTTTGTTTTACGGCTACAATACATACACTACGGTCTAAGTTAGTACCCAAGGAACATTCCTGCCTAGTTTTATAAAGATTGGTCAAGCGGTTTTGATGTCTATAAGTAACATACATACATACATTCACCTCACATTCTACTTTATAATATATATATATATATATATATATATATATGTAATTATGTATGTCTGTCTGTATGCATGCATGTATGTATGCATTCATGCATGTGTGTATGTATATGTGTGTATATGTGTGTATGTGTTGTGTTGTGTGTCCCTAACCAACAGTGAAGCCTTCCTTGTACATGAATGTGTGTCCCTGACAAAATAGAAAGGGTCCGTCAATAACGAAATGCTGACGAGTTGAAAGACAAATATTATTGAATTACGGACACCAAAATAAAATGTTTTAGCCGTGTGCTATGTAGCCAGTGCTACAGCGGTGATGTCAAGCAAGTAATCTTAAAACGTCCTTTGCTCGTGGACTTTGTCATTTGATGACAGGATGTGTTCACTTGATGACAAGGATCTCAAGCCGTCCTACCAAACCAACTTTTGAAAAAATGAGAGTCATTGCTTCGTTTATGCTGACAGCTTGTATGTCCATAATGACAACGTGTATATCCCGAGTGACAGCTTGTATGGCCATAGGGACAGTTTGTATTTCCATATTGACAACGTGTATATCCCGAGTGACAGCTTGTATGGCCATAGTGAGTGGGTATGGAATGCAGGTAACAAGGATTAACTCGGACAGTGCGAAATTAAGGAAATTATTTATAAAATCTGGTCAAAGCTTTTTTTTTACTTGTAAATCGCGTCTCTGTGCTACTTTATCATGCACTGTAGGCTATGGTCTTCTGTCTTTTGTGGACATGTGAGTGTAGGAGGCATCTAGCTATCTGCTGTCTTTGGGTGCACTGGAGCCAATGCTGGATTGAACTATTAGACTAGTTCCCAGGATCTCCACTCTTACGATCATCACTCAGTTCAGAGCCTCTCCATCCTTTAATCTTATCAGTTCAGAGCCCCTCCATCTTTTCATATTGTCTTACAATTGTTTCATTTGCACTCATGTAGTTCTAGACTGTTGTTCTTATAGTTCTAGACTGTTGTTCTTATAGTTCTAGACTGTTGTTACAGTTCTTGAATCGTTCCTGTAGTTTCAGACCACCATGACTGACATTTTCCACCAATTAATGTGTCTGTTGAACGCCATTGTGTTGTGGTTACATAGACATCTGCTTTCAGCCAGTTCTCTTTTTTTTTCTACTGTTCGCTTTTTTTGTGTCAGGGAATGACTCAACGATTCATAAATCAAACAATTGGGAAAGTCAAATACAATTAGTTTTGATAGGACGCTAGTGCCGCCACCAAACATCTGGCCTCCCCCCAATCTCATACTAACTATACTAGAAATAACAATGAAAATGCAACTGGGGGAGGGGGGAGTTCGTTTTCTTCTTTTTGTTTGTTTGTTTGTATGTTTGTATGGTGCTGCCATTATATGATCAAGTTTGTAACGTGAAACATGGGCAATGTATTGGGATGTTGCGTGCATGCCAAGGTGGGAAAAGTTTGGTTAGGGTTAGAGTTCAATCCACAATAGAATAGTTTCTTTTTTTTAAATAGAAACTTCTGTCTTTATCATATAATTTATACGACAGAATAAAACTGTAGCATTCTATCAGCGCGCTAGTCAGTTTTGTTCTAGTACTCAATTAAGATGGTGCTAATATTTGATTGGTCGTTGTAATATAAGCAAAATGACGTAGGCCTATTAGTATAAGGCTATTCTTTAAAAGGTTTCAACATTTTCTTGCGTAATGCATACACTCCCAATTATAATAATACAGTAATACACAGTGGCTTAGCAAGGAATTTGCTATTATTTGTGGGCCCTGGGGACTTAACATCTTTGGGGTACCTGCATTTTGCATAATATTTAAAGTAAAAAAACATTCATTAGGGGGCCACCCTCAAGTGGGGGCCCGGGGGGCATGTTCCAATTATCCCCCCTCCCACCCACACGTTATCTACAAATCTAGTAAATAATATGAAAAGATGCAAACGGTATTATGCAAAAAAACTGATTTACAATTAATATCCGAATGTCGCGAATGACTCCCATTCATGATAGCGTGGAGCAGTTCAAGCAGGACGACTCGACCCCTCTCGAATGTCTTACGCCACAGAATGCACACAGATATGGATAGAACAAGCAGAAGTTACTTGATAAAGTGAGTTAATTCCATTGTCAATCTCGTTATTCTTACCTTACTTTTAATGGGAAGGTTGTATGAAAAGACGACGGGTAAGGTAATAATTGTGCCAGCAGTAACACTTGCGTAGGGACAGAACAACTTAAGAAAAAAACAACAACACATCTACCTCGTGGCAACATTGAACAAGAGGAGTGATTGCCCTTCGTGAGCAGTCGACCAATCCCGTGTGCGCGCGTGACGTCACGTGACGCGCCCAACGAAGTTAATCACCGCAAACTCGGGTTAAGATTTACGGACAATTAAGCCGCTGGCCTTACACCAGGGCGGGCGCGCATAATTAGATGCTGGATAGTGTCCAGGCGTGCTAAGCCGCACGAGAGAAACTTAAGATTAGCTTGTCGTAATGAGCGCTCTAAAGGCAATAAAGCAGTGTCATGGCGTCTTCAGTTATTCAGTCATCGCTCCCTTGAGTATTTACATATTAAAATCTTAACCATCTACATGACTGATAGCCGGAAAAAAAAAACTTAATGCTGATTAGATTTTGAGTTGTTAATTAAAAATGTCCATGACCGACACAGTTTTTTGTCCAGTCAGACTTTTTGATTCAGCTGCCTCAAATAAACATAAGCGCTAAAGTTGGCGACACAGACCTATATATACTATACCTACATTGGACGCGCCAATCTCTTAACACTGCACAAATAGGTCGTAAAAAAAACAACAAGTTCAACAAAGCTGAAACAAGGTGTTGTTTTGTAAAGTAGTACTAAGAAGTAAAGTTGGTTTTTTCAAACCTAACCTATGTAACATATATAGCCTAATATACAGGATCTAAATTATTATTTTGCAATTATTAGATCCATAATCTATATCAATATAGGTAATCAATATATTTAAATGTACAGTCTAAAATCTTAAGATGATTAAAATTAACAGGCTTAAGTTATTTAGATTTAGGATTGTCTGAATGGAAACTAAAAGGAAATGGCTTTATATCCTAGATTTGCGTGAATATATATAGGAAAGTGCGAAGTTCGAGCAGCCCCGATTTGTCAAGAGGTTCGAACAGTTCACTTTTTATTGCTAAAACTTTTTTATTTGAATGTTTACCAAATTACTACTATATTGCTACTGCGCATGCACCTTTTTTCTTCCCTTCCTACACATACTATTTTCTTTTCCTTGTAAAGGCTAAGTTCATGGTGAGGTCAAACTCAGGAGGTGTGGAGTTATTCTTTTTTACTACCCGGTAGAGAAGGAAATGGGTAATGGGCTTAAGGCTATTTTTAAGTCTGATTGCTCATCAGCTTAAAGAGACTATTTGAAGTTGTGGAGGGTGGGAAATGGTGCAATGGATGGTGTTCTTGCGCTGGAGTAAAAAGAAAATGACTTTATAGTAAAAATCAAATATTAAAACATGTTTTTAGATATATTTTCTTTGACCTGCTCGAACCTTCCATCAACCCGATCGAGCTTACTAACTGGGGAAAAATCCGCTCGAGGAAAAGTACGCTTGGCGATACTTACCCTACACCTCTTTGACTTCGTATTTAATTATTTAATTTTAACTAAGCCTAGTGGTACATTAAATCCAATCTATTTTTATAGAAAAAAGGACGAGGAATTCAGAGGTACTATCAGTTTTTTCATAGGTCAGACCGTTACGGTGCTATAAAAATCCAAACTTGAAAATTGCTGCCAGCGGGCTTAATGCGCTCGAACTTCGCACTTTACTCTAGGTCTGCGCTTAATACTGAGATAAGAGCCCATTCTATTTAAAATCCTCAAAATTGGATTGCATTATTTCTAAGATTTTAAAATTATTAAAAGTATTACTTTTCGAAGACAGAAGAGCGATTTTCAAAGATTCAGAGCGAAGAGCTTGAAAAAGAGTTCCGCACATAACGATTGGATACAAAATTTGTCTTTGTTTTCCAGTCAAAATATATAGGTCTGTGGCTGTGATCTGCCCAGAAGTACCAACTGAGTTCTAGAAAGTTATTTAATAACACTTATAATATATAAAAAAATACTTAAAAAAAAAAAGCACAATTCCTCGTTTATGAAACTGATGACTATTTCGTAAGAACGAATATTTTACTCTTAATTACTAGAAAAAAAAATCCTGGTTAAGCGAATGGTTAGACTTTAGATCTTTATATGGTACGCAACATTTCCTGAACATTAATTAATAAACACTTCAAATTTAAAGCCTACATGCGGAAATACCCAATGACGTGTGGTCTTTTCAAGATTAATATGTTATCGTTCTCTAGACAAATTTAAATTTATTTCTTTTTATACTTTGAAAAATTATAACGGTCAAACTAGAGTTTTACCAGTGTGGCCAAAACAATATATTGTGTCAAATTTCTAGGAGAATCGTTAGAACTGTTTTCGAGAATCATGTCCACCCTGAAGATTTTGTCTAAGTTTTGCCCACTCCGAATGTGTGATTTGATAGAGGTATTGTATAATTGTAATAAAAAATTCAAATACATTGGGTGGAATCTTGAATTTTGTCCTTTACCATCTCATTCAGGTATCTCTTAGTCTGTTTGTACGTTGGGGCACCACATATCATCTTTTTCGTGTTGGACATTCTAAAGTCTGCTCTTGATGCCAGCCATATTGTCAATTTCAAACTTTATAATAAAGCTACACTAGATAATATTTGACATAATAAATCAAAGCTTTAGACTCATTAAATTATCCCAAACAAAATACAAGGCAGAAACTAGAACATATGAATTGAACATTCTTAATTACTAGAAAAAAAAATCCTGGTTAAGCGAATTATTAGACTTTGTACAGTTATAGGCTGATGACTCAGAGGATGTCCCTGTCCCTCATCATCCTCAAGGTAAATGTTTCTATCGATAAACCATTCATCTATTCATGGCCACTCATCATATTCTCCCAATGTACAGACACCCAGGGCTATTGTCAACACCCGCTCCCCACTGCCATTGTCAACGTCACAGCCAGCGGGCCAGGTATGTGAAGAAGGTCAATACACAAAATGCAGCCAAAATGTCCAGCTATAAACAGGCTCGTTTTAATTTCTCCTCACTGGGAGTCCTAAATTCTTCTAAGTTATTTATTTTCACGTCAAATATAATTGTTTAAAGTGCCTACAAGTAGATTGTCCGTATTAAACAGTTATTGAACTTCAACACCAGGTGTTTTTATGTAACAACCTGGGGTCGAATTACCCTAAACACTTTTGAAAGTACTAAGTAAGCACTCCCTTTCAGACCTTTCAATCTATAGGGCACATAATGTAAAGGTTATCTTATAGGGCACATGATATAAAGGTGATCTTATAGGGCACATGATATAAAGGTTATCTTATAGGGCACATTATTATTATAGCTTTTATATAGCGTTACTTTCATGCTTATAGCATGCTCAGAGCGCTTTTGATCCGATCTTATTTGTGGACCAGTGGGGGGGGGGGGGCGCTCAGTAAACACAACTCTGCCCGAGTCGAACCTCGAGCCTTCTAGGTAGCCAAGCCAAGCCAAGTTCAAGCGCACTTGGCCTCTCGACCACGCTGCCCACATGATATAAAGGTTATCTGTTTCTATGGTTAACGAGGGTATCATAGAGCCAGCACAACGACTTAGCGCCTTAATTAACTTTCTCAAACTAAAGTCATGTACTCAAGGCGTCCTAAAAATGCCGAAATAAAAAAAAAATCTCAGTCTTTCAAGAGATTTGAACCCGGGACCTCCCGGTTCAGAAGTCCTGCGCTTTTCCACTCCCCCACAAATACTTTGGCTATATACAATTGCGCTCTCTCTCTCTCTCTCTCTCTCTCTCTCACTCACCTGTGTACAATACAATTAACTCGTTGAACTCGACTTCCAGTTATTATAAAAATATCCACAATCCTCACTTTAAATTTTTAAAACAAAATAATACAGAAAAATGCTCCCGGCCTCTTTCTGGTCCAAATAGAAAGAAAGGAAGTTAAATGATGTCACGGCTTTTTGATTCTATGCAACACAGACAAACATTGAGACTATAACAACAGAACAGTTTATGGAGGTGATCTCAGTGATCAATTAATCCCAATGATTGATTCATTTGTCACTGATTATTGGTTCATTAGCACCGATTACAAACATGGCATTTAATATCTTATGGCAATCCATAAATGTGTTTTGACATAATGAATTTCTTTTTATGTCATTCTCAAACTCAATGGGTAATGGCAGTCAATAAAGTGTACATATGATGACGTGAAATGAATGACTTGTGTCAGCCAATGAATACATAACGACCATATATGAATTTCTTATGTCAATCAATGAATGTATTATGACATTCAACAAATTTCTTATATCAGTCAATGAATGTGTTAAATCATACAATGAATGTGTTATGTGATACAATGAATTTCTTATATCAGTCAATGAATGTGTTATGACATTCAACGAGTATCCTATATCAATCAATAAATGTGTTATGTCATACAATGAAAGTGTTATATCACTTAATGAATAGAGTACAGATTGGCATATTATCGATCTTATCAATCATTGTAAGGCAGAACTCGGAAACAGAAATCTATTCGTGAACTTGTAAACATTTGTTTCTGAAGTTCAGCGTTCTATTTGATCGTGACATGTTCAATGACATTCTAAGAGCAGATTCTGACACATTTTAGAGTCATTTCAACCCCCGAGCTTACAAACGTAAGACTTTTAGGGGAGAAAGTGCGCGCTATCTAGTTACTGTAAGACTAAGGTCAGGTAATTCCATCTCATGTGAGTTCTGTGCTATAGCTTCCGCTTCTATTTGCTTACTTTGAAGGAAACATCTAGGAAAAGTTGACAGAGAAATAAAGTTTGTTATTTAAATCATCAATTGTTTTTCATTAACATAAAGCGCACACACGTCGCACTAACACACACACGCACACAAATAAAGAGCCAGGTCTATGGAAAATATCCCAAGCCACATCTATCAGGACTTGTCACATTCTGACCTCTGAGCACCAAATTAAGTCCTAATTAATGCTTTAAGTACGTGTGGGGCTCACACACAAAAAGGGACTGTTGACCTAAATACTAGCAAATACTAACGCAGTCACGATCTAGAGAGATCAAGTTATTGCTCATATGTTTCATTGACTTTTACACTTGATGACAGCAACAATGGGGCAGAGAAGTCAGGTAGTTTGGGCCCTTCAGATGCCAGAACTTTGTACCAGTTTAATATTGGTGCTTCTTAATTATGCAATAATTTTATCATTAAATCTAGAAATACAGAAAAGTTGTTGATAATCTTTGAACTACTAACTGAATGTGATGTCTTATAGAACATTGCAATGTGCTTAAGTACAAGTGGAACACTCAACATCCTGTCATGACAATGACAACTGGTAATTGATGCCATTTTGTCATTCCTAACACGTGGGGGGGGGGGGGGCATGCGATGGACAAAACAAATATAAAGTTCTAATGTTATCTTTGTATTCACATTTAATATCTTATGAAACACAGTGTGTACCTCGTAACTACATCTGTGTACATTTAATATCTTATGAAACACAGTGTGTATCTCGTAACTACATCTGTGTACATTTAATATCTTATGAAACACAGTGTGTACCTCGTAACTACATCTGTGTAAATTTAATACCTTTTGAAACACAGTGTGTATCTCGTAACTACATATGTGTACATTTAATACCTTTTGAAACACAGTGTGTATCTCGTAACTACATCTGTGTACATTTAATACCTTTTGAAACACAGTGTGTATCTCGTAACTACATCTGTGTACATTTAATATCTTATGAAACACAGTGTGTATCTCGTAACTACATCTGTGTACATTTAATATCTTATGAAACACAGTGTGTAGCTCGTAACTACATCTGTGTACATTTAATATCTTTTGAAACACAGTGTGTATTCGTAAGTACATCTGTGTATTTCTCATATTGAATTGTAAAACTAGTAACATAACAAGCAAAATAAATATTAATAAAACAAGGTTACAAGGACAGTTTGTGTGGAAACACAAACTCAAAATCAACCCCCAAAAGTGTCCACCCAGGCAGGTAAAAAGGCTGGTTTCAATATTTTCAGAAAAAACAGAATGAAATTCTATCAAAGACAAATGACAGAGAAGAATGAAGGAAGAACTAATTACTGAACTAAGGTTTTCAAGAGATTTTTCATCTCTTTCTCAATATATTTATAGCCTGTACTGAATCATAATGTAAGGATAAACTGAATTTAATGTATAAGCAAAATTAAAGTTACAATTTTAGTTTTTAAATATAGTTTTAAAATTTGAGTCAAAAATGAAAGACAATAATTCTAGAAAATATTATTTTTTTAACCGATGGATATTAACCAGCTTTATATTAATCTATCCCTTTGTCCGTTGAACCATCGGGGCACTAATAATGATCAATGAACGTCCATTCTCCATTCCTCTCAGTCTTTTGTATTGGAATCTCTTTCAATGACATGGCTGTCATTCTTTGATGTTGACTTTTCATCGCTTTCTCTGTTCGCCTCTTCTGATTCCAGGTATTGTTTCATAAAGAGTGATTTCTGTGAGCCCTGTGAACCTTGTGATTTGGCCATTAAGATTTAGTTCCAGACCAATTCGATACAACTTTGTAATGAAGGTAACAGAAAGAGATATTCATACTCTGCACTTGTCTGTCTTTGGATTGTACAGCCAAATGAGATCATGTTCTAAAACCCAAGTAAAAATAACCCCTGGTCTTCATAAGCTAACTACTGTCTTTTATCCTACTTGGTGCAACTGCATGAGCCTTCTTGAGTCTCTTACGTACTCCTAAATGTAAGCAGCAAATGTAGTGCTGAGTGATCTGTCCTTAGGAGAAATTTCTGGGACTTATGTTTTATCGTATCCACAACTACCAGGAGTTCACGTCTTGTGACACAGTAGTTTCCTTAACTCTTTCTCAATTTGACGATACTAACGATGATTTGACCCCATTTAATTTAATTAATTTTGTGTTATATAAAAAGAGCATGCATTCTCCTAACTTTCTATACCAAAAATAACAATTTCTAATTACAAACAAGATTACAAAGACAGTTTGTGTGGAAACACAAACTCAAAATCGGCCCCTCGAAGTGGTTTATCCAGACAGGTAAAAAGGCATGGTTCAATATTTTCAGAAAGAACATCAAAATTAAATTCTATCAAAAACAAATGACAGAAGAATGGATAAAAAAGGTTGACAGATCTTGGTGCAGCAGACAAAAGTATAAAAAACTTATATTAAGTGTATCAATTAGTTTGGATAAGTCAAGTAATTAAATTTTTGAAAGATCTAGACTTTCCCAGCTATGCTGTCGTATGAAGAACTTCGAACTCTACTGTTGTTAGATCAAGCAGCTTTATGGTATAGAGTGAAAAAAAAACACGTTGATCTCCCCTGAGTGGTTACTATTTGCACTCTGTCACTCGATACTAAATAAATCTCCCACTAATCTTGTTACATGTTGGACATTTCTTAGTCTCGTTCTGTCATGACTAATGCGAGTGTGTTGCAATGTCAAATAAGCGTAGGATGGTGTTAATGACAACTTGAATGACATCTTTTTGGCATCTTATAAGAATTACTCACTTTCAGGCTGAATAATAATAAAAAAAAGTGTTGACCAAGAGCGAGCATTTATTTCCTATAACGTTGTGACTAAACTACAACCTGATAGGACGAGACGATCTCTAGACATTTGTAGAGCGTTTTATATAGAATCTACCAACGTTGGGTTTTTCTTCTTTAACTTATAATGTTATACAGTGTGCGTCTGTGTGTGCTGATTTTATATATTAAAAATATGTGTGTACGTTAATTCGATGTAATAAATATGGGTGTGTGTGTGTGATGACTTGATATAATACATGTGTGTGTGATGACTTGATATAATACATGTGTGTGTGTGTGTGTTGACTTGATATAATACATGTGTGTGTGATGACTTGATATAATACATGTATGTGTGTGTGTTGACTTGATATAATACATATTGTGGTTTTTCACACTAAACGATGGTCAGGGGCGCTAAGTTGAACATCACTGTTTCTCCATGCGACTATAGGACAGATAATGTGAAAGTCATCTGATTTATGACCGACAGTTAACTAGGGTGCCATGATACCAGCACAATGACCAACTGTCTTTACTTTCCCCAACTAATGCCAGGTTATGGGTAGCCATTAGAGTTGCGTAGACTCAGTGACGTCTTGGAAATTCAAACTCAGTGTTTACATTCACACACAGCCACCACGACGTCCAATTACGCGGTTTGCTTGGACTTGACCATAACGTTAGCTTACCTTTGTTCTCTGCTGCGGAAACAATTAAATATCTTCTAGGAATAGTTATGAAATCAATGTGTCCTCTCGATCTAAGTGCGTAGAGAGATCCAAGAAGTTAAGGCTGATACTTTGACCTCGTACTCTCTGGCTGAACGTTTTTATTCTAGAAAACCAAAACATTTGTGAGAGTCTGGTGAGACATTGAACACAATGTCAAACTTTGATTGAGATTAATCGAAGACGCCGGTGAAAATGGTTTAGGTGCCTGACTGTGCTGAGAAGTATAATGAACTGACAATGACAACAAAATGAGAGTAAAAAAAAAAAGAACTAACTATTCCAGTCCACATTTTATAAATAATGAGACAAAAATAGTTGTTTATACATGTATATATTATTTCGGCTACATCGATTCAACCATGGGTCTTCAAGTGTTCGACTTTTGTACTCGGTATATTACTTTTAAAGCGTTGTGGAGTTAAATAACGCTTGAATGACAAACCGAGGCTACCCAGGAATAAGTGCACACCTGTATTAACTGTAATAGGCATCTAACATTTGTTGACTAAAGTCTAAACGGTTAGTCATTGTGCTGCACACGTGATACGCTAGTTAAAATTCATTTAGAAAAACTAATTATTTAACAACAATAAAATGGAAGTATATAATACATGCACACAAATATTTGCACATAAAAGTTGAAAATTTCTTTCAACTAATTTTTTTTTTTTTGCCTGTTTCTTTTTCTTGCTCTCGTATTCCATAATTGAATCAATTTCTCTCTTTCTTAACCAAGAAAAAAAATCATTTCGTAAAAAAAAAAAATCAAGAGGATTATCTTAAGATTATGTTGACATATGTCAATAAGTCGGACAAAAGTTATTGGACATGTATTCTCCACAGACCGAATAGATGGAGTTTTCTCAAATTTTCTAGTAGAACTTGATTAGATTAAATTTGGATTTTAACTGGTACAAATAAGTTCTTGACTATCAGGTCCAAGTGCTTTATTTCAGTGTTGCAGGGATACGAGACGTGACTATCTATTTAGTATTTTTATCTATCTATCTATCTATCTATCTATCTATCTATCTATCTATCTATCTGTCTGTCTGTCTGTCTAGTCTATGTATGATTTGGTGCACCAGAATATCAACAAAAACAGCAACAGCAAAAGAAACTAGCCTCTCCCCTAGCCAAGATTCTTTGCAAATCATTTAGGAAAACCAAAACATTCGTTGTTTGTGAGCGTTGTTTCTCTGATAACGAAGCCTTGAACTGAGCAGATACTCTAGGAAACACTTTGAACTAGAAGAAGACCAGAACTAATTGCCTGGCTCGGCATATACTCTAGGAAACACTTTGAACTAGAAGAAGAACAGAACTAATTGCCTGGCTCGGCAGATATTCTAGGAAACACTTTGAACTAGAAGAAGAACAGAACTAATTGCCTGGCTCGGCAGATATTCTAGGAAAACACTTTGAACTAGAAGAAGACAGAACTAATTGCCTGGCTCGGCAAAAATATGAAAAAGAGGAAATAAAATGAAGTCAAAATTTCTTTTTCAAGAGACGTTCTGAAAGTGAAGCAATAAATGAAGCAGTCAGTCAAAGAAATTGCTTTGGCTCAAAAACAAAATCCTTTCTCTGACAGGGAGGAAAATGTTGAACCATGTTTCTGTAAAATGTTGAACCATGTCTCTATAAAATGTTGAACCATGTCTCTATAAAATGTTGAACCAAGTCTCAGTTAAATGTTGAACCAAGTCTCTGTAAAATGTTGAACTATATCTTTATAAAAAATGTTTTGGAGATAAAAGTTTAAAAGAAAAAAACAATTTACAAAGACAGTTTGTGTGGAAACACAAACTTAAAATCGGCCCCTGAAGTGGTCCACCCAGACAGGTTTCACTATTTTCAGAAAGAAAATCGGAATGAAATTATATCATAGACAAATGACAGATAAGAATGTAGAAAAAAGGTTGACAGATCTTATGTAGTGCCCCAGCGGTCAAGCAGATCAAAGGATATATGAAAGTGAATAGATGTGAACTGATGTCTTATAATTGATCTAATTGTTTTGTAAAGTCTCAATCTTTTATTCGTATCCTGAAGTAAAAAATAGAGATACGATCGCCACGCAGACACCGTAGGAGGAAGAAAACTGAAATTTTTAACATTATTAATTGTTTTAAATTATGTCTTACTTATAATGCATACTACATAAATTTTTTCTCTTTAAAAAAATAGTAAACATTTGTTTGTGTGTAAATATAGTACTTTATATAACATAACTTACATAACTTAACAATAAAATATTTTTAAAAATATTTTTGACAAAAAATCTAGAACCGTTTGCATAAATGTGTTAAAATATGTGCGTGATTGTTTCCCCTAATAAAGAGTCTCACGTGTTAGAGTGTTTAATAGTTAATAGTTGTAAAAGTGGTGTATTTTTTATGAAAAAACTGCTTGCATAAGTGATTAAAAAAATTAGATTTTTCGCTTTCAGAAAAGAAAAAAGTAGCCGTTGCATCAGAACTTTTAATGGTAAAGACTCTAAAATATTGTGATGTCGGATTTTCACTATCTTTTCTAGTTTAGGAGATCTAAACGGGACGGACTGACAGACGGACATACATTTCACACAAAACTAATAGCGTCTTTTCCCTTTCGGGGGCCGCTAAAAAGATGAATGAAATCTCTCAATGCAGACATTCACAGGACACATTGAGGAACTTGTTTTTTCTTTTCATATTCTTTCAAAGTATCTGCAGTCATTTGTGATTTTGTATAACTGGGCAGTGATTATATAGATTGTGTATAACTGGGCAGTGATTATATAGGTTATGTATAACTGGGAAGTGATTATACAGATTATGTATAACTGGGAAGGGATTATACAGATTATGTATAACTGTTCAGTAATTATACAGATTATGTATAATTGAGCAGTGATTATACAGACTATGTATAACTGGGTAGTGATTATACACATTATGTATAGCTTGGCAGTGATTGTACAGATTATGTATAACTGGGAAGTGATTATACAGATTATGTATAGCTGGGCCTAGTATGTCCACATTACAATATTTCAAAGGTATAAGAGTTTGTGATAGTGTGTTTGGTGCCTCTGAAGTAGAACTGAAAACAATTGGCACTTGGAATCAAACCAACCTTGATATAAAGGCTTAAGTGTGTGTGATGTGTGTCGGCGATGTGTGTGTTTGGCGTGTGTTCTAGTTATGTGCTGCATATGAGCACACACTTGTAAAGCTGATCTATTAAGTGTTATTCTGGGAGCACTCCCGTACAACCATTCTTGCTCCCCCCTCTCTAAACGGAGAGTCCTGACGTGACAGTACAGAGGTGGCTGAGTGCTTGCTTGATTAGCTCTCCCCACCAAGCCGACACATAAATAATAAATTCACAACAACAAAAGAATTTGGGACGGGGGGGGGGGGGGGGATAATTTTTTTTTGTATACACCTCATTCTTTCTCTATTTGGTTTTGTTTCGTATTATGTTCTCCATTTATGTCTAGTAAACGTTTAGTTGACTTTTTCAAATTCTGCAGTTTCACTCCCTTTGATTTTAGATTCTTTCGGTTTTCTATGAAATATATCAGAATGTTAGTTTGTCTATTTTTTCTCTCTACGAGACTTTTCTCCCAGATTATCTTTAACAGGAAAAGATCGTCCCGAGAGATACCACAGCCTTAACAAGGTAGAGGGTGATCAAAATGACTTGTCGAATACAGACATTACTTCAAATTAGATGACTACGTCCTACTCGCGTACTTATGTCAATCTAGTCATGCATGATAAATCAAAGACTTAAACTTCCTGGCTGACTCAGGCAACCCATTCCATACTCTAATAGCAATAGAAAAAAGGAGTATTTGTATAAGTTTGTCCTAGCATATGGAATAAGATTTCTGTCTTTATCTTTGTGTCTTTCTTAGTATTTTGTTAGGTTTTGTTTTTTGCATTGGTTCAGTGTTTTATGTATTGATTGCCAATTTACTTTTTACTCTCCTGAAGTGTTTCAAAATTTAGTGATTTTACTAAAGGGGAAATGTGAATATTCGTTTGTTATGAATCTCACTACCTTTATTTTCTGTCTGTTCCAGTTTCTTTATGTTTTCTTGAGTTGAGAGGTCCCAAACAGAGGATGCATATTCTATTATTGGCATAACAAAGATTAAATAACATTTTAGTTTTATGTTCTTAGTTAATTTGTAAAAATTGTCCCAGCCCATGGGTTTAGAAGTGCAAAGTGTCCGCCTTCCAACATTCACTAGTCAGTAAAACAGTTAAATAGGGCTAATCGTTTTATCAGGTTCTTTGGTGTCAGAAGCTATTTGTGATGCATGACATTGAGAAGGTGTGTATATATATATACAGTGAGCAGATTGCCATTGACACCCCTTCCCTGTTATACCACTAACTAGCATGTGTCATGACTCCCTCATGGATTTCACTCTTCTAATAAAAACTCCACACACGTATTGGAAGCGAGATGTGGCCCCCCTCAATTACTGGACTTGGTGATTTTTTTTATTCCTTATGAGTGAGTTAATTAGATCGGAGTTGAATCAATAGAAAATAAAAAAAACTACTAGTTTCTTGATTAGTAACCACAATAAATTCTAGTTACATCCATAATAAATTCTAGTTACACCCACAATAAATTGTAGTTACATGAGAACTTATATACACAATATATTCTAGTTATATCCACAATTCTAGTTAGATCCCAATAAATTTTAGTTACACTCACAATAAATTCTACCTACATCCCCAATAAATTCTTGCTACATCTACAGCCGTTTTGTTTTTCTGTTTCATCATGATAAAAACACAAAAAATATTAAAATGTACCTCCTTTATACTACTTAAAGAACGAACATTTTCCTTTGAACAACAAATGACTGTTTCATTTTTTTGTTGTCCACGAGTTGAAGAGAGGTAATTACAAACATTTGTATTGCAATATCACTATTCAAGTCATTGAGTCTGGAAATTCAATTTGATAATAATCCCATTTTATTTATCGATTATCTAAGTGTTGCTTATATTTTTATGTAACTCTATTATAGGTTACATCGACTTTCATTATATAAACATCTAGAATTAGATCTAGAATAGACCTTACTCACTCCAAATTAGAAGTCTAGATGTTTATAAATTGAAAGTACCACAACAAAATTAATACTACGATGCCCGCTGGCCTAATGGGTAACGTCGTTGGTATGTCTAGCTCACGGGTGCCGAAAGAGGAGTTCAATTTTGGTGTTGTAACTGAAACAAAAATAAAAAAAATTATTCTTATTTAATTTATTTAAAGTTACATAATGGAGGTATTGTCTTTCGAGATGTATTATATTTTTTTAAAAAATTTTCTTGTTTGAATAAACATCCAGAATACTCTAAAAATTTGGTTTTTTCAATTTGAAAAGTTTCGTAGAATTTGTAAAAAGTCGTTGTTTTCTTTTTTGGTTTGAAAACATTTTGTTACGAATCTCCTTGAGCGTAAACCCAATCTTTTCTGAAAACAATCCATGAACACACTGTCTGGACACAATCTCTGGACACAATCTCTTTTGAACACAATCTTTGAACACTATCTTTGAACACTTTCTTCTCTGAACATTATGTCTGGACACAATCGTATCTGAACACAATCTTTGAACACAATCTTTTCTGAACATAAAGACTGAACACATTTCTGAACACAATAGGCAACCAAAACTGACTAAATGTGATAATGAAAATAATGATAATAATGTTTATTATTTATAAGGAACATTGCCTTACAGTTTATGAATGACACAAAACCAAACCTTATAACTCTAGAAAACGAACAATACGTTCACACTGGTCCCACTCAAACATTATATAAATCTTCTCACTGACTGAACACACGAAAGAAATCTAATCCGAATTATTACAATAGACATTAAAACATTTCAGTCAGAAGGCTGATATTCTTGTATAGCATTCAACCAAAACCTGAATCGAATCAGTTCGGATATAACTGCAATCGCTCCCCCTCCCCCAGAATTCATCCTCTCGCCATAATGGTGAAAGTGTTAACCCGCAGACTTGAAATTCAATCTATTAATCTAGTGCAGTGATAATCACATCACTTTTCATTTCTATTAGCGTTCGCAGTTTTCTTTAATCCAATGAAGAGGCCAACATTCATGTCACTGAACTAAATATTGAGCCCTTTGTTGCTTTTTTTTTTCTTAAACCAAAGAATGAGAAAGACAAGATGGCGTGGGCAGTAAATCAAAGCTAATTTGAGAATCTATTTCTAGGCATACCCTGGTCTCCAAATTATTTTGCATAATTTATTCTGTTTGTAAGAATACATTACCCATGTTTCTTTAATCAAGATCGATGCACACAGTTATTGATCATTTATCTAACACATTTTTTTTCTTGAATTTTTTTATTTTGTTTTAGTGCTGCTGTTTATCTGTGTTAGGAACTTTATTTATTTTCCAATCTCTTCTGTTTGTATCTATACTAAAGACGTAAAATACTACTCACTAACTCATTCATTTATCAAAAAATCTCTTAAACTTTCGTTAGAAATCGCATGAAATTTCGTACACTTGTTCCTTTTACCTGCTAGACTCTCGCCAATAACAGGTTTTGACATATTCGAGGCCTGGTGTCTGCTGTTCGTGAAAAACCGCAAGCTTTCTATAAAACCTTCGTATTTTATTTTCGGTATTTCCCCAAAAGATAGTCGTCTATATCATAGACTTATAGATACTACTCTCGACTGAACATGGAGATTTTTAAACATTACAAAAACTGTGAACCATAGACTGATATATATTGTAATAACTTAAGTGAGACAACTCAACGAGACATAGACGTTTATTCACACGACATCACAGGTACACAAAACAACATCTATCTTAGGCACAATCTCTCCATATTGGCTCTTTACTTGGGCGAAAATCGTTCTCCTCTTCTAATTATCACAGTGCGTACCTTCTAGCTTAGATGTCGGTGCGAATGGCAGAGTTATAACAATATATACTATACCTAGATTGGACATGGAGACTTTTAAACACTACAAAAAAATGTAAAACATTTTTAGAAAGTTGGATCAATGCGTTGTTTTGTAAAGTAGTTAAAAGAAGTAAAGCTGTTTTTTTTTCCAACTCTAACCTATGTAACATATAATTTAATTTTTAGATCTAGATCTAGAACATCAAAAATAAGAGTACTGTCGTCTCATAATTATTATTTTGCAATCTTTAGATACATAATCTAGAAAGATCTAGGTAATCAATCTAGTTTAAATGTACATAAGATGATTTAAATCAACATGAATTATTTCCATCTAGGATTTTTGAAACATTATCTCAATGGAAACAAACAGGAAATGGCTTTGTTTCATATATTTGCATGAATATCCGAGAAATGATTTTGCATTATTTCTAAACTTTGAAAACTAAAGATCATTACTTTTTTAAGACAAAATAGATTGATTGGGGCGACTCCCACTTAGAGCCTGATAAAAAGAGTTTACGTACATACAAATTTATATATAGATACGCTTGTGAATCGATTAATCGCGGATAAGAATTTATTTCCGGTTTCCAGTCTAGATATAATATATGTCTTTGATGTGAACATTTTTTAGAAAGTTGGATCAAAGCGTTATTTTGTAAAGTAGTTAAAAGAAGTGAACTTAGGGGGTGGGGGTTAGGGGGCGCGCGACAGCGGGTAGATTGGTCATGAGGCCATAAGGTGAAAACCTACAAAATCACTAACTCAGATTTGACAATATGTTTCAGAAGAGAAAAGAAATTAAATAGATTCTAGAAACAACATTTTAAACACATGCATATCTAGGTATTATAAAAGACTAAAGACTGAATTATTTATTTCAAAATAAAATGCTGCACATATTTGAATTACTGGTTGTTGAGTGTCTCGCTAATGAAACACAAGTTCCTGGGTTCGAACCCCATACTAAACAATTTTTATCAAGGACAAATGAAATGTAGATGTTTAATGTTTTCTTGGAGGTTCAGTGAGTGCCGATTTAAATTATTCCGATATGGACTTCCAGCGGTGGTTGATTTTGAAACCAATTGCGATGCCAATGCCCATACATTCTCATCGTATGACCTCAAAACCATCCATTCCAAGTTTGTTTGTTTGTTTGTATTTTTCTTTTCTTGCGGTGGTTGATTTAGAAACCAATGCGATGCCAATTCTTGTGGTGACACTATTAGGCCTTATTGTAAAAAGTCCTAACTGAATAGAATAGTCTTAACTGAATAGAGTGTAAGGACATAACTTAGCAGTGCGCTGGGCCGTAAGGGCAGGTTATATATACCGTACCACAGCAAGGTGACGGGCTAATCTGTCTCAAACGATGTAACAATAACAATACGGCATGTCCGCCTCTAAGCTGCGGGCCTTATTTTTGCTACAAAACATAGAACATATTGCAGGTACTGTTGGCTTACTATATGCCACTTAAGTACATTATATACTGTAATGTAATTGTTCATAAACAGAAACAAATAAAAAGGAAAACACTCACGCACTACTAATATTATGTCTCCTCTCTCACTCTGAAAATTGAAGCCAATTGGACGTTCTATCAGAACAAAGTGTGATATAGAGCTACAGTGGTCCCTACACTTTTGCAGATCCGACTTTTGCGTAAGGAAAGTGTAAGTGAAACTGGCCTAACTGATGTCTTATAATGAATATCTAACTGATCTACTTGTTTTGTAAAGGGTCAATCTCTTATTCAAATCCTCAAGAGAAATATACATGAAAAACATGCTTGCATAAGTGATTTAAAAAATTAGATTTTTCGCTTTCAGAAAATAAAAAAGTAGCCTTTGCATCAGAATTTTGAATGGTCTAAAATATTATGATGTCGGATTTTCACTATCTTTTCTAGTTTACGAGATCTTAACGGGAAGGACGGACGGACGGACGGACAGACATTCCACACAAAACTAATAGAGTCTTTTCCCCTTTTGGGAGCCGCTAAAAATAATAATTACAAATACAAATAATAATAATAAATGTGAAATCTTGGCTCACTATGTGGACCAGTAGAAATGGCAATCTACAAATCTTCCATTATGGAATGGATAAGTCTGAATGGAAAGATTAGCAGTGTAAATAGACACACGCTACAGAGTCACTTCCTTATCTCCACAATTATAAAGTATTCGTTTTATTGAATCGTGTCTATCAGGGCGTCATCTGCACACGGATCATCTTGACGAACTATTGACCCGCCTTTCCTACTGGCGATCAGCAATTAGAATCGAAGCTCGCTTAAGAATCGAAGCCACTCCACCACCCGAGCATCTGTGTCATAGACATAGACATTGGTCTATGGTCTGTGTTTAAAGGGAGAACACAACCGTGAACACAACATCAGGGGCCAATACAGGATGTGAAGATTGAAGAAACATCAGTAGGACAAAGACCTTCGGGTCTATCTATTTTAGCAAAAGTTCTGAGTTAAATGCATAAAATAAACAACACTTGCCTTACAGAGGCAATAGATTGATTTTTTTAGATAAGAATATTGATATATCGACGTCGACCATTTTGTTTTTCAAGAATGCTAAATTTCATGCCGGGCTTGTCTTTTCAATCGAATTAACGAGAATAATTGAAAACGTCTTGAAGACGAATGAATGCACGTCAGGTTTTGCTTACACAAACATACCACCCAACCCCCTTCCCCCTTTTTTTGTTTTTCTTGCACACACTCGTACTAGTTCCTCCTCCTCGTCCCCTTTCCACAAAACACTTTTCTTCCGATGAAAGTGAGATGAAGTAGAATAACCTTTTACAAATATAACTGATGCACAAACTAAGGCACGCGGGCCAGATCCAGCCCTTGAAGCAGTACTGTCCCGCCCATCCATTTGTCTGCTCACTGAACAGAATTAAGCTGTAGAGAATCGGAACTTTGGCGCCACAAACTTGAACAGAATCCTCTCTGCTTTTCGGTTGGCAATGTTACATAATTCTTGAAGTTAAATAGTTCTTGATGTTACATATTTCTTTATGTTACATAGTTCTTTACGTAACATAGTTCTTTACGTAACATAGTTCATGATGTTACATAGTTCTTGATGTTACATAGTTCTTGATGTTACATAGTTCTTTACGTAACATAGTTCATGATGTTACATATTTCTTGATGTTACATAGTTCTTGATCTTACATAGTTCTTGATCTTACATCGTTCTTGATCTTACATAGTTCTTGATCTTACATAGTTCTTGATCTAACATAGTTCTTGATGTATGTGCATTTCATAAAATCTTGACATCAATAGCGAAATTAGGATGATAAATTTAGAATATTAGTAATTTAATTATTGCCAATTATTTTTTGGAACAGAGGCGTTGTAACCCTGTAAGGTGCTTATATGTGTTCATTATTTATATTGATCAATCTTAATACAAAATAGCTTGAATATTTCTTTGGTCATTGCAGACCACGGCCACCATCAGAATGTTCTGTTTTTTGTATCTCCTTTAAAATAAACGAGGGCGACGTCACGTGTTTCTGGTGATTTATAAATAAAGAAGTCAACTCTTAACAGACATTTTCTGCCTTCATTGTATGATGGTGTCCGACCTACGCCGGGAGAACAACTACTCTTTACTTAGCTTGTTTATGTTGAACATTTCTTTGATTAATTGTTGAGGATTATCGAATGAAACATAGAGAATTTTTACATAAAATATTATATATATATATATATATAACATATAATATATATATATTCTATATATAAAGTAGAAAGTAAGGCGTATGTATGTATGTATTCATGTATGTTACGAATACAAATCAAAACCGTTTGAGCAATCTTGATAAAACTTGGCATAAATATTCCTTGGGTACTAACTGGTACCGTAGTATATGTATTGTAGCCCTAAAACAAACTTAAGACCCTCAAAAAAAAAAGTTGACCGACTCTATGAAAGTATTATAATTTCATCGATCTAGGCCATGTTTAACATGTATAAATCGAAAGGATCTAGATCTAATTTTTAAAACTACACTTTGCACAGATAGTTTTTTACTTTGACACATGAAAATATAAAATTTAGTCTATTGATTTCATTATTTAATCAAATTAACCTTCAAATTTGTATTTCAAAAGCATTTTTACATAAATTCCTTCCTTATAGCTGCGAATTTAGAATTCCCGACGTACATTCTTTCATTAGACAATATCCGAAATGTTACACATCTCTCTATTCTTAGGTCTAAAACTCTTATTCAACTCTAAGATGATAGAACTTCGCAAAGATAGTTTTATATTTTAACACATGAACATACTAATTATAGTCCATTCATTTCATATTTTAATCAAATTAACATTCAAATTTGTTTTTTCTAAGGAATTTTTCATACATTAGTTCGCAATAGCTGCGAAGCATTGTTGACAATCATTTTAATAGTTTTATTCATGAGTCGCGTAAATCTAATAGATAAAGGTCACGCTTGCACAGAGCGAAGCCTTCACGCACGCGCAGAGACGAACTCTATCCAAGCCAATATTTAACTCTAGATTAGTCTAGATCTAGGTCTATCTGTAACTCAAGATCTAGATCTAATTCAAAGATGATAGATCTACTTTATACTTTAACACATGAACATACACAATTAAGTCTATTCATTTCAAATTTTAATCAAATATATGTAGGCCTACAAGCAAATGTTTTTATTTGAAAAAATGGATTTAAGTCGATTAGCTATTTTGATAGCTCCAACTTACTACTTTTACATTCACACATTCCGCATTCGCTTTACTTATAAAATTATTATTTCGTTTAATTTTTTACAGAGCACTCTCAGTGACTATATCGACAGTGATACGCAAATTAAGACCCGCGGGCCTTGGGTAATATATGGCTAATATATATATATATAATATCACAGTGCGATTTATAAGTCTCCGTCTCTAAAACTAAAAAAACAACAACAGTAAGAACAAGCAAAATGTATTGAGTTACTTTAATAAAACACAAGAACAGTAAGAACAAACAGTAAATAGTAAGCAATTTCCTAGCGACTCTTGAAATTGTACACCATCTTGCCCAAAACCGATTGCATCGTTGTTTTTTAATTCAAAGGAAATTGCGTCAAGTTTGTTTGTTGCTTTTTTTTTTTTCCATATACAATGTTTGTCTTCCTATATGTTTGTGCGCGCCCTCTAGCGGAGAAGAAAATGTGTTTTGATTGGCTGTTTCCCGACCTGATTTGCATGACGCTCTTTGTCTCATTCATTCAACTCGAGTGCAGCAGACGTGAAAACTGAAGTACATTTGTCCTCATTTGTACGTCAGTAAAAACAATGGAAATGAAACAAATGGAATGACATGCATAGATCTAGGTCTACGTCTTTGAAGACATGATTTTATGTCTGTGTAACATCGTTGTATCCTTAACCCAGGAACTATTTGTTTAAACACAGAAACTAGTTTTGTTTTATGAGCCCAGGAGTTTAGTTAGAGCCTTCGTGTTTTCTTGCATGGGAATCAATTCCATCAGTCCCGGACTAAGGGATGTGCCTTAAGTGTGACGCATAAGCACCTCCTACTGACTACTGACTCTATAAATAGAAAGCATCCTGCTGACTCTTGACCCTATAAATAGAACGCATTCTACTGATTGCTGACTCGTTCAATGGAATGCATTCTACTGATTCCTGACTCATTAAATGGAATGCATTCTACTGATTACTGACTCGTTAAATGGAATGCATCCTACTGATATTTGTCTGTATAAATGGAACGCATCCTACTGACTATTAAATTTACATCTGAACGCAACCTAAGAACTACTTATTGTAGGCTTACATTAAATGTAAACCAGACTCCATGGGCGTAGCCAGGATTTTTTTCGTGGGGGGTGGGGGGATTTATTCTCCCCCCCCCCCCCCAGAAAAAACAAATATTTATATTAACCAGACAATACCTTTAATGAAGAAACCTTAGCGTATATGTAAACATTATATATAAATAAGTATTAAGTAAATTGGGTTAAAAACTAATTAAACAAATATACAGAAGGAAGAGATGTCATGTAAAAAAATGTTGGGGTGACATTGACATGGTAAAGGAATAGAGTTTAACGAACACTACAGGCACTACAGTGGAACACCAGACTAGGTACCACAGTGGACCGACAGACTAGGTACCACAGTGGGCCGACAGACTAGATACCACAGTGGACTAACAGACTAGATACCACAGTGGACTAACAGACTAGGTACCACAGAGGACAAACAGACTTGGTACCACAGTGGACTAACAGACTAGGTGCCACAGTGGACTAACAGACTAGGTGCTACAGTGGACCAACAGACTAGGTACTACAATGGACTAACAGACTAGGTGCTACAGTGGACTAACAGACTAAGTACCACAGTGGACCACCGACTAAGTATGATGAGAACCATAATTATTAAGTAAAAACTATTTGTGACTTCTTCGAGTCACGTGGTCCATCTGCATCTATAAAATAAACAAATTTAACCTGGTTCATTTAATATCAATGATAGACTTTGTAGTTGAAATAATACGTCGCTGGGACTGGGTCTCTGCCGTCTTATAGAAAAAAGTTTGCCGGAAGTGTTTTTTTTCTCTCTCTCTCCTCCTCCTCTTCTCAAAGTAATCTCATTCCAAGGGACTTAATTTTTTCTTTCACTCCAAGCAGATGATAAAAAAAGGAGTGTGGGGGCGGGGGGGGGGGGGATGTACGTCATCAGTTTTCCGCCAGAAGAACGATTGATTGTACTTTGAACAAGGTTTATGCTTCCTAAATATTCTAATAGTTCCCTCCCCCTTCTTCTGCCTGCGTTCACGTCGTCTCGCAGTTGGAGAAACTAAAAGGGAAAGGTCACTGCCAAGTGTACACTGCCAGGTCCTGAAGACCTAATCTCTCCCTTTTCTGTCACCCACTGTCCTGAGTCTTGAGTTCAGGTGTGCGGATCATGAAGACTTGAGCAGGCCAGTTCCCCGAGGAGACGGATGGAGAATTTATAAGATGTTGATGGATGGAGCGACAAATGTATGCGAACTATAATGTCCAAATGTTAAAAAGATATAAAAGTATACCATGTTGGTTCTGTAGCTGTCACACTTTGATGAGGGATTGCTTTATTCTTACACTAACTCAAACATTATTGACAAATGTTCAACAATCTTTAACTTATAATTTTATTAAATAGATTTTATTTGTGGAATGAGTAAGCACATTCATTTATTTATATATAATAAAGCATTACTTTCATAACTTTAGTGACGTGATTTCTCCACATAGTGTTGTATAGACTGACTCTGACTGACTCTCTTTTAGTACAGTAATTTCTCCACATAGTGTTGTATAGACTGACTCTGACTGACTCTCTTTTAGTAAAGTAATTTCTCCACATAATGTTGTATAGACTGACTCTGACTGACTCTCTTTTAGTACAGTAATTTCTCCACATAATGTTGTATAGACTGACTCTGACTGACTCTCTTTTAGTACAGTAATTTCTCCACATAATGTTGTATAGACTGACTCTGACTGACTCTCTTTTAGTACAGTAATTTCTCCACATAATGTTGACTCTCAAACAGAGACATACAATAACATAAAGAATTCCCTTTAATTCGGGATCATGTATTAGCACTGCATAATTTGCCATTATGGTGCCTCTCGCGTCTTACTAGCTACATCGTAGAAGACCCCTGTGTAAGAACACGTAAACTAGTAACCTAGTCTCTGTGTTAGATTGAACAAGAAATATCTGAAATTCATTTTAAAAAGTAAAATTTAAAAAAAGATAGTCGAGATCAAAAAATATTATTTTATTTTTGATTGTGTTAAAACACTTAGCACTGGGTTGAAACACTTCAAGGGCTATAATCATACTAGTGTCGACTAATGGATGTCCAAGTTTCAACAGACAGTGAAAGAGACTAGTGTAAAAAGAGACATAAAGTATCTAGTCTTTCATTCATGTTCATTTGACTTTGGTGCTTAAATTGTACCACTGGGAATGTTGCTCATATGTAATGCTAACCTTTAATAGAACTACTGGGTTGAAATAACCTTTGACTTTGTTTACATTACTATGTCAGTTGCTAAAGTAATATAATTTGTCATTAAATATAACATTTATATCTAAATGATATATAATTATATATAAATAACTATAATTATATTTTCAGAATGAGACCGTTAGAAATAGCAATTTTAGGATCCTTGATGATGATTCTTCTTCTATTATCTACTGCACAGTCCGCACCTTTCAGGTAAGTGACAATAATCAAGAACAGTGAGATCTTTTTTTAGTATGATTTGTCATGCTTGTAAGTTTCCAATCTAGATTTTAAAAAAATAGCAAAATAGAAATAACCCTTTAAAAAAAATTCCGCAATTACAACTATATGTCTCTGTAATGTATAAGTTATACCCATTATTCAATATCAAACTAAATAATTAACAATAATAAATTGACTTATTGGTTACATTACAAAATTGTTTAAAGTTTAAACGTGATCCGATAATGTTTGTGGAAGAATTAACATGTACAATTATCTAAGGGGCCAAAACCCTACATATTTAACGATATCTGTGAGAAAACCTTGTGGTATCAAACAAAATAATTAATTACCAGTAATAAATTGACTAATTGTGGTTGTTTTTTATTGATTCATTTATCTTCTGTATATATACTACACTAATAAATAATTGTGCAAAGTTTCAACTTGATCCGAGAATGGATGTGGGAGAAAAAACGTGTACTAACTTTTTTACCAGACAGACAAACAGACATAGTGACTTGATATAAGCTTTGTAAAAATATAAATAACAACTATTATTTAATTCTTCAACCAAGAAAAACAAATTTAGATTAGTATAAGATCGTAGGTTGTTATAATTTGAATAGATGCTTGTTTTAAATTCTGAAGATGAAATAAAATTTCAGGCCCCACTGTGACCTACAAATTTTTGCACAACCCCAATCTCTGCCGGAAGTCGATTAAAGTTATCTCTTTGTCGACTTCAATTTCTTCATTGGTAAATGAAACTCGACTCTTTGTCCTACTATCTATAAAAATAGAAGTGAAGGGTGGCGTAGTGTGGAGTATTTAAGAGTAGAAAATCATCAAACGCAAATCAAAATATGTGATGCCCATTCATTCAAAATGGGGAAGGATTGGTAGACATTTGTGACCAGTCAAAAGCTTGCTGTCAGAGTCACTCAAATTTATCACAGCATTAATCATTATTTACTATTATTTATTTATTTTAGTTTAGTTATTTCCCCGTCCTATCCCCTATTTCATCGCTCGCCCCATCTTCTCCTCTTCTCACTAGACTGCGTCCACCAGCTTCTTACTTATCTGCCCTTGATCGGGGAAAGATAAACACACAATCTCTTTTGCCTCACCCGCCGGATGTCTGACAGCCGCAGTTGACACCACCATGTGTGGAATGCAAGTCAATCTTTCTCCTCCGCCCCTCTCCCACGTCTCTCTTTGATCAAAGAGATTACTCGGGTCAACACGCCTCGTGACACTCCAAGGTGCTACTCTTGTCGGACTTCACCCACGTGTAAGATAATTAAGATCTTAGATCTTAGCCTAGAACATTTCCTGTTTCCGCCCGTCTCTCCCAGGCCTTTATAAGGTAAATTAAATCAAGCCAGACCCTCTCATTTTCTCATTCGAGCTGAGCTATCGAGTCGGAACTGCTTCATTTATTCTTTCTCTTAGATGAATACCTGGTGGTAAGCCGAACTTAATCACAAGTTCCATCTTAATCACTCTGTGTATATTTCTCACTGGATATAATCATGTGTATTTTATGATTTCATTTATATTTAATAAGTGCATTGTGTATTTCTCACTGTCGTAAGTAGAAAACATAAACATGGCATATATATATATTTATGTATTGCATTAATCTATTAATGCTACGTTGCTCAATTGATCGTTGATGCAACCATGTATGTATTTGTACATCTTATTTTATTTCCTTTATCTCGGCTGACCGCCTTGATAATTTTACTAGCGCACTAATACTGCGCTTAGAAAAGAGATATGAATTATCTCCCCTGTAGTCATTCTACTTTGACGAGAGTTGCGCCCCTTGAACGGACGCTCTCCCCATTCAAGCACTCCATTGTTCTCGGCCGACGGTCGTATGTCAACAAACCTTCATGGTCGCTGACCACCGCCCATTTCTCCCCCTCTCCTTTTTTTCTCTTCCATCTTGTGTTGTTTATTTGAGATTATTATTTCCCTTTTTATGTACATTTTTATATTGCTACTATCAGCCATCTGTTTTCCAAATCCCATTTGTCATCATCTCCTCATTGTACTCAAAAGCAATTTTACCAATCTGACGAACGCACCTCAGTCGAGGGCATCGATAAGATGCATGAGAGACATGTTCTAACTTGTCTTTATTTATCCGCAGCCTCCCTCAGGTGTCTGCCTTAGTGCTTAGTGCTGTTCAGCCCTGCACTTGCCTATTTACCTGCCTTCGTACTTAGTGCTATTCAGCACTGCCCACTGGCCTATTTGCTGTTTAGTGTCTACACGACACGACTCAACTATTTATCGGATCAATCACCTATTGCCTTTGTACTTAGTGCTATTCAGCACTGCACACCTGCCTACTTGCTATTGAGTATCATCTATGGCCTACGTGGATCTACTCAACTCTACTACTTGGCACTATCGGCTCTACTTGCCTGCCTATTCGACAGCCCACCTGTCAACTTAGTAGGTGCGACGTCCCAGTAGGTGCGATAGACCCAGATCTGTGCGAGACATCATAGCTACGCCAAACCCTCTGCAACTCACTGGACTTATCCTGTTAACTACGCTGCCCACGGCAGATCCGCTCTGCCCGCAGTATACTTGTGCCCACGGTAGCCGGCCACCCGCCCTACTGTGCCCACTACAGATATCAGAACTTTGGATTGTGACTCCACAAGAACTGTATCACCGGCGTCCCTCTACCCGCTGCCGAACCTCAAGCCAGGACACAGCCAGCTGCGACCCAAGAAGGACAACCAGCTAAGTTCAGAAGACAAAGTGACATACTCTCTTATTAAGTGCAAGAGTGATGATTAAATATAGTATTGACTAGAGATAGATGCAAACCCTCCCCCTTTTTATTCTTCTATGTAAATATTTATGTAAATAAATATTCTTCATTTTTAACTGTGTATCTTTCTTTCATTGCTAGTCTCGTTGCGTGCCTGCTCCCGATTTATATGCTGACGGGTTGGTGTGTGATAATCTAAAAAATAATCATCCCCTAGACATTAAACGCGCCAAACACACGTCACACTCCCTAACCTGTCACAACATTTATAGATCTAGATACGAAACTAGCAGGGATCATGGTAGTTGGTGAGTTGTGAAGTTTAAGCTCTTCTATACAGCCAATTCTGGGCAGCTTTCACCTTAAGCGAGTCACGCACTTCTTGCTCTTCTAAACACTTTTCTTCAATAAAATGTATATGATTGTAAAATTCGTAACCACCATGTTTATTGGATTTCTTTCAAGCAGTGATAGTGATGTAATGACCTAGTTGTTTTCTGTCAAGCAGTGATAATGATGTAATAACTTATTATTTGATTTTTCCCAAACAGTGATAATGATGCTATGACCTAGTTATCTGATTTCTCCCGATCAGTGATATTGATGTAATGACCTAGTTATCTGATTTCTCCCAATCAGTGATATTGATGTAATGACCTAGTTATCTGATTTCTCCCAATCGGTGATATTGATGTAATGACCTAGTTATCTGATTTCTCCCAATCAGAGATATTGATGTAATGACCTAGTTATTTGGTTTCTCCCATTCAGTGATGATGTTGAACAAAATGAACAAGCGGAAGTTGATGAACAAAAAGAAGCCAGATGGTTACTTAATCATCTAGCGAACTTTCAAAGGTGAGGATACAGCAAATTGTTTAAGTTATACCATATCATGAGGTGGATTTTGGGGGTGGCGAGTGGGCTAACTGTATAGGACAAGGAGGTTATTTTATCACCAACTTACAAACATGATGGGTCTCTGTCATGCATTCACATTCGATGCAAGTTCTTAGCGCGTAGAGTTTTGTTTCAAACTATCATAATAAATACGCCCTTTAATTTTGGATTTACACTGACCGGTGAGTTAGCAAACATAGTTTGGGTCAGCAGACACGAATCCTGTCGGTTCCGCATTTGCTCGGGGCTATGCGTACCGAAGCAGGACATTTCTGACGACGCCGTTTTGGCGCCGTGGTCGTTTTGGCGACTCTGTTTTGACGACAGTGTGAACTATTAGACATAATTCTCAGCTTCTTTCTTGCTTTAACTTTGAATAGGCCTAAAGGTTGTCAAAGGCTCAACTAGTCTCTGGCAATCCAGTTCAGTACCTGGCCTGCACTAGAAAGTCCTCTTCAAATAAAATAACTAGGCTACTGCAAGGCAACTGACCAATATGTTTGTCTGGGACTGGACGCATCCATTGCCTCTCGAGAGGTCATGACTACTAATGATGCATAAATTAGTCTATGGACCATATTTATGGAAACGAAATGATCTACTGGTGAGCTGGTTATCCAGTCTTTCCTTTATTTTATTTGTAAGCATCCAATAGTTTTGTATTTACATTCTGTATAGGAAGGAAATGTCCAGCTACTTCCCGACCTCCTTGACTAAAAAAGTAGCAAGAAAGTACATATAGGTAGCTTTCCCCCAACATTAACCGTACAAAAGAAAATATTCAGCATAATAGTATATAAGTGTCAAAAGCCAAATTATAATTATAACGTAAAATAGGGAGACAGAGTAGCAGGTACAGTGTTCCCTTGATAGACTAGCAGGTACAGTGTCCCTTAATAGAGTGGCAGGTGGTGTGTTCCCTTGATGGAGTAGCAGCTTGCAAGTACAGTGTCCCTTAATAGAGTAGAAGGTACAGTGTTCCCTTGATAGAGTAGCAACTTGCAAGTAGTGTCCCTTAATAGAGTAGAAGGTACAGTGTTCCCTTGATAGAGTAGCAACTTGCAAGTAGTGTCCCTTAATAGAGTAGCAGGTACTTTGTTCCCTTGATAGAGTAGCAACTTGCAAGTAGTGTCCCTTCATAGAGTAGCAGGTACTGTGTTCCCTTGATGGAGTAGCAACTTGCAAGTACAGTGTTCCCTAAATAGAGTAGCAGGTTCCCTTGATAGAGTAGCAACTTGCAAGTAGTGTTCCCTTAATAGAGTAGCAGGTACTGTGTTCCCTTGATAGAGTAGCAGGTACAGTGTTCCCTTGATAGAGTAGCAGGTACAATGTTCCTTTGATAGAGTAGCAGGTACAGTGTTCCCTTATATTCAAATACTACCTAATGCTAACCTTATTACTTTTATTTTTACTAGGAACAGAAGAAATGGCCACAACTTAGATGCAGGATTTCAATCAAGGCACTCCATTTTATACAATTTATTTAAAGCTCAGGATGGTAGGTTCACACTGTAGAGAGGAATTAATCCAGCATTCTCATGACTTAATTATTCATTTCTATCTATCTATCTATCTATCTATCTATCTATGTATCTATCTATCTATCTATATCTATAATAGGGGTGCACCGGATAGTACTTTTTGATATCCGGCCGGGGCCGGATATGACCGGATAGTAAAATTTGATATTCGGCTGGGGCCGGAGCCGGATACCTAAGTGCCTTGTGTTGCTTGTGTTGCTGAACATTTTACGAAACTGTTAAATAACATACCTATATTGGTTAGTTTTTTTTCTTTTATATACCTTATTGTTTTAAACTCTGTTACTGATTGATTTATTCAAACTTAACAGTATTTCTAAAAATCTGTATAGCATGAGTGTGTCTGTGTGTATGTACGATGCCACCAACTGTAAAGGATGTGTGTAGGAAGGTCAATGTAAATAATGTTAGTATATATTTAACTAGTTACTAATGTAAATCTCTCATAAGTAAAGTGCAATCTGCCTTGTATAGTGATCGGATGTATGTGTTCATGAATTTCATACCAACAACCTGGTCAGATATACCCAGTGAGCCTACACATGTAGTCCTAGAGTAGTGTGTATAGTTGTTTGTGTTAACCATCAAGCATTGTTTTTTCCTTGAGCATACGCACGCAATAGAGTTGGGTGTCAGTCAAAAAAGATAACACATTGGCATGGTCAGTCAAGCATGTAGATAAATTATACCCGTCCACTAGTTACAGATGTCAAGGGTTGTTTTGTTTTTTTACGCTCCAGCATATTGTTTCTTTGTTTGCTAGATCTAACTGCGGTAAAATTATTCAATTTATTTTATGCGATTTAAAAATTTACTGTAAGGTTTTCCGTTATTTATTAAGTCAAAAGAATTAAACAATGAAATTAGCTTTCTTTCTAAAGGTTTTAATACAAGGCAAAAAAATACACACACGCAAACCTGCACATCTTTGTTTTATTTTATTGTGCAGAGAACGTACTCAAGAAACATTCAATGCAAAGAACGTACGTAAGAAACATTAAATGCAAAGAACGTACGTAAGAAACATTCAATGCAAAGAACGTATGTAAGAAACATTAAATGCAAAGAACGTACGTAAGAAACATTCAATGCAAAGAACGTATGTAAGAAACATTAAATGCAAAGAACGTACGTAAGAAACATTAAATGCAAAGAACGTACGTTAGAAACATTAAATGCAAAGAACGTACGTAAGAAACATTAAATGCAAAGAACGTACGTAAGAAACATTAAATGCAAAGAACGTACGTAAGAAACATTAAATGCAAAGAACGTACGTTAGAAACATTAAATGCAAAGAACGTACGTAAGAAACATTAAATGCAAAGAACGTACGTAAGAAACATTAAATGCAAAGAACGTACGTAAGAAACATTAAATGCAAAGAACGTATGTAAGAAACATTCAATGCAAAGAACGTATGTAAGAAACATTAAATGCAAAGAACGTACGTAAGAAACATTCAATGCAAAGAACGTACGTAAGAAACATTCAATGCAAAGAACGTATGTTAGAAACATCTTCCTTAATTATTACTTATTAATTATTTTATTCGTGGTTTCAGTAATTGTTACAAAAGGAACCATAGTAAGCCTATGTATGTCAGGTGTGTAAAAGTCATCCTAGCCTAATACACAGTTACGCATCTTAAGTAAAAAAAAAAAATAACAAGGAGTTAATTGACTGTCACAAATTATTAAGAATATTGTTATCAAATCAAGACACAATTAACTGCAGGAGTAATAGTCAAGTTAACACGTTAGAAAAATTATTTCACCGTAATATTTATGGACAGTGTAATATCCTTTGTTAGCACGTTGTGTTTTTTTCATTCTGGCTTAAAAATGGTCAATGTCTATCAATAAATTGGGTGTCAAAGACCAAAGAAATAAAATAAAGAGTATGGGGTGTTTAGCTCTCATTTAATGATAGCCCTGGTCGTGTCTTCTACAAAATAATTAGTTACTGGCTTACTAGGTTATATAATCTCGCGGTTTGTGTTCTGTGTAGCTAAAAGTCACTCGTTTAGGTGCGTGTGATCTTTAGTCCAGCTTACTAATTGAGATTTATGTTCAAGTAACTCGGCACACTTGGAAAGGTGTGGCCTCTAGCCCAACCACGTGATTTAGATTTTTCTCCAAATAAGCAAACTCTTTGTCCGGATACCCGTGTAGATGTTTGGCTTGAAGTCCAGTCCACCCCCCCCCCCCCACCCCCAATTAAGATTAACTACTAAGTAAACAAACATAGTTCCCTCGTGTGACCTCTAGAGAGTGCTTACGTCCATCGTATCTGACTTGGGGTCACCTGTCAATCAATGAACTCAGTGTGATTGACTAAACAAATAAAAGGGGGAGGGAGTTCATCTGGAAATATACCTAGTTACCTTAGAGGTGTGGCTCTTGTAGTCCAGCCCCCCTAATAAAGATTAACTACTAAATAAACAAACTCAGTTCCCTCGAAAGGTGTGACCTCTAGAGAGTGTCAATACGCTGACAATTGAACATACGTCCATCGTATTTAACTTGTGGCCACCTGCCTATAAAAAAAACTCAATGTGATGGACTAAACAAATAAAAGGGTGGAGTTGTTCATCTCTACCTCTGGAGATATACTCGCACAGATAGACAGACGTCTGGTCAGCATGACGTAGTCAAGGAATGTAGCATTTTAACATGTTAACTAACCTACTCAAAGGTCAAGACAAATTGAAAAAAGTGTCAGCCATTGCTGCTCTGTATGTAAAGGGCATTTATGATGTAAAGTTTCATTTCTATTTATATTAAGTTATTAACACGCCTTGCCTTTATAATAAACGATGTTTGGTGCATATTCATAATGGCTCTATTTTTAAGTACATTATTTTGTTTTAATATAAACATTAATACATTCTACAACATTAATGGAACGAGGTCCACTTTATGCATATTAAATAGGTGTATTTTTTACTATCCGGTAGTGATATCCGACCGGAGCCGAATAGTACCGGATAGTAAAAAAATGCCGGATATTTGGCAGAAGCCGGAGCCGGAGGGACTATCCGGTGCATCCCTTATCTATAATATTATTTTATAATTTTGTAAACAAATTGAAGTTAGGCATTTTTACAAAAATTCTAAAACTTAAAAAAAAAAATATATCAACTGTATAATAAACCCTGACAAGTGAACACATATAGATCTAGATATCTATATACTTGCCTATCATTCAAACTCTTTGGTTTTATAGTCACCACAACAAGCGAGCTACCATGAGTGTCAATATCAGCAATCTAATTGGATTAGATGTGTGATGTGTTTTAGCTAGTGTAATGTCAGCAGCATATCTTTGATAAAAAGAGTCATAGACTATTTTTTTTCTTAGAGTGGCTATGTTTCCATTGACCATTGTTTACTATTAGTCTTAGTACAAATATAAAAACAGCGCTGTTCACTGACACCAAACTAATGGCATAAAGTGTCCTATTAATATTTAACATCACTATTCGCACATGTCTGTGTTGAGGGCACTCGATCAGTTCCTGGGTGACACAACGTTGTAACTGACTTTTTATAGCATGAAGACACACCCAGTAGTGCACACACACACGCACGCACGCTTTTATGTCAGAACTGCAGGGAATTACTGCAGGACCAGAACTTATTTCTAAGACTAAGACTGCTTTATTGATCCTTACGGAAATTTGTTGTGATTACAAGGACTCTTTTCTCATATAAAGACAACACAACAGAAAAATACACATAAATACAACAGACAACATAAAGAGTTTATTCAGCGACTACACACATGTATCTTGGTGCATTTCATGTTCCCTGATCAATGAGTAGAGTCTGACCGATTGAGGTACGAACGAGTTTTTGTACCGCTCCGTTCTTGTTTTGATTGACAGCAGTCGCCCACTTCGCGACAACCTGGCGTAGTTCTGGTGGAGCGGGTGGCCGTTGTCTTCCAAGATTTTTTCGATTTTTCTTAGGCACGTTTGTTCAAAAAGTTCCTTTAAATGTGGTAATGTTGTGAGTGTAATTTTTGATGCTTTTTTAATGATGTTTTCTAGACGTCGCAACAGTTTAGATGAGGCGTTGCCTTGCCAACAACTTATTCCGTATGTTAGCAGATTTTGTATAGTTGCGCCGTAAAATGTCTCAAGGATCTTCTTGTTTAGTTTAAAGCTATTGAGTTTGTATAGAAAAAAAGAGTCGCTGGGCTGTTTTCTTTCTCAGAGTTCCAAGGTGTTCTTCCCATGAAAGCTTGTTGTTGATGATAATGCCTAGATATTTATATGCCTTTACTTGTTCTATAGATGCAGTGTTTATTTGCAGTTCACGTATAGTTTGTTTTTTCTTTCTAAAATCTATTATAAGTTCTTTAGTTTTTGTTACATTCAGTTCTAGAAAGTTGTCGGTGCACCAGTTTGTAAACTCTTCTATCGAGCTTCGATACTGAGTTTCGTCTCCTGAAATAAGACCGACTATGGCAGTATCATCAGCGAATTTAATGAGTTTAGCTGAGTCATAGATGCTTCTTATGTCATTAATGTAAAGAGTGTATAGTACAGGAGAAAGTACACAACCTTGTGGAGCACCGGTACATAGTACTCGAGTTGACGATTTGGTGTTGTTGACTTTAACATACTTGGGCCGTTGGGTTAAAAAGTTTAGAACCCATGCCTGTAAGTAAGGGCTTACATTTAAGTTACTCAGTTTGTTTATCATTAGATGTGGCTGTAGGGTATTGAAAGCCGAGGAGAAATCTACGAAGAGGACTCGTGCATATGTTTTGGGTATATCGAGATGCTTATAAAGCTGGTCCAAAAGCAATAGAATGGCATCCTCAGTTCCTCTAGCTGCTTTGTATGCAAATTGGTGAGGGTCTAGGCTGTTATTGACTTTTGCTACATGTTGCTTAAGCATATATTTTTCAAAACATTTCATAACAATAGGTGTTAGTGCTACTGGGCGGAAATCATTTAAGCAATCTATTTTTGGTTTCTTAGGCACTGGTATGATCTCTGAAGTTTTCCAGATGTGTGGAATTACGCACGTTTGCAATGAGTGGTTAAAGATATGACAGAAGATAGAAGAGATTTGCTCCGCACATAGCTTGATCAGCTTGCCACTAATTTTGTCTGGTCCAGAAACTTTTGATACATCTACTCTTTTAAATAACAAGGTCACTTCATCCTCAGTTACAAAATTGACGTAGGGCTCTTGTTTTCCTTTGGACAGAGTGTTGAAAAGTTCTTTGTGTAGATCAACAAAATCTTCTTTGTCAAAACGAGAATAAAAATAATTTAGTTAGTTGGCGAATTTCTCATCATCATATTTAGGTTGTTGAACTCACTTTGAACTCAACTGATAGAGAAATATGCCACGAAAAAGACTTTAACCTGATACTGCCTGATATGGAGATATCTCACGAAAAAGACTTTAACCTGATACTTCTTGATATGGAGATATCTCACGAAAAAGACTTTAACCTGATACTGCCTGATAGGGAGATATGCCACGAAAAAGACTTTAACCTGATACTGCCTGATATGGAGATATGTCACGAAAAAGACTTTAACCTGATACTGCCTGATAGGGAGATATGCCACGAAAAAGACTTTAACCTCATACTGCCTGATAGGGAGATATGCCACGAAAAAGACAAAAGTAAGTATTTAAGGGAGGGTAGGCCGGGGACTTCACAAGAGAGGCCTTCACTATATAGGTAAACAAAAATATCCTAATTTTGACGGGACAGAAACGCTTATATTTAAATTTTGTTTTTCGCATTTTAGAGACATTACTTTAAATGTTACTGTTGACAACACTTGTAGCGTGCTCATAATACAAAATTCAGTTCCGGATCTGCAGCAGTCATTCAAAGTCTTACAAACTCAAAAATATAATTTTTTAAAAAAATACAAAATAGTCTACAATCCTCTACATATTGAATTATAAGTTTCACTTTAGAAGAACTATTGTTTCTTTCTTCTAAAATATGGCATGCTTTTATATTTATAATTAATAAGTGTATTTATATTAAGGGTTTCGAAAAATTATAGAGGCGTCGACAAAAATTTTGCCCCGAGGCCTCCACATACTTGAATCCGGCTCTGCATTTATTAGTTCAAAATTTCCTGGGTGTAAATGTTCTAGTTTTGAATGTAGCAATATCAACTATCTAGTTATAAATATTCTACTTGTAAATGTTCTAGTTTTGAATGTCGCAATATCAACTATCTAGTTATAAATATCCTACTTGTAAATGTTGTAGTTTTGACTGTCGCAATATCAACTATTTAGTTATAAATATCCTACTTGTAAATGTTCTAGTTTTGAATGTCGCAATATCAACTATTTAGTTATAAATATCCTACTTGTAAATGTTCTAGTTTTGAATGTCGCAATATCAACTATTTAGTTATAAATATCCTACTTGTAAATGTTCTAGTTTTGAATGTCGCAATATCAACTATTTAGTTATAAATATCCTACTTGTAAATGTTGTAGTTTTGACTGTCGCAATATCAACTATTTAGTTATAAATATCCTACTTGTAAATGTTCTAGTTTTGAATGTCGCAATATCAACTATCTAGTTATAAATGTCCTACACTTGTAAATGTTCTAGTTTTGAATGTCGCAATATCAACTATTTAGTTATAAATATCCTACTTGTAAATGTTCTAGTTTTGAATGTCGCAATATCAACTATTTAGTTATAAATATCCTACTTGTAAATGTTCTAGTTTTGAATGTCGCAATATCAACTATCTAGTTATAAATGTCCTACACTTGTAAATGTTCTAGTTTTGAATGTCGCAATATCAACTATTTAGTTATAAATATCCTACTTGTAAATGTCCTAGTTATAAATGTCCTACTTGTAAATTTCCTAGTTATAAATGTCCTACTTGTAAATTTCCTAGTTATAAATGTCCTACTTGTAAATGTCCTAGTTATAAATGTTGTAGTCGTAAACGTCCTGGCTTCAAACGTCACCGTTGTTGACGTAATACTTGAAAATATTCTAGTAGCTGAGGTCTTACTGGACAATGTCACAGCTATTTTAACACAATAGTTGTCAATGCTTTCAAGTCCTTGTTTATAATGTCTTGATAAAGTCCTAGTTGATAATGTCCTTGTTGTTATCGTATAACTTTGAAACAAGATTCACCAAAAGAAAAGAAAACTTCAGAAGTCAAGTTGGTTTAGATGTGGCATTGGCGTTATCACTCATCAAATAATCGATACTCATAATCATAGGGATCTGATAGTGTTCTCTTTAATAACTGTCCCCTTACCCCCCCCCCCCCCCCCCCTCCACCCTACAATGTCTACTATTACACACACACACGCACACGCTCAAATAGATGATATACAGGACACCCCAAACAAATACTGGAGATCAATCCTTGCACAGTCCTTCTGATGTCTGGCAAGTAGGCTCCAGTCCATAACTAATTAAAATATATTGACAGAACAAAAAGATGGATGATAATGACACACGTGTGTGTTACAAATAGCACAAGTATATAACAATCACATTGTAAGCATATAACCATGACACTATATCATAAGTCTATAACAATGACATTGTAAGCATATAACCATGACACTATATCATAAGTCTATAACAATGACATTTTATCAGAAGTATATAACCATGATATTATATCAGATGTATATAACCATGATATTATATCAGAAGTATATAACTATGATATTATATCAGAAGTATATGAAAACATGACATTATATCAAAAGTGTATACCATGACATTATATCAAAAGGGTATACTATGACATTATATCATAAGTAAATAACCATGGCATTATATCACAAGTGCAAAGCCCTCAGCCCCCTGGATGACAAAAGTGGTCATCATCGAACCACGATGGACGAAATATAATAATAATCACAAGCATCCAAACATTACATTATAGTACAAATATATAACTATGACATTATAGTACAAGTATAAAACTATGACATTATATAAAACAAATTTGTACAGAATAGGCGTGGCGAACACAAGATTTCATGTCGGTTTCTGTACAAGGTGTGCATTACAAGTTTTTCAAAACAAAGCCTCTTTTACGTTTCTTTTCTCTCATTGTTTCTTTCTTTTTCTTTCTCTCTCTCTCGTCTCTTTTTCTCTCTTTCTGTATTTGTCTCTTTCTCTTTTTTTTCTCCATTTTTGTCACTGTCTTATTCTTCTCTCTCTTTCTATTTAAAAAAAAAACAAACTTGTTTCAGCTGACTAGATCTGTCTCTATCTCTGGTACACAGTTTGTACTCGTCAAGTCTTCCACTTCCCATTGATCAAAGTGAAACTTTGCACAATTATTGTTTGTCGAATACAATGTATAAATGAATAAAAAATTAACCAACTAGTTAATTACTTAGTTGTAATTAATTAATTTTCTTTAAATATAGAAAAGAGATACAAATATTGCAGTATTGAAAGATATTTGCAGTGATTGTGCGAATCTTTCCTTTATATAAGTTTTATTTTTTTGAAGCTTTTTTTAAAATTTTAAATTGAGTATATGCAACCAAACTTTAATAGGTCTGCCTCTAGTTCTCGACGCCAGGTGCTTCTAATACGCCCTCTCTTTCTCTTGCCTTGAAAGGTTCACTTCAATGCCTGCCTTGTGATATATCCATATATTTCATATCAGTTAAGCCTAGTAGAGTGTAACTTTGTTTAGAACACATTATAAAATTGTTACATTTTTTTTTCTTTGCCGTTTCAGCTGCCCGTCTCGTGCAAGATCCTTTTGGTCCAGGCAGAAGGAAATAAAAGAATGTCAAGGTCATCCTTGGTCTATAAAGACCAGTATTTTTTAAATTGTATGATTCTTTCTTAAAATATATCTGCTTTCAAATTAGGACATTCAATTCAATCTCTGTACACAGTTTGTTAATCATACCTGTTACTATTTTTAACTTTTAATACCTAGACTTTGTCAATGTTGCCGGGTATGTTTTTGTTTTTGGCAGAAAAAATAATTTGTTCTAGGTAGACTTCTTAAAATTTTCGTATTATGCAGTCTACCCTGAAAAAAAAGATGTATAAAACAAACTACAGATTTCTCGAAAAATAAGAAAAATATTAATTTTTTTTTATTTATGTCAGTAATGATCAAGTTATCAAGTTATGAGCTGCTTTGAGAATGATATATCCAATGACGTGACTGATTTGATTACCTTTTGTTTTGTTTCTTGTTGTGTTGTTATTCATGGTTAAGTTTTATGAAAACATATTAAAACTATAACTTTTCCAATAGCAGAAATAAAAAAGTTACAATTTTCATGCAGTGTTGTTCTATTAATAGTTTCAAAGATAAACAAGCCCACAACTGTGTCTTTTGGTAGTGTGTGTGTTATGTACATTGGTATTACTCTTACATTAATGTGTGGAAAAATATCCAAACTTTAGCATAACATGGATATATTACGTACTAGCCTGGCATTACGGGTCTAAGTTTGTGTTTACTAATATAGTGGATTGGAGTTAGATGTATGTTAAACTTAGCTAATGATCCTTTCACGTTATTTCTCTTTCGCTACGAAAATAAAATTAATTTTGCGAAAATAGATTTGCCCCACGTCGATACATTCTTATCTATTAAAAACGAAAAGAGCGACAGCTTTGTTAAATGAATGGAATTATAAAGTGAACAATTAAACGAAATAATTTTTAGTACGCGATTCATGAATTAATATAGATCTAGGCCTATCTCAACTCGGCTTCGCAGCTTTCGTAAACGAATATAGTCTCTTAAAAATGCTTTAGAAAACCAAATTTGAATGTTTATTTGATCAAAAATGAAATGAATGGACTTTAATTTATGTTTATGTGTTAAAGTATAAAACTATCTGTGCGAAGAGAAGTTTTATCATCTTAGAGTTGAATTAGAGTTTTAGATCTAGGGATGGGATTATAAAGTAAACAATTAAACGAATTAATTTTTAGTACGCGATTCATTAAGGTATTGTCTAATGAATGAATGTTCGTCATGAAATCTGTAGTCACAGATATAAGGAACTAATTTATGTAAAAAAAACAAAGAAACACAAAATTGAAGGTTAATTTTATTATATAATGAAATCAATGGATCTTCTTTTGTATTTTCATGTGTCAAAGTAAAAAACTATCTGAGCAAAGTGTATTTCTTAAAATTAGATCTAGGTCTAAATCCTTTTCGATCTTTTCTCATGTCAACATTGTAGACATGGCCTGGATCCATAAAATACTATAGCTGTAATAGAGTCGGACAACTATATTTTTTTTTTGAGGGTCTTAAGTTTGTTTTAGGGCTACAATACGCTACGGTCTAAGTTGGTACCCAAGAAACATTCCTGCCAAGTTTTATCAAGATTGGTCTAGCGGTTTTGATGTCTATAAGTCATATACATACACCTCACATTCTACTTTGTAGTAAAAATAATTTAAAATGTGACCATGTGACAAATTTTAAATCGAAATCAAATCACATGAAATTAAAAACAAAAATAACAATGTAAATCCCCTTGGGGAAAATAAAAAAAAAAATAAAAAAGATAAAATGAAACATACGACATGCAGATCTATTCACAAACACACACTTATATATATATATATATATGTGTGTATGTATATATATATATATATATATATATAAATTATACATATATACTATCGTAAAAAGTATAGTGCCACTTTCAAGCAATACTATCTATAGTTCAGATGATTTAAATGTCACAATTGTTCAATGATAAACTGCTAGCCCAAGGATCAATCACCTTTTCCTTTCCTCAACTAACGAAATTAAACATCCTAGTCTACACCAAAAGATTCAAACCAGAAACCCCCCCCCCCCCCCCCCTCGGTTTGGAAGCCAAAACTATCACGCCCACAAATTTGTATTGAGTTTTAAAATCAAGATGATCAACCAGCAATGTTTTCCAGGGCATCCAAGGTACAAGTCTGAGATTACAATAGAGGTCCTTTAACAGATATAAATTAGTACAATTAAGACTTCCATGGCTGAAAAGAACAGTGCTTTAACATGGTCAGTCAGGTATTGCATCCAGTGATCTCGACCATACACATCACAGGAGGCCATCAGTCATGGAACATTCATCAAAGTCTTTCCGAGAGTCTCTCTCTTCGTGGCAGTTCACGTCTCGAGAGACGATCTGTTTCCTTTGAAACCTCTTGTGGGACTAAAGAAGCCAATCCTTGATACACAGCTGCGGTCACGGGTTAAAATGTAGTAAAATATTATGGTTAGAAAAAGTTTCCCTTCAGTTGTAATAAACAGATCTATATAATTTCTCTGTGCGTGTGTCGGTGAGATGTCTAGCCTTAGTTTTATATATGTTGGACACCTCTTCGCTGGATTTTAAGTAGCTCAGTTGAGTGTTGACCATGTTCAGGCGGAGGTAACATCTAATTCCATCTAACCAACTGGACAAAGGCGAAAGGCCAGCATAGAAATGGGACAATCAAGAGTGTTGACGAGTCAAACATGTATGGATGTATGTCCCGAATAGAAATCAAAACCGTTTGACCAAGCTTGATAAATTGGCATAAATGTTCCTTGGAAATACTTACGGGAAAAGTAACATGTGTAAAGTAGTCCTAAAAGAATCTGAAGACCAAAAAAAAAAAGTTGCTTGACTCTATGAAATCATGACTATTTCAAGGATCTAGGTCATTTATCAATGTTTGACGAAACAAGACCGAAAGGCCAATCATGCGCAGAAAATCTCCCAAAGGTTATTATCCAGATCTAAATCTGATTCTAAGATGATAGATCTACTATTCGCAAAGATAGTTTTTTACTTTAACACATGAAAATACAAAATATAGTCCATTCATTTCATTAATAAAAAAACTTTCAAATTTATTTTCAAAAGCATTTTTACACAAATTCGTAATGCTGCGATTTATCCGCCTTGTCTTACTTATAATAGCCATTCATGATATCGCGCGCTTCTTAGATTAAACACTACCGAAAGGTCACGCATTCGCAGGACATAACATTATTAAATTCACACATTCGCTTTTATGTATAAAATTAATATTTTGTTTGTTTCTAACACATTAGAGGTAGAAGTGACTCAGTGATACGCACATTAGAGGTAGAAGTGACTCAGTGATACGCACATTAGAGGTAGAAGTGACTCAGTGATACGCACATTAGAGGTAGAAGTGACTCAGTGATACGCACATTAGAGGTAGAAGTGACTCAGTGATACGCACATTAGAGGTAGAAGTGACTCAGTGATACGCACATTAGAGGTAGAAGTGACTCAGTGATACGCACATTAGAGGTAGAAGTGACTCAGTGATACGCACATTAGAGGTAGAAGTGACTCAGTGATACGCACATTAGAGGTAGAAGTGACTCAGTGATACGCACATTAGAGGTAGAAGTGACTCAGTGATACGCACATTAGAGGTAGAAGTGACTCAGTGATACGCACATTAGAGGTAGAAGTGACTCAGTGCACATTAGAGGTAGAAGTGACTCATTGATACGCACATCAGAGGTAGAAGTGACTCAGTGCACATTAGAGGTAGAAGTGACTCAGTGCACATTAGAGGTAGAAGTGACTCAGTGATACGCACATTAGAGGTAGAAGTGACTCAGTGATACGCACATTAGAGGTAGAAGTGACTCAGTGATACGCACATTAGAGGTAGAAGTGACTCAGTGCACATTAGAGGTAGAAGTGACTCAGTGCACATTAGAGGTAGAAGTGACTCAGTGATACGCACATCAGAGGTAGAAGTGACTCAGTGCACATTAGAGGTAGAAGTGACTCAGTGATACGCACATTAGAGGTAGAAGTGACTCAGTGATACGCACATTAGAGGTAGAAGTGACTCAGTGATACGCACATTAGAGGTAGAAGTGACTCAGTGATACGCACATCAGAGGTAGAAGTGACTCAGTGCACATTAGAGGTAGAAGTGACTCAGTGATACGCACATTAGAGGTAGAAGTGACTCAGTGATACGCACATTAGAGGTAGAAGTGACTCAGTGATACGCACATTAGAGGTAGAAGTGACTCAGTGCACATTAGAGGTAGAAGTGACTCATTGATACGCACATCAGAGGTAGAAGTGACTCAGTGCACATTAGAGGTAGAAGTGACTCAGTGCACATTAGAGGTAGAAGTGACTCAGTGATACGCACATTAGAGGTAGAAGTGACTCAGTGCACATTAGAGGTAGAAGTGACTCAGTGATACGCACATTAAGATCCTAACCCGAAAATAAGAAAACGAATGAATCGTAACTTTTACGCGCGTACTTCCTAGTGGTAAACTTGCACAGCCTAACAATATAGATAGATATTGCTATACAGGAAATACTTCACAAGAAAAGTACACCCACCCACACACACACCAACACACACACCAACCCACCCACACACGCACCCACACACCCACACACGCACACACGCACGCACACACACAATGTATATATTTAGTTGTTTATGGTTTAACAATAAAATTAGAAAACTATACATTTTACATCTGTGCTCCACGTTCGCTCAACGTAATGTGCCTAATTTTATATTGATATGAGAACAAAACACACACAAACTTTAAACTTAATATATTTTGGTTTACAACAAGGGAGGAGTTGAAAACATAATTTGGGTTTTAATTACAAGCATACATACATAGATAAGAGAAAAATTATTTTCTTTTAGTGTTTAAAATAAAGAAAACAATATTTAAAAAAAAAAGAAAAAAGATCTGTACATTCTAAGCGGCTATCACTGTTTAACAGTTCACCTTGGTATAAATAAAACACGTAACAGAAAGCAACCAAAATACTTTATTTCGTAAATAAAGAGTCATACAGTTCTGTTATGTCACATTGCAGTACGATACGTGTACATTAAATATACTATTACTTTAGTCCGCTATAGACAAAAAGTTTGACGATGACGTATTCATTTTTCCCCCAGTAGAGCTACTGCGCATTAACATGGTGGTTCAGTCTACAAAACAACAACAACAATACAAAAAACGCGAATATATATTTTTTTTGTTCATTGGAAAATGGCATCTGCGAAAGTCAATGAACCATAGTAGCTCTTAGTGTACACGGTGCTCTAACACCAAAGACTTAAGACACTATTTTCTTTTCCTAGTAAATTGTTCGACATGATAGCTACTGGAGGCCAATTAGCAAACGAAAGCTGCTGCGACTGGATACATCCTGATAAAAAAATTCAGCCGCACGAGGTTTCTGTAAATCGCGTTAAAATGTTTGTAAAATGTTTGAAATGTTTTGCATGTTATTTCAGAGTTGAAGAAAATCTACTTTCTAGTCCAAATCTCTAACAGGACGTCGGGGGATAGCATCGGGCAGGATATGAGCCCGGGTCCATTGAAACGATCGAACAACAGTCCAGCGCGCATACCGCACGGCCAGGCAGTCATCCATACTTATAATTATGAGTCAGCGTGATTGGATTAAACTCCAATGCCCGATGGGAAAGTTCCACTTTCAGACCTTGCGATTTAAAGGACAGATTTGGCCCACGGTTAAGCAAAGCAAAGTCAGGTACCCTTTAGAGTTGGGTAGACTCAGTGGCACCCTACAAAAATTTTGAAATAAAAAATCCCAGTCTTCACCGAGATTCGAACCCAGGACCCCAGGTTCGGAAGACAAGTGCTTAACCACTCAGCCACTGCGTCAAATGATATTGCAACGGATAACCTGATGCTAGAACAAATTACAAAAGAAAAACTGCATTCGCGGGCAGTCTTAGCAAGAATTTTAGTGATTGTTCAGTATCTTTCCAAAAAAAAAAAAACGCACATTTCATGGGAGAGCAGAGAAAGCTTATGATCCGAACAACATTCAGTTTTTAGACTTGGTTGAGATGCTTGACGAAATCGACCCAGCCATTGAAGAAGACCCAACCATTCAAGAAAAATTTCGACGAATAAAGAATGCCGAGGCTCACGACCATTATCTCGGATCTAGGATTCAAAACGAGCTTGGCATTCTTTCCCGTTATACTTGACTACACGCTTGATGTTTGCCACAAAGAGCAGATGTCTTTTACGTAGCGTTATTGGGGACGTACTAGATCCAGAAGTTAAGGTGGAGAGCTTGTGTAGTTAAAAGGCCAGTACTTTAGTATGGTAGTATGTTTTGTAACAAAAATAGGGCCTACAGCGTTAGAGGCGGACGATCCCGTTAGCGTGACGTGGTACGATATATATATATATATATATTGTCTACCTTTAGGGTTCAGAGGGCCCCGCATATGACATTCGCCCAGGGCCCCCCCCCCGCACTACTAGGGTCGTCTCTGTACACACACACACACAGTAAGATTATTGCTCCAATTTTCTTTTTCCTTGTTCTTTGCTCGACACCACGTGGTAGCCTAATGCCCTTGAACTTCATTGAGATGAACACAACAGCCAGGAAATACTACACAAGAAGAACATACACAAACACACCCACACACAAAGACACAAGAAGAACATACACAAACACACACACACACAAAGACACAAGAAGAACATACACAAACACACACACACACAAAGACACAAGAAGAACATACACAAACACACCCACACACAAAGACACAAGAAGAACATACACAAACACACACACACAAAGACACAAGAAGAACATACACAAACACACACACACACAAAGACACAAGAAGAACATACACAAACACACCCACACACAAAGACACAAGAAGAACATACACAAACACACACACACACAAAGACACAAGAAGAACATACACAAACACACACACACACAAAGACACAAGAAGAACATACACAAACACACCCACACACAAAGACACAAGAAGAACATACACAAACACACCCACACACAAGAAGAACATTTAGAAATAAATATGAAAACAAAACATGTCCTGTATACTTCTTTAATCTGTTCACATTTTGTTTTGTTTTCTTTGAGTCTCTAAGCCTCCAATTGTTTCCGTCTTTGAACAATTCTTTAGCCAGCTCCCTGCAGCCACTTTTTCAACGCTCAATCAAATAATACAGACAAATTTCGATCACAAAAAAGATTACGTTATAGATTTCACGTAATAATATGTTTCAAGGTCAAGTTTTTTTTTTTTGTGAATGAACATTTAATAGAAATGTTTCCTATTGTACTAAAATAGCCAAGGGTGTTTCAAATAATCTGTTGGAGAAGTTAATTTTTAGAGAGAGTTTAAATACAAGGGAAGGCAGTAAGCAAAATTCATTCAGTAAGTTTTAAGCTTTATGTCATTTAAATCATTTGTGAGTCTATTATTGAAATAAGTTGTATTGAGTGTTAATTGTGTACGTACGTTTAATAATTGTATGATATTTACTTTGTAATTATAGTCATCGGATTTAAATTCTGAAAATACTTACAGACTGTGTGTTTGAAAGGTATAATATAAATATAGCAATTTCCAGTATATTTTAATATTTGAATGTTACATTATATTTAAAGGCTAACAAATGTGAATAGTTCACTTTGATAACCAATGTTTTGAGTTATTTGCCGGGTTAAGCTCAAAGCATTCTTCGGCTGTAAGAAAATGATTTCTTCTAGCGTCCTACATCGCCTTTTACTCGTAGTCAGAAGAGCGCGTGTCGAAAAAATAAGTTAAAGTAAACAATGTCTCTATGGAATTATTGTCTTGCAATCAGAGCTAAGATTTGCATTCTCCTGGCACTAGAGAGCACTAATCATCCTAAAAAAAAAAAAACGTCGCACGTCAAGTGAAGTGTCATAAAGAAGGAGGAAGCACTGGTTAATACTATTTTTCGATGGACATTGAGTTACATACAGCGCACGTATGTCTGCCCAGTGCGTGATGGTAGTAAGATCCTCTTCGTATGACGTAAGGCGTTAGCCGATCACTTTTTTTTTTTTGGTCAAGCAAAAAGTCGTCAACATAACGCTGTAGGAGAAATTCCCCCATTTCTGTGACACGTTTGAAAAGGTCTTCTTCCAAAAGTCAATGTTGCTGTAGACGGAACAAAAGAGATACTTTGCCAAACTAGATCTCAACCACTTCGTGAGGTTGTGACCGAGCGTCGCATGAGGTTTTCGGAATATGTTCCTCGACAGAATGAATTACTCATACCAAGAGTTGCGATGACATGGAGGCCAATACTAGGAAAGCGCAATCATGGACGTTCTGGTATAACTTGGCGCCACACTTTCATGTAGGACCTCAGAGTGAGGCTCAGAGCAGTAAACATGAGGTAGGAAGAGGCTGCAGACATGTCAGGGATAATTCTATATAAAGACAGCTCGGGAGGATCTATGTCTAAGTCGAAGTCTAAGCCTCTCCAGAAAACGGTTTACATTTTAAACAGTCATTACGTGAATATCAAAGATGTCCAAAACTTAACGTTCTTGAAACATTGGTGGAAATTGATTCAGAACAAAAAAGAAATTACATCACTTTATCGGCTCTACAGTTCAAAAGACGCTGGGTAAAGTATCCATCCCTTACATATGGACTATTTTAATAGTAAAAACAAGGTTTTGATAACGAGTACTTGTCCTAAGGGAGACTATTCAAGCTACTCTTTTAACTATTGTACTGTGTTATTTATTTCCCTTATACCTTTATGAAATGTTTAAAATAAGCAATAAAGTCGAGGAAGGATCTGTCTGTGTCTGTGAGAAATTCTTTAAAACTAAGAAGCAGGTCCGGATTTACACTTGATAAGACCCTCAGCTATTTGAGAAATGGGCCCCTTGGCAGTCAACATAATGGAATTCTTAGGGCCTACCCCTTTTTCAAAATGATTGAAAATATCCCTGGAATTATTTTGGGGCCCAAAGTTAGTGGGGACTAGCGGATGCAAGGGAGGAGGTAGGGGCGTTCCCTCCTCCTACGACATACCCACCCCTTCCTCCCCCCTCCCCCGCAGCGGGCGAATTTTTATAGAAAAAATACACATATTGTGTACAAAAGCATTTACTTTTCTTAATAGTATATTTACTAATCTGAATATTTTAAACATTGTTAAAAAAATATTATGTCACCAACCCCGACCTCTGGTGTTCAATAGTCATCACGAATATTTAGACAATATTTAGAACTGAAACATTTAGAGGCATTCTAGCTGATATCATTTTATTTATTTTTTTTAACTCAAGATTTCAAACAGGTCCTTGTTTGAGAAGTTCAAAGGGAGGCTTCTGAAGAAATAGCGCAAAACTGTTGACACCTCTTTCGCTCCAGACTAAATGTGTTCTTAGTTGCTTTGAGCACTATCGAGATTGATTTCAATCTGAGGATTTAATAGTTGGGATAGCGACAAAATTCTTATTCACCTACCACATCATGACATGCTCATATTGGGGGATTATTTCTTGGCCTATCACGTCCAAGGAAGAATAAATCTCAATCCGTAGCTCGTTCTTTTGTGTTTATACAAAATCTTTTCCCCTTTTTTCGCTTGGCGTTTTTTTATTGTGGCCAATACGTCTTTGTGTTCTGCATTAACCCTTAGATCAGAGTACTTGCTTTATTCGCTAAAGCTAGGCTAATAACGGCTTCAGTTATCGATGTTTTTATTGTTTTCCAGTTAAGTGTGCAGTCTCAAATTGACGATCAGATTTTTTCTTAGGGTACACTTACCGACCGTTTATTTCAGTTAATTCAGGGGCCAAGAATCTAAAAGAGGTGAGAAAATTAAGACTGCATAGCAACTAAAGATCCACTTACTTATGAAATTTTGTCTTTACAATTCTTCTTCAACTCGTTCATGATGCCCATTGAGGGCCAGATTCTGCTTTGAGAGAAAATAAATGCTATCCAAAATTCTTTTCATTATCAGATGGGACCTTTTGAACCCTGCCATCAACCATTTTAACCAGAGAAGACAATATCTCCATATGAGATAGCACTATGAGAGCCAGCCAGAGTGGCAAAATAAATAAATTTTTAAATCAAATACAGTAGTTCATGTTTGTCCATGAATGAACAATGTGTGCAGTTTTTAATGAGAAATTTTGTCCTCAGTTTGATGCCCCTCATCACTTAATACCCCCTGCGGCCCGCACCACCCACACATGGCTAGCTACGCCACTGGGACTCAGCTTAAACATATCTGCAAGTAGATGCCCCGGACCCAAACTAAGGAACATGGGTTTATTAGCTTTTCTCCTGTCACTAGAAAAATAATATAGCCGAGTAGCTATTTTCGTTTACTCAAGATATTGGGTTTTGGGGGGGGGGGGGGGGATGAAACGTAAAATTATCATTACAGCACTAAGAGTAAGAAGTGTGTCGGCCGATTATCAAGCCTACTTTTGAAAAAGGCGTGTAAACTTGGAGTAAAAATCACAAAAAAAAACACGGGTATATTGGTTTTCTGTTTTCTTATTTTTAGTTTGAAGTTATGACCTTGACACTTTAAATTGTGACTACTTGAATTGTTTAAAAAAAATCTATTACATTAAGACTCTAGTTGTAGCTTTTCCATATGTGTTTCAGTTTGAGACAAACTAACACTATTTTGAATCGGTAAAACTATTGTTTAGGCCTACGTGTGTTAAACTAAGTGAGCTACGCACTAAATCTAGCGACCGTCATTGCTCCTCTGTAGTGATGGTGTTTAATTATTTTATTTTTGTCAGTTTATGTCATGATTTTATTCAAAAGCCATACGAGTCAAGACGCAGGAGCACGTACACATAATACAATTCTTCGGTGTATGTATAGATCTAGATTATTATTGATTAGGGCAATTATAGTCCTTTAAAAAGATTTCAATTTATTGTGAGAGCCAGGACAGATCACCAAAGACAGAATAAGTCATCTACTAGAACTATATATTAGGCTTACTGGATGAACTAGATCTAGATTTAGACCATTCATTATTCAGTAAGTTTCTAATATAGAAATCAGTTGTGTCGTTTACTTAAGACTTAGATCTAAGTTACTAGAAATTGAACTAGAAAAATCACTTAAGTATCAATGGAGACTTTAAATTACTTTAATGGTAAATGATTGATCTGGTAGTAAATAGTAATATTCAATGAGAAAATGTTAATATTTGCTGTTCGCAAACGAGTTGGCTCTTATTAGTTCTTGTGATCCTTTCTTAGCTCTTTAGTTCTTATTGTGATTGGGGGCCAATCTGAATACCCCGCCCCGGCTGACTTGTTTCTATTAACAGTAATTCTGTTAGCTGTGTAAAAATCCATGTCCGCACTAAAATAAGAAAATTATTTACACAGTAAAAAAAAATATGGTCTCTTAAGCAATTTTAAAGCATGTCACATACGTGCAAATTTGTTTTCTAGAGTATTTGTCAAACTTAAGATAGTCTTATCAAATAGACTGGCAAGCATTGCTTTGGCCATAGAGCCATCTTCAGTTTAACAATGTGTTGAAGCTTTAATAAAATTTATTTCCCTTCCATATTGACCAATGATTTCCAGTTCCCACTATCAGTAAACAGAAATTGAGGCATTGTGTCACTTTTAAACCTGGATCTGCTGTTTTAATCTAGTCTATTTTGTTAAAAGTCGGTCTAGTTAATTAGTTGTACCTTGTTTAGGTGATGTCATTATTTTATTTGTGATGCAAGTAATATAGGCTATCCTTTAAATTGTTTTATTAATTCCAAGATCTTCATTAAACCTTGACAATGTTAGTGATTTGATATTTGGTGCAGTTTTTGTTACAAGTGTCTAATGATTAATATATAAGGTTTCATTCCAAAATTGGGAAGGTTTTCCCTTATTTGTGAACTAAAAATTACAAGGCAATTATGGTAGAGGGAATATTAAATATATAGGAACACAAATAAGGGGGCAAAATATTTTTAAAAGCACTTCTTTTTGCCCAGATTCTTATGCATTTGCTATATTTTTTATTTTCAGAATGATGTTTCAACTTTTAAACACAGTATATATTTCATACATTCACTGATGGTTTCATGACTTAAAAGTTTTTCACTTTTTTTATAAGTAGCTTTGATGGTTTTGGCAATTTCCAAGGTATGTTTTACATTTTAAACAATTCTATTTTAATTATGAAAAAGAGGCTTAATTCTTTTTAATTTACATATAAAAAAGCATGAATTTCTTTAAAATGTAAATAACGAAATGTTTATCTATTTTTAAGGAATCACAATTTATCTTGCATCACTGTTGAGTATCCCTACTTCCTCTGAGGATAAATTCAATTTGACTACATTTTGTCAAGGATCTAAAAATTTAGAAAGCAGGGATATGGCTTCAATTTAATGGTAAGCAGAGGGTTGTTTACTTGTACAGAATGTTTCTTGTACAAAACAAATATTTTTAGACTCAACTATGAAGATATTTTTAAGATTAAAATGGATTATCTTAATCATACTATAAAGATCATCCTTCAGTAAATTTAAAATAAATGGATTTTTTTTTCAACATACTGTAAATTTGATAGTCATACAAAATTGTTTGTAGAAAATAACCCTTTACAATTTGGTAATGTCAAATATTTATGTGTTAAAATTTTTGATTGACATTATCTTGCAAGATCTTAGTTTTCATATTTTTTCTGTGTGGGATACTGGCTCATTGAATATCATTATTTTGATAATTTAGAGATAATCTGACATCTAAATTTTTTTGCACATTCCAGAATTTGTGTTGTTGACTTCAAGTCTTGAATTTTGAAACTAAGAATTGATCTGCCATTGTTCCTGATTCTTCATCAAATGTCAGACAGAAATCTCTAAAGATAGTTTTACAAGAGTATCACAGTTCAATTTATCACATTCCATGTTATTGGTATGAAGCCTCAATATGTCTTGTCTTTTTCAACTCAAGTCTCAAGAAAACTGCACATTCAAGACACTTTATTTCTATACACAAGATATCAGCCCTGACCGCACTTCAAACTTTGTTTCAACTATTGTATTATTTAAATCTTCACTACCACTATTATTTTGACCTATGTAGTCATCTAGTCTGTTATATCTCTACATGGACATATCTAAGTTATCATAGCTACTTTAAAAAACGCCTTTGTCAGCATGTAAAACATAATAGTTTATGTTCAACTCATATCCTGTATTATCTCAACTCTTAGAGTTGAACTGTCCATTAGTTCAAAAGAGCTGTCACACCATTAGTGCTAGGATTTCTTGTATGCTATAGAATATGCAAGTAATACCTAACTAGTCAATACACAAGTTTAGATTTCTTGTAAAATATAGATTCCATGCAGCAAGTTACAACCAGCTTTTACACATCTTCAGTTAGTTCTCTTCTGCTACAATCTTGAGTTTCAGTTTATGTATGCATGTTTATTGCTATATTTTGTAAACATAATGGTGTAACTCAATCTCTTTGAGTACAGACTTGAAGAATGAAGTACTTTATATTGATTTTTAAACTTATTATAGAAGCTTCTATTGCCTTTATTTTTAATAACTACTTGTAATTTTGAGTATTCTTCAATTACTTACAAAAGAATTGTAAAGTAAGTGCTAGATAATTTCATCTAAAATCTTAACTCTTCCCACAATTTTCCAATTAGATTTCTATTTTTTTTTAAGTTAGATGTTATATTTTCCTTGTCACCTTTCTAATAAACTTCCAAATTATAAGTTGCATATGTACTTAGAGTACTGCAAACCAAACATAACAGCACAATTCTTCAACAAACTATACCATAAATATATTATGTCACATAATGCACATTTTCCTTCCGCAGAATGTCACTTTTGTGTTCATTGTTTGTTGAAATGTGCAATTTTTCTAGTCATTATTTGAACTGTCATTTTATTACAGAATCATTTCAGAAATTGTGGTCTGAATGGTGCCAAAAATAATGTTTATTTCACAAAGAAATCCATCTCTTTGCAAATGTTCTATCACACTTTTCTTTTCAATCATTTATTACTCTTGCCATTATGTTTGGCATATACAAATCTTAAATTATATTTCTAGTGCACATTGCAGCTATATCTGTACTCTAATTATTGCCAAGAATAATTTAGTTGTGACTTCAAACCAGCAGTTTTCTTTGCCAAGTCTAGATCACTGCTATTTTTCATTTTCTTTGCATAGCCTAAATCCCTTTTTTAAAACTAGCCATTGTCTTTGCTAAGTCTAGATCACTGCCTTTTTAAATGTCATTTTCCATGCAAAGGATAGCTCACTGCCTTTCTAAAATAAGCCATGGTCTTTGCTAAATCTAGATCAGTCTTTTTAAATGTCATTTTCTATGCAAAGGCCTGCTCACTGCATTTCTAAAATAAGCCATTGTCTTTGCTAAGTCTAGGTCACTGGGCTAGCTCACTGCCTTTCTAAAATAAGCCATGGTCTTTGCTAAGTTTAGATCACTGCCTTTTAAAATGTCATTTTCTATGAAAGGCTAGCTCACTGCCTTTCTAAAATAAGCCATGGTCATTGCTAAGTCTAGATCAATGCCTTTTTAAATATCATCTTCTATGCAAAGCCCAGATCACGGCTTTTCTAAAATAAGCCATTTTCACTGCTTAGATCCCTGCCTTTCTAAAATAAGCCATTTTCTATGCTAAGTCTAGATCACTGCCTTTCTCAAATAAGCCATTTTCTTCAGAGTCTAGATCCCTTCTCTTAATTTCTTTCTGCTTAATGATAATGTCATTTTCTTTGCAAAGTCTAGATCATTGCTCTTCTAAATTTATACATTGCTACACATTTCAATTGTTGTAACTGTTGGTTTACTTGCTTCAATTCCTCTTCCCAAATTAAAATTTTAGTGAATACACATAAATTTACACTTTAAACATCTAGTGACATGTGCATTTTTATTTGGACCAAAACCCCTAATAAACAGAATTATTTTTATTTCTGAAATGTGTAGCCTGTTAAGTGACAAGTATTATGCATTCTGCACTACTGAAGCCATTTCCTTGTCAATTTCTATGCCATTGTTAAAGACTATGTTATGACATAGTGTAAACTATTTTGTCTTGACAGACATTTTAGTCTGTATTTAAAGATATCAAAACAAATGAAATATTCAAGTAATGTCTACAAGTTAAATACAATCCTTATACAAACATGCAAAGTCAACCATTTTCTGCTTTGAGAATAAGTTTAACCAATCATCACACACATCTTGTTGACTAACAAAACCCAATTAAACAAGATGTGAACTTAAAAGAATACTTCTGTAATGAAACAATGTTCTAAGTTTAGAAATGTAATACTATAGTGTCCTGAGTATGACGTTAAACTGCTCCTCTTTGTTAGTTACTTTTGGAGCTCAAAAGTTTCTCTTTTTCTTTCCTTTCACCAGTCTGTCTCATCTTCTTTAGTACAATGGCATGAATTATTTACACTCAGTACAATGGCATGAATTATTTACACTCAGTACAATGGCATGAATTATTTATACTTATGTAAAGTATCCAAGTAAGAGAGAAATAAAATCTCTTCAGACCCCATGGATAAAGTTTTAGAGTTTTTAAGAAAAGGAAGACAGATTGTTAAGTTGGCAGACACTTAAGTGTATATAGTTGACATTTTGTATTTTTCCTTTTATTTGTATTTGTTTTTAAATTGGTCATTAAAACTTGTACTTAGCTTAGTGAAAGAGCTTAACAAATTGTTAGCTCAATCAACTCAGGCTCAAGTTGAATCTAATTGTGTGTACACCTTTGAACATGTCATATAAAACATCTGTACTGATTGTGGTCTAGTTTCCCTATAATGTTTTATTTTAGAAGAGTTAACTTGTATAGTGGATGGTAGTCTCCTGTAGATAAGTTTATATAAGTGGTGTGGCCGGCAACACTGCTTATATAGATGAATCCTCAGGGACTTCACTTTCCCTGTACAGTTGACTCAAAGATTGTACAGCAAAGTCAAGTGAAACTGACCCATCTCTACTTATATCCGAAATAGTTAACTCAATATATCAGCCAAGTTCATAGCACCAATTGAAAGATGCAAACTTAGACTCTTAGGTACACTTGTACACTGTAATATTTGAGTTTACTCATACTGTTATATCAGACTTTTTGATAATAAACTTGTACCCCTTATCCATAAAATTTTACCATTATACATTGAGTTTACTTCTGATATTATCTTTAGATTATTTGTATATTATTCGAGTTTACATGTACTGATAAGACATTGAGTTTACTTTATATTATTACCTTGAGTTTACTTTATATTATTACCTTTTTACTTTATATTATTACCTTGAGTTTACTTTATATTATTACCTTGAGTTTACTTTATATTGTTACCTTGAGTTTACTTTATATTGTTACCTTGAGTTTACTTTATATTGTTACCTTGAGTTTTACTTGTTACACTGAGTTTACTTTTGTACCAATTTTACACTGAGTTTGTGTAATATTACCTTGAGTTTCTTTGTAATATTACCTTGAGTTTCTGTGTAATATTACCTTGAGTTTACTTTTACTGATTACCTCAAATTTACTTGTACTTCCTTTCATTATAAAATCTAATTTCTCTTATTGACCTGTTTCTCTATTATTGACCTGTTTCTCTATTATTGACCTGTTTCTCTATTATTGACCTGTTTCTCTTATTATTGACCTGTTTCTCTTATTATTGACCTGTTTTTCTATTATTGACCTGTTTTTCTATTATTGACCTGTTTTTCTATTATTGACCTGTTTTTCTATTATTGACCTGTTTTTCTATTATTGACCTGTTTCTCTATTATTGACCTGTTTTTCTATTATTAACTGTTACTTAAACGTGATGTTCTTTCTGTTGAATAATATAACCTGTCAATTTGTACACTTTTCAAAGTATTGGATTTATATAAACTATTTTTTGTTTTTACAATCTACTGTTATTCATACAACTGTCCTTGACACTTTTTTTTTTATTCTGTTACTACATTGAATACATAGTCATACTACAGTCATTGACAGTACAAAGTATAAATAGTGTGCATTTTGTTGACTTTTGAAAGATACGTGAAAAAAGCATAAATTTATGTTAATAAGATTTATGCTTAATTGCTTCTATCTTTCCACATGACACTATTCCACACCAGACATAAAACTGAGTAGAATCATTAGGCTTCACTCAACACCATCACGCACATTATTAAACATTCAATCACATACTCTAAGTAAAAGGACAATAACATACATATTAAGAGAAAACACCACCACACACACAAATACAGATAACACACACACACATTCTTTTTTTGCCTCACTAAACACAAAAGACCAAGACCAGGTGATTACTTTGTCTACATGTAACATTTGACCAAGTGTTCATTGATTGGAAAATTGTCTATATCATTACTTGTTTTACTTTTATATTGGAAGTCATTTCTATTGAAAGTCATCTTGTATCCATTTCTTCCAATTAGTTCTGGAGTTTTCTATTTATTTTTTTTCCCAAACCTGTACTTTTTAATAGTTATATTAAAATTAGATAAGTTCTCAGTCATTAAACAGCTCTTCCAAAAAAAAAACAATATAGTTAACATGCCAAATAAATAGATTTTGATCTTTTTTTCAATTCCTTGAGAGTTGAGTTCTTAAAAGTTTGTTTTTTTTTATAGTAAACTTTCACTCAGGACATTAAACTGTTCCTCTTTTCTGACACTTTTGGAGCTCAAAAGTTCCTCTTTTTACTTTCCTCCTTTCTACAGCTAGCTGATCTTTTCCTTTGTCACCTCACCTTTAATAGTAAACTTCCATTACTGAAAGTAAGGAATTTTTTTTTGTTAGTCCAGATTCCCATCTTCGATAGTCTTTTGTACTAAAGTAAATCTTTATTTAATCATCTATTTTTTTTATTGTTGGACTAGAGATCTGTCGCTAGCTGGCCGTAGTGATAGGGTTTCTACCTAGCAATTTGGTAATTATTTCTATTAGTAGGGTTCTTCATAGCTTTTATTTATAAAATGTCTAAAGTATAAGTAAATTTTTCAGCCCTTTGAAGTTGGCAAGCTTGTGTTGTATTTAATTTAAATAATTTTCATCAGTGTTTTTGTCTATCTTGGTCTGTTTTTCTTTAAATAATTTCAATTTATTCAGACAGTTTAATAGAAATAATTTGATTCTTGTCTACTATTTGCAGATTGAGTGATTTTGTTTGGGTAGGAAGGATTGAGGTGGATTGAATTGGTCCTGGGTATGCCAGGTTTTTCTACATTCTCCTAGCACTTACAACCTGTTGTTCAAGTCACACTATAAAGTTAGCATTTAAAACCTTGGAAGTTTTCCATATTCACTTTTTACTCCATTTTTAATTGTCACAGTTGTAACTTTAACTTTATTTTTGACATGGCCATTTTTGTGGCCATGAATAATATTTAGTTAATGATTTTTTTGTCTGCTTTGTGTGTGCGCAAGCCCTCTCCAGCTAACTCCACATCCATTAAGGATTTTGTTTGTGTTTCTGTTTTGTTTTCTCATGTTTTTGTGTTTGATTAAAACTCTTATTTGGATCTTGTTAGTTAGGTGCTGGAACTTGTATTTATTTAGCATTTACCTTAACTTAAGATTCATGTTCAGGATAGGATTTTGGATTAGGTTTTCTGTTGCTAGTTTTAGTGTTTCTGTGTTAGGGTGAGGTTTTATGCTATCTAGAGATATTTTCCATATGAAAGTCCCTGGCTAACTATCCATTAGGGCATGTTTTGTTTTTGTTGTTTTGATTGTCTGTTTTGTTTTATAAGTTTGTTTTTATGTCTTTCTTTTTCTTTTTTTTACTTGTTTTTACGTTTGTAATCCTTTTTGGGTGGTTTTATTTTTTTTGTTAGCTGCTGGAACTTATATTTATTCGGCATCAGCAGGTTAGAAAGTAGCTTAATTTGTTTTTTGGGTTAACAGTTGTGCTGTATGCCGTCTAGATATATTTTCCTTTAAAAGTCACTGGCGCGGTTTGAAACAAACTCGTAAACTTTGAGAGGGTTTGACACTATAAAATATTTTCAAAATTCTTCTATTGAAAACAATTTTTTTTTAACCATCCCCAGTCCCCTTTTTGAAAATATTTTATAATTAGAGCAGACAAAATACTTGATACATTTACTTTGATAAATTTTCTGTTCTCATCCCCTTTCTCCCCATTCCTATAGAGGATTGAAGATGTAGTGCTTGGTATTTGGATTTACTGATTGAAGATGTAGTGCTCGGTATTTGGATTTACTGATTGAAGATGTAGTGCTTGGTATTTGGATTTACTGATTGAAGATGTAGTGCTTGGTATTTGGATTTACTGGTTGAAGATGTAGTGCTTATTAGAATTTACTGATTGAAGATGTAGTGCTTGGTATTTGGATTTACTGTTTGGTGTACTTGAAAGTGAACACCAAGTAGTAGGCTAGTAAGTTTTTTTTTCTTTATCTAAGATTATCTAAGATTATCTAAATTAAGTTTCTATATTTTATTTTATAAAAAAAATATTTCAATATAATAGTTCATGAAATGGTACATCTACGAATTCTACAATTGAGGTTCTATTTAAGTTATCAACTTCACAAGCTTGCATTTTTAGTTCTAGCTTTAATTTTTGTGTGCATAGTATTTAAAGTGTAGGCTGAGTCAAGACATTAAACTGCTCCTCTTTTCTGGCACTTTTGGAGCTCAAAAGTTCCTCTTTTTACTTTCCTCCTTTCTACAGCTAGCTGATCTTTTCCTTTGTCACCTCACCTTTAATAGTAAACTTCCATTACTGAAAGTAAGGAATTTTTTTTTGTTAGTCCAGATTCCCATCTTCGATAGTCTTTTGTACTAAAGTAAATCTTTATTTAATCATCTATTTTTTTTATTGTTGGACTAGAGATCTGTCGCTAGCTGGCCGTAGTGATAGGGTTTCTACCTAGCAATTTGGTAATTATTTCTATTAGTAGGGTTCTTCATAGCTTTTATTTATAAAATGTCTAAAGTATAAGTAAATTTTTCAGCCCTTTGAAGTTGGCAAGCTTGTGTTGTATTTAATTTAAATAATTTTCATCAGTGTTTTTGTCTATCTTGGTCTGTTTTTCTTTAAATAATTTCAATTTATTCAGACAGTTTAATAGAAATAATTTGATTCTTGTCTACTATTTGCAGATTGAGTGATTTTGTTTGGGTAGGAAGGATTGAGGTGGATTGAATTGGTCCTGGGTATGCCAGGTTTTTCTACATTCTCCTAGCACTTACAACCTGTTGTTCAAGTCACACTATAAAGTTAGCATTTAAAACCTTGGAAGTTTTCCATATTCACTTTTTACTCCATTTTTAATTGTCACAGTTGTAACTTTAACTTTATTTTTGACATGGCCATTTTTGTGGCCATGAATAATATTTAGTTAATGATTTTTTTGTCTGCTTTGTGTGTGCGCAAGCCCTCTCCAGCTAACTCCACATCCATTAAGGATTTTGTTTGTGTTTCTGTTTTGTTTTCTCATGTTTTTGTGTTTGATTAAAACTCTTATTTGGATCTTGTTAGTTAGGTGCTGGAACTTGTATTTATTTAGCATTTACCTTAACTTAAGATTCATGTTCAGGATAGGATTTTGGATTAGGTTTTCTGTTGCTAGTTTTAGTGTTTCTGTGTTAGGGTGAGGTTTTATGCTATCTAGAGATATTTTCCATATGACAGTCCCTGGCTAACTATCCATTAGGGCATGTTTTGTTTTTGTTGTTTTGATTGTCTGTTTTGTTTTATAAGTTTGTTTTTATGTCTTTCTTTTTCTTTTTTTTACTTGTTTTTACGTTTGTAATCCTTTTTGGGTGGTTTTATTTTTTTTGTTAGCTGCTGGAACTTATATTTATTCGGCATCAGCAGGTTAGAAAGTAGCTTAATTTGTTTTTTGGGTTAACAGTTGTGCTGTATGCCGTCTAGATATATTTTCCTTTAAAAGTCACTGGCGCGGTTTGAAACAAACTCGTAAACTTTGAGAGGGTTTGACACTATAAAATATTTTCAAAATTCTTCTATTGAAAACAATTTTTTTTTAACCATCCCCAGTCCCCTTTTTGAAAATATTTTATAATTAGAGCAGACAAAATACTTGATACATTTACTTTGATAAATTTTCTGTTCTCATCCCCTTTCTCCCCATTCCTATAGAGGATTGAAGATGTAGTGCTTGGTATTTGGATTTACTGATTGAAGATGTAGTGCTCGGTATTTGGATTTACTGATTGAAGATGTAGTGCTTGGTATTTGGATTTACTGATTGAAGATGTAGTGCTTGGTATTTGGATTTACTGGTTGAAGATGTAGTGCTTATTAGAATTTACTGATTGAAGATGTAGTGCTTGGTATTTGGATTTACTGTTTGGTGTACTTGAAAGTGAACACCAAGTAGTAGGCTAGTAAGTTTTTTTTTCTTTATCTAAGATTATCTAAGATTATCTAAATTAAGTTTCTATATTTTATTTTATAAAAAAAATATTTCAATATAATAGTTCATGAAATGGTACATCTACGAATTCTACAATTGAGGTTCTATTTAAGTTATCAACTTCACAAGCTTGCATTTTTAGTTCTAGCTTTAATTTTTGTGTGCATAGTATTTAAAGTGTAGGCTGAGTCAAGACATTAAACTGCTCCTCTTTTCTGGCACTTTTGGAGCTCAAAAGTTCCTCTTTTTACTTTCCTCCTTTCTACAGCTAGCTGATCTTTTCCTTTGTCACCTCACCTTTAATAGTAAACTTCCATTACTGAAAGTAAGGAATTTTTTTTTGTTAGTCCAGATTCCCATCTTCGATAGTCTTTTGTACTAAAGTAAATCTTTATTTAATCATCTATTTTTTTTATTGTTGGACTAGAGATCTGTCGCTAGCTGGCCGTAGTGATAGGGTTTCTACCTAGCAATTTGGTAATTATTTCTATTAGTAGGGTTCTTCATAGCTTTTATTTATAAAATGTCTAAAGTATAAGTAAATTTTTCAGCCCTTTGAAGTTGGCAAGCTTGTGTTGTATTTAATTTAAATAATTTTCATCAGTGTTTTTGTCTATCTTGGTCTGTTTTTCTTTAAATAATTTCAATTTATTCAGACAGTTTAATAGAAATAATTTGATTCTTGTCTACTATTTGCAGATTGAGTGATTTTGTTTGGGTAGGAAGGATTGAGGTGGATTGAATTGGTCCTGGGTATGCCAGGTTTTTCTACATTCTCCTAGCACTTACAACCTGTTGTTCAAGTCACACTATAAAGTTAGCATTTAAAACCTTGGAAGTTTTCCATATTCACTTTTTACTCCATTTTTAATTGTCACAGTTGTAACTTTAACTTTATTTTTGACATGGCCATTTTTGTGGCCATGAATAATATTTAGTTAATGATTTTTTTGTCTGCTTTGTGTGTGCGCAAGCCCTCTCCAGCTAACTCCACATCCATTAAGGATTTTGTTTGTGTTTCTGTTTTGTTTTCTCATGTTTTTGTGTTTGATTAAAACTCTTATTTGGATCTTGTTAGTTAGGTGCTGGAACTTGTATTTATTTAGCATTTACCTTAACTTAAGATTCATGTTCAGGATAGGATTTTGGATTAGGTTTTCTGTTGCTAGTTTTAGTGTTTCTGTGTTAGGGTGAGGTTTTATGCTATCTAGAGATATTTTCCATATGAAAGTCCCTGGCTAACTATCCATTAGGGCATGTTTTGTTTTTGTTGTTTTGATTGTCTGTTTTGTTTTATAAGTTTGTTTTTATGTCTTTCTTTTTCTTTTTTTTACTTGTTTTTACGTTTGTAATCCTTTTTGGGTGGTTTTATTTTTTTTGTTAGCTGCTGGAACTTATATTTATTCGGCATCAGCAGGTTAGAAAGTAGCTTAATTTGTTTTTTGGGTTAACAGTTGTGCTGTATGCCGTCTAGATATATTTTCCTTTAAAAGTCACTGGCGCGGTTTGAAACAAACTCGTAAACTTTGAGAGGGTTTGACACTATAAAATATTTTCAAAATTCTTCTATTGAAAACAATTTTTTTTTAACCATCCCCAGTCCCCTTTTTGAAAATATTTTATAATTAGAGCAGACAAAATACTTGATACATTTACTTTGATAAATTTTCTGTTCTCATCCCCTTTCTCCCCATTCATATAGAGGATTGAAGATGTAGTGCTTGGTATTTGGATTTACTGATTGAAGATGTAGTGCTCGGTATTTGGATTTACTGATTGAAGATGTAGTGCTTGGTATTTGGATTTACTGATTGAAGATGTAGTGCTTTTTATTAGAATTTACTGATTGAAGATGTAGTGCTTGGTATTTGGATTTACTGTTTGGTGTACTTGAAAGTGAACACCAAGTAGTAGGCTAGTAAGTTTTTTTTTCTTTATCTAAGATTATCTAAATTAAGTTTCTATATTTTATTTTATAAAAAAAATATTTCAATATAATAGTTCATGAAATGGTACATCTACGAATTCTACAATTGAGGTTCTATTTAAGTTATCAACTTCACAAGCTTGCATTTTTAGTTCTAGCTTTAATTTTTGTGTGCATAGTATTTAAAGTGTAGGCTGAGTCAAGACATTAAACTGCTCCTCTTTTCTGGCACTTTTGGAGCTCAAAAATTCCTCTTTTTACTTTCCTCCTTTCTACAACTAGTTAATCTTTTCCTTTGTCATCTCACCTTGAACCCAATACTAGTTTTTCTTTAGTCAAAGCTTTTTTTTTAATTACTATTTCTAGTCAGTAGTTTTGTTTTCTATGCTTTCTATGCTTCCTTTGGGAACAATTTTTTTGTTCTATGCTTCCTTTGGAAATAAGTACCTGTATTTAAAAAAGCAGCATGTAGTTTACAGTAGTTGATTGTAAACTTAACAAATTCAGTTTTCTCCTTGGTAGCTAATTAAATTGACTTGATTCTACATTTATATTTTGTTTGGACATATTCTCACATTCTGTTTTCCCCTGACATAATGTGACATTCAGTCCAACAAACTACTCCTGGACATATTTTCTCTACATTTTCTTTTATTCTGTATAACATTTGTCAGTTTTCATCATGATTTTTCACTTATCTTTTTTTTCTGTCAATGTTTTCATACAAGGTTTAGTACAATGCTAGTAGAGCAGAAAGTTAAATTCACTGACTATATTTAAGATAGTTTCTAGGGAGCTAACCTACTTGATTCTATATTTATATTTTTATTGTTGGAAGTCTCACATTCTGTTTTCCCCCTGACATAATGGGACAGTCCAACAAACTTTTTTTATCTTTCTTTTTTGTGAACTATTTCTTGGATTCTCCTAAAAGTGACAAGTGAATATGCTTTTTTTTTTTATCCAATTTTCCATTCTAGTCACATGGTACAGTGTGAATGAAAGCAGGCAAGTTTTGAAGAGCCTGGACTTGTCTTGTGTTTACATACAAAACAAGCATACAGTACCAAACCACTTTATAATAGATGCATAGTCACTTTTATTGATTAGTTTCATCTCATTGCCTTTTGAAGGATTTATATATTTTGATAATCAAGAAACATACAATAAATGCAGACTCCTACAGCCAATACTTAAGATAGATTTATATATTTTTTTAAAGATAGTTTATAATTTTGATCTAACAAAATATACTTATATCTTTCAAAGTGTTAACATAACACACTAAATACATGCTTGTAATGTTCAATGACTGTTTCATTGTTATTGATTTCCATTATTTACCTGTTTATTTTGTCTATAGATTTGGTTCTAGTGTCTATTTTTTTAAATAAATGAACCAATTTTGTGTAGAATTATTTTGGTGTAAATAAACATCTGGTTCAACAGTGTGTCCTTGTTGCTTGCTTTCTTAGTCAAATTTAATTGATTGAATAGTGAGTTCATAATTACTAATTTATAAACTGACTTTTGAAATCAGCTTGTTTACTTCCAATGAAATGAATGAAATATTTTTCTAGCAGTATCTTTTATAAAAAATTATATATATATATATATAGGTCTGTGAATCGATCAGTCGTGGATAATTTATTTACGGTTTCCAGTCTAGTATACTACACAAGTCTATGGTTCTGCCATACGTACATAGCGAGTAGACTACATTAGAGTTTGTTATCATCACACAGTAGCCCACGACTGATGAGACATAAATATTCCGAATGACGTCTAAGGAAAAAACAAAACATTTTTTAGTCCAACTATAAAATCGTGAGTATTAAAAATGTCTTTTTTTAATACGAGAGAGTTGACAAGGTTAATAAACTTTTTTGCACGTGTTCTTTTACATTTCATTTAATGAACATTCCGAATGACGTCAAAGCAAAGCAATCCTCTACGTCACACGGCCTAATAATAATAATAACGCTATATTCAATATCGAAGATTAAGGATCAGTGCAGTGTTTCACAAGACCTAACCAATAAGCAGATCTTTAACTCAAACATTAGCGCCATGCGGGTACTCAATCAAGTCTAGTAAAAGTTTTCTCATTCCTAGTATAAAGCCAATTACGAACAACATGTGATGTCTTAATAAAGATAATATTAATCGTACAAGACTCTCTGGTTTAAACCGGAGAAAAGAAAGTCCTTTTTGAAATAAACATTTATTAAAAAAAAAAAGATCTCGGATGAAAATTTAGCATTTCCCTAACATTTTAGCTGCTAGCTGGGATAGTTCTAGACGTTTGACATTGGGTAACTCGTCCTCAAAGAAGAGGACGTGGTCTATAGTAATATAATCCGACCCTCCTGGTGTCAAAATAGTGTTCACAATTTCTTTAACGTCATCCTCTGATAATGTACTTTCCGGTCGCTTCACCACGCATGCGCAGACGTTGTTGACGTTGAAGCTGTCGGGAACGGGGACGGCCTTGACCTCCACAATGTCTTGATGCGCGAGGAGGGGCTCTTCTATCCAGACTGGATAAATAAGAACGATCCCTGAAAGAATAATAATATTATTCGTTTTTGTTGGAGACATAACTAGTAAGTTTTTGTTGATAAGTCGCGATAATTAGCAGGTCCTTATTTGTACAAGTCTGTAGGTCTTTTGTTTACAAGTCATCAGTAAATAAAGTTTTGTTTTTTTTCAATTCCTACTTTTAACTTGCACTCTCGTTATGGTATGACTCTTTCTCAGGTAAATACCAGAGATATGACTCTTTCCAATATAAAGACGTGCCTCTTTCTAATGTAAAGACAAGAGATGTGACTCTTTCTTTCTCGAAGACAAGAGATGTGACTCTTTCTGTCTCGAAGACAAAGAGATGTGACTCTTTCTGTCTCGAAGACAAAGAGATGTGACTCTTTCTGTCTCGAAGACAAAGAGATGTGACTCTTTCTGTCTCGAAGACAAAGAGATGTGACTCTTTCTGTCTCGAAGACAAAGAGATGTGACTCTTTCTGTCTCGAAGACAAAGAGATGTGACTCTTTCTGTCTCGAAGACAAAGAGATGTGACTCTTTCTGTCTCGAAGACAAAGAGATGTGACTCTTTCTGTCTCGAAGACAAAGAGATGTGACTCTTTCTGTCTCGAAGACAAAGAGATGTGACTCTTTCTGTCTCGAAGACAAAGAGATGTGACTCTTTCTGTCTCGAAGACAAAGAGATGTGACTCTTTCTGTCTCGAAGACAAAGAGATGTGACTCTTTCTGTCTCGAAGACAAAGAGATGTGACTCTTTCTGTCTCGAAGACAAAGAGATGTGACTCTTTCTGTCTCGAAGACAAAGAGATGTGACTCTTTCTGTCTCGAAGACAAAGAGATGTGACTCTTTCTGTCTCGAAGACAAAGAGATGTGACTCTTTCTGTCTCGAAGACAAAGAGATGTGACTCTTTCTGTCTCGAAGACAAAGAGATGTGACTCTTTCTGTCTCGAAGACAAAGAGATGTGACTCTTTCTGTCTCGAAGACAAAGAGATGTGACTCTTTCTGTCTCGAAGACAAAGAGATGTGACTCTTTCTGTCTCGAAGACAAAGAGATGTGACTCTTTCTGTCTCGAAGACAAAGAGATGTGACTCTTTCTGTCTCGAAGACAAAGAGATGTGACTCTTTCTGTCTCGAAGACAAAGAGATGTGACTCTTTCTGTCTCGAAGACAAAGAGATGTGACTCTTTCTGTCTCGAAGACAAAGAGATGTGACTCTTTCTGTCTCGAAGACAAAGAGATGTGACTCTTTCTGTCTCGAAGACAAAGAGATGTGACTCTTTCTGTCTCGAAGACAAAGAGATGTGACTCTTTCTGCCTCGAAGACAAAGAGATGTGACTCTTTCTGCCTCGAAGACAAAGAGATGTGACTCTTTCTGCCTCGAAGACAAAGAGATGTGACTCTTTCTGCCTCGAAGACAAAGAGATGTGACTCTTTCTGCCTCGAAGACAAAGAGATGTGACTCTTTCTGCCTCGAAGACAAAGAGATGTGACTCTTTCTGCCTCGAAGACAAAGAGATGTGACTCTTTCTGCCTCGAAGACAAAGAGATGTGACTCTTTCTGCCTCGAAGACAAAGAGATGTGACTCTTTCTGCCTCGAAGACAAGAATTCTATAAGACATGTTGGTGTTACATACTGGATCATAAACTAAACGGACAATGGATTTCAAATACTTCATTGTCCATCTCTCGCCTTGCCATCATGTACCAAAGACCAAAGAACTGTCAGACATTGACTTAGTTAGAAACTCGGTTGCAAGAGCTGTACAAACTCATGTGGAAGGTTTGGCACAGAAGAATAAATGATGAAGAAAGACAACTCGTAGGCCGATTAAGATCTATTGTAGACTCATGACCTGTAGCCATTCAAGAACACAATAGGTCTGAAACAAGCACAACAGGGATACGAATCTTTGGGTCATAATGCCGTGGCAAAGAAGTAGATTTAACAACGTACATCGACGAAGGAGTCAAAAGGATGGACAGTACACGTTATTTTTTTTTCGACTTTTTATGCGCGGACACTCGGCAGCCATTTGGGGAAAAGGTTCAAGTGGCTATCGGTGACCGATGCGAGCTGAAGAAATATCCACTTCACTACATTCACATAAAAAGAAAAAAAAAGTAATAAAAATAAAGTGTAAACTCGCACTACCCACCTCTTGATATGACGTCACCACCACGGCCAAAAATAAGAATTCGACCGTCTTCTCTGAAAGGTGTAAGAAAAATGTACGAGGTATATTTATTCAATTAAGAAGAAGCGAATTTAAGATTAATCTTTAACATAAGAGCACATCATATAGGACTTGCACTCAACGCGATACCGCATATATATGTAAATAAACAACTTATCGCGGCTGATCCTCTTTTAGACGTCAGCTCGACATCAAGGACCATTGATTCATTTTAAAAGAACTTATTATTATTATTATTATTATTATTCCAAGTAGAAAGTTAATAGTAGAAATTATATAAAGGTTCAAGAACTTTTAAATAAGTCACTATAATGAAAGTGTAAGGGGATAAGAATATATTAATTCAAAAAAAATATAATATTGCATTTAAACGTAGTTTGAAAATAGACTAATCAGATTATCCGATAGCAACAAAAAGAAGACAAAGGCTACGTTCTGTTTCCCTAAATGCTGAGTACAAAATTCATGAATAAAAAAACAGTTTATCTGCTATACTCTAAATAACATGCCCTATAGGTCAGCCTGATATGCGGACGCTTCGTATTAGAAACATGGCTTACAAGCAGTGGCGTACTTAAGGTACTTGACGCCTAGTGCGGCAGCTCCTTTTGATACCCTCTAAAAACATGGAATATATTTTTAATGTCATGTGACACATTTTAAGTTGTGAACTGTCTATGGTAAGGAGCTCGAGACCTATACATCGGAATCTCGGGTTCAAAAGGTTAATATATAACTCAGGAAAAGTTGATATCCCTCACCACCCAATATCCTGTGCAGTCGGCACCTCCACCCCCGCCGAGCTCGAATCTCGGTAAAGACTGGGATTTTTTACTTTGGGATTTTTAGGGCGCCCTTAACTCTATCTCTAAATGGTTGTCTGACATTAGTTCGGAAAAGTACAGGGGTTGTCGTTTTGCTTGCCATATAACACCCTTGTTAACCGTCGGCCATAGAGACAGATTATCTTTGCAACATCTGCCCTATAGATCGAATTGTAACTTTAGTATGGAGGAAACATTAGACTGAAAGCACAAAGTAACTACAGTATGGAGGAAACATTAGACTGAAAGCACAAAGTAACTTCAGTCTGGAGGAAACATTAGACTAAAAGCACAAAGTAACTTCAGTCTGGAGGAAACATTAGACTAAAAGCACAAAGTAACTTCAGTATGGAGGAAACATTAGACTGAAAGCACAATGTAACTTCAGGTAACTTCAGTATGGAGAAAACATTAGACTTTCAATCTATGACTAACAATTAATAATAAAATACAACAAAAAAGCAAGCAACTCACGGTAATCAAGGAGATATGACCCGAAGATCAATTGCCACGCAATGAAATATTGTTACACTTATTGCTCACTTGTTGTTTTTTTACTGAATTGCCAATTGTGAATTTCAGTTTAGCGTCCTTGACATTGTTTAGTATATCGTAAAAATCTCTAATAGTGGCGCGCTTTTATCATAAGAATGAAGATTTGAGACCTTGTTTACAGTACCATACAACCTTTAGAAGTTATGTTAAGTTAAATTATCAACTTCTGTATCTAGTATTAACCTGATTTGTCCGAGATCGTCAATACATAGCCAACCGTCTTGTGTGAACGCTGCTTTAGTTTTCAGTGGGTCACCGACGTAGCCTTTACAAAGTGTTGGTGATTTGACTAATACACGACCCGTCTGTCCTTTAGGTACCTCTTTTATACTATCATCTACAATTTTTATCTGTCATAGAAGAAGAAGAATCGGTCGTAGGGAGTAAAGGTATCTATCTATCTATCTATCTATCTATCTATCTATCTATCTATCTATCTATCTATATCTATCTATCTATCTATCTATCTATCTATCTATCTATCTATCTATCTATCTATCTATCTAATCTATCTATCTATCTATCTATCTATCTATCTATCTATCTATCTATCTATCTAATCTATCTAATCTATCTAATCTAATCTATCTAATCTATCTAATCTATCTAATCTATCTAATCTAATCTATCTAATCTATCTAATCTATCTAATCTATCTAATCTATCTAATCTATCTAATCTAATCTAATCTAATCTAATCTTATCTAATCTATCTAATCTATCTAATCTAATCTATCTAATCTATCTAATCTAATCTATCTAATCTATCTAATCTATCTAATCTAATCTATCTAATCTAATCTATCTAATCTATCTAATCTATCTAATCTAATCTATCTAATCTATCTAATCTAATCTATCTAATCTAATCTATCTAATCTAATCTATCTAATCTATCTAATCTATCTAATCTAATCTATCTAATCTATCTAATCTAATCTATCTAATCTAATCTATCTAATCTAATCTATCTAATCTAATCTATCTAATCTATCTAATCTATCAAATCTAATCTATCTAATCTATCTAATCTATCTAATCTATCTAATCTATCTAATCTATCTAATCTATCTAATCTATCTAATCTAATCTATCTAATCTATCTATCTAATCTAATCTATCTAATCTATCTAATCTATCTAATCTATCTATCTAATCTATTCTAATCTATCTAATCTATCTAATCTATCTATCTATCTATCTATCTATCATCTATCTATCTACCTATCTATCTACCTATCTATCTACCTACTTACCTACCTACTTACCTACCTACTTACCTACCTACTTACCTACCTACTTACCTACCTACTTACCTACCTACTTACCTACCTACTTACCTACCTACTTACCTACCTACTTACCTACCTACCTACCTACCTACTTATCTATCTATCTATCTAACTGTCTGTTTGTCTGTCTATCTATCAACATATCAAGCTATCCATCCATTTACCTGTACATCTGGCAATAAACAGCCAGCATCATAGTCATCGTATAAATTAAAATCTTGAATTTCTAAAAGAGTAGCACCAAGAATTTCAGAACCTGCGTATCCTATGTACATCTTCTTAGCAAAACCTTCACACCTATAGCATTCAAACAAAACAAAGTGAAATAAATCGACATTGCAAAAATATACGCGTCTTACTTCCCTTGGATATCAACGCTTTGAACAACTTCTGCTAATAAATTAATAATGCCATCCTATACTCTTAAGCGAGCTATTCTTGTATGGTAGTCCTTATCCGTTCGTTCATTTTCGTAATTACAAAAATATTTCCAAAATGACTTCGGGTATATATCTTTCCTTAAGAAATTATTCAACCTGGTACTTACTAGTTATACAACAAATTCCTTGTAGTTACTTTCACGTGGACAACGTTTCCCATGTACACCGGCAAGTGCAATAGAAGTCGTAACCAGTTTAATCAGGATCTCAGCATTAAGCACCCAATCGATGAGAGATGGTAAGGTTTGACTAGCTAGTTTGCTGAAGTCCCTGTGGCTAGTCAGAGAGTGAGCGCAGGTTGGGAACAGAAACAAGGAAACGTTTGGATTTTAAGTGATGCCAACAATCACCTTTGTAACAAATCGTAACATGACTCAACCCCTATCTCTCCGTAGAGTAACATACCAAGAAAATTACCAAAGACTTTTTTATTACCATTTTCCCGAATCACACTTTTCACCATTGCATCGATAGAAATGATGGGAAAAGTATCGAGTTCTTTTGGCGCTTTGATGATGTACTCAGTCCCCCCCTTTCCCCAGTTCTGTACGTATTACTCGTGGTGTTAAAATAAATCAAGGATTATTTTTTCCATTCATATTTTTTAAACCCGTGGTATAGCCCTTCCATACAAGCCAAACCCGTGAAAGTCTAGGGCACATGAACCTGCTTTTTTTGTTGCGAAACAAATCTTCCATTATTCCTATCTCCCTTTTAACAAATCAAATCAAATTGTGTAACCCCCACCCCTTTTTTTTTTTTTAGCCATTACATAATATCTGAACGTTCCAAAGAATTAGACTGGAGCCGGGAGGTGGGGGGGGGGGGGGCAGAGTTTTATTGGAGCTCTTAGAATTAACTTCCTTTTGAAAAAAAAAAACATTTCTATTACACTGACGTAATGTAATGATAATAAAAAAAAAACTAAAGACATCCTTACTTTTTAACAATTGTTGAGGTGAAAGGTTGACCGCCTGTGTACACAAACTCCACATATGGTCCTGGAAGATGTTTTCTTCTTTCCATCACGTACAAAATGAACTGTGCTGGTACCATCATAAAGTTCATCTGCTCAGCGTCTTTAATTTTTAAACTCAACTTGGTATAAAAATAGAGTCGCAATGTTACACACTGGAGAATTACTTTGGTACATCTTTATTCAAGCCTTCACAATGATAGGGCCCTTTATATCTATATTAATACTTAGCTCTTTATTTAGCTTATTCTTTCTACATACAGTCTCAAAGCCAGAGGCTTTGTGGTGGAGAGGGGACGTTAGTGTAAATATTTTAAAAGGAGTTGCAACTATTCCATCTAAAGAAATTACGTTTGTAATTGTGACAGGAATCTGGAATTCACTGGGCAATAAGATAAGACAGGTTGTAATTTTGTGACAGTAGAGTTTTTTTTTAAATCAGTGAATAATAATTAATGTTCAAACGTTTTAGAGATTTAAACCTCTAGCGACGGGGTTTGTTCACCTGGCACTGCCTCACTGATCTGAAAAAGGGAAAGAATTTAAGAAACTGTTGTTGTTTTTTTTATTCCTAATAGCTTGCCACGAAATGTAGGATAAGTTCATTAGTGGGAGAGGAGATAATAAACCTTGTTGCAAAATTAATATTGAATAATTAATTGTCATTTGTGTTTAAATTATAGAGAAAGAAACAGATTGCAATCTTGAAATACAAAAGGTATTGCTTTTTATTATCCAAATCAATATAAATTGATTTCAGGTACGCATACATTATATTTATTTCACTTTTCTCATTAATTATACTGTGCATCTAATTTTCCTACAGTGAATAGATACGAGCTTTCCTGTCCTATTTTCTGATTCTACAAAGATCACATGAGCCAACATATCACATGAGCCGACATATCCCATGAGCCGACATATCACATGAGCCGACATATCACAAGAGCCGACATATCCCATGAGCCGACATATCCCCTGAGCCGACATATCGCATGAGCCGACATATCGCATGAGCCGACATATCCCATGAGCCGACATATTCCATGAGCCGACATATCCCATGAGCCGACATATCCCATGAGCCGACATATTCCATGAGCCGACATATCCCATGAGCCGACATATCAAATTCAAATTGAATGTCGACGCGAATGTTGTTACCAGAGTTCCATAAACATAGAAAACAAGACGACAAAGTAACACTCTTTAAACTCCATACCTCAAAGATGGCTTGTGGCTCCGTCCGGTAGCAGTCTGGTAGCACTCGTGTGACTCCGGACAAAGTGTCGAAAGGAAGTGCAGCAACAATGTACCAAGGCAAATAAAGGTAGCTGGTACAAAATAGAAATTCACGTAGCTGGTTAGCTGGTACGAAATAGAAAAGCGTGCAGCTGGTAGGACTTCTTTAGAACTAGGTTTACAGATGTCCTATGCCAATATTTAAAACGTGACTCAGGAATGGCATCTAATTCTCATTGAAAGTGACCAAGAGACGAATAGGATCCGCAGCTTCTCAAACCATCAGTCTTTATATAATGCTCAAGAAAAGTATTCAATAACTAAGGCCTTGAAATTATTAAAGAAAGAAACAGAGTAGTAGGCCTACACATCCAGCATGTGTTCGTCACTCTATCCAGCATGGAGTGGCGCGTGTTTGTTATGACGAGACAAATAAGCAAAATATAAAATGAAAAAAAATGTCTTAGATGAAGAACCGAAAAACCACTGCCATATTTCTCAATACTGCAAGATGTAACCCTCCTTTTTCTATATAAAGGAAAATAAATTAATTTTCACTAATGGATTAACTAATTAATTTATTGTTTCGTTTATTGTCATCGACTATGAGTGATTATGCGAATTTTCAACATGATCTGAGAATGGCGAAAATTTTACCAGACAGATGAATTGAGTTAATATAAGCTGTGTAAAAAAAAATTATAGCTTTTATTACGAACTTAATTTAGTTCCAATTACTCCAAAATGGTTTTAAAAAATACAGTTGAATCCGGTTAATAGGAGCAGCTGATTATTAGTACCAAAACTATCGCGTCCCGATGTGGTCCAAATCAACTAACTGGATTAGACTGTGATTGCAATTACAAATTATACAGTACAAAAGCGCCTGGAGAAGTTAATTCTGTAAGCCGAAAGATTTCGATCTTCATCTGATTGTAACTTGTTTTTGTTTTCGTGCTAGAGAGAGAGTTAAGCTTCTGTTCTCTCCAACTCGTTTGGAGAACGAGGCTCACTTAAGGTAAAAGAATTTGCACAAACTTTGCTCACAAACATTATACATTACAGCAGAATCTTACAACTTCCACTGTTTGTTCTGGTGCAAGATGTGAGAAGAGTGGAATAACAAACTCTATTTGTTCTCAGCTATTTTGATGAAGTACAAATTTATTATAGTTACGCCTATATGTTTCTTTATTTTTTTAGTAGCAGTTGCAGTGATGTTTTAAAAGTAATAAATTAGGACAATGTTTTTTTACATAAAGAGCTTGGAACGTACTCCCTTGTCGAGTGGTATGACCCGAGGCTATCGTCACGATGGTTCCAGGTTCAAATCCTGCCCGCAGCTATTCCATGCCGTCCTGCATGCCATTAGGGCTAGGACGTAATAATCTTTTAAGAAAGTACGTCTGAAACTGACAAAGTCAAGTATCAAGCATTAAGTATCAAGTATCTAGTATCAAGTACTAATAGAAGTTTGGTATCCATTTAAGACTTGAATTACCATACAACGATTTACTACAGAAATAATATTTCACAACCACCAGAGTCTTTTTCGTTAACATTACCCCGGTCAGTTTGAACTATTTCCAGTACTTATGTAGAGACAGTCCAGATACCTATTTAACTAAGCTGCCTGCTCAATCATCTCTGAGAAGGCTATAATAGAAAAGTACCTCATTAAATCTTCACAAGATATCGACTTAAAACTGGGTCAGATTGCTACTTTACAACAATATAGACATACATTCTTCTTCCCATACATTGTGAAAATCCAAGTCTATATAATAATCAGAATTGACACATTAACAAGGTTACAAAGACAGTTTGTTTAGAAACATAAACTCATAATCGGCCCCCGAAGTGGTCCTGCCAGGCAGATAAAAAGGCAGGTTTCAATATTTTCAGAAAAAATATCAGGATGAAATTCTACTAAAGGCAAATGACAGAGAAGAAAAGAGAAAGAAGGTTGACAGATCTTGTGTGGTGCCCCAACGGCTCAGCAGATCAAGGGATAAGTGAAAGTAAATGTAAAGTTACATGTGAACATGGCCCAACTGATTTCATATAATGATTATCTTATTGATCTAATTGTTTTGTATAGAGTCAATCTCTTATTCAAAGCCTCATTAAAAAAACATTTCGCAGAAAAAAAATTAAAAAATCCCTTGTTAGGTGTCTTACAGGAATCGAATCACCCCGCAGTTCACGCGATAATATAAAAAAAAACACTTATTAATTGTTGTTTTAAATTATGTTCCACTTATATTTAGAATCGTTTGCATAAATGTGTTAAATATATGATAAGTAGTACTTTTCCTTACTAAATAGCCTCCTGTGTTTGTTACTATTAATAGAGAATAATTGTAAAAATGGTGTATTTTTATGCAAAAACTGCTTGCATGGTTGATTTAAAAAATTAAAATTTTCACTTTCAGAAAGGAATAAAAGAACTTTGAAAGGTCTAAACCAGGGGTTCTCAACCTATGGATCGCGATCCCCTTGGGGGTCGAATCAGTATTTGCCAGGAGTCGCCAAAGACCATTAGATATTTTGGTTTTTCGTTATTCTAAATTGAAAATGTGTATTTTGTTGTGGTCATTTCTTACGTGTTGTGCCAAACACATGTGTACCAGAAATGTCAAGGTATTAAATAAACGGAGATAACACAGATTAGCACTATACCAAATAACTCATTAAACGATTGTGAAGCGTCAATTAAAGGAAATTAACATTTGGGGGGGGGGGGGGCATATTTAAAAACACGAACTTATTACCAGACGAGGTCACTTTTAGTGAGTGTAACATCATTGCTTGAAGGTAGACATAGTATTCCATTGGTAGTTACTTCTTTTTTTTTTCAAACGCTTTGTTTAAAGTCCATGGGGGAATCAAACATTTATTTCAATGGTGAAGATTTGAGCTCGTCTTGAGACTACTGATACGTAATCGTGTTCTAGTCGATGATAGTGAAGGTAATCTATTCATTACGAAACGTCCCAGGAACATGGATCTTGAACAAACAAATATGTAAGAAAAGAAAACAAATAATGACGATTTGTTTTGCGGTTAGGGTTTTATAAAGTCAGAGCAAACTGAGACGTCTAAACTTTGGAGATATAAGCACATCCAGTAGTTTAGTTTTAAAGCTCACGGAGTCAAAGAAATCTAAACTCATCATCAAAACAGCCGCCGTTGAAGCTTCTTATTTGGTTGCTCTTAGAATCGACTGATCTATGAAATCTCACACCATCGCCGAGGAGTTAAAATTACCAGCGGCCAAAGACAATGTTCAAGTTATGAATGGAGTCGAATTCGTTACTAAATTTAGTGCGATTTTCTTATTTAATGACACTAGAGCACTGGCGGATCCGGGGGGGGCGGACGAATTTTAGTATAGAATTTACACAATATTTGTATATGAACTTATTACTTATGTTAATAATATATACTAATTATTTGTATTTCAACCTATTTTTAGATTATTTCGCCCCCCCCCCCCCACATCTAGTATGTTGGCCGATTTGGTGGGGTCGGGAGGGTGGCGATGGTATCAATCCCGCCCCCCCTCCCCATACACTTTCGAGTGTGACTAGAGAATAGTCTGCTGATATTATCTATCAGGTAGTTCAGGCAATGATATCTTCACTTCCAATATTCAGCATCCAGCTTGATGAATTCACAGACGTTGCAAACTGTTCACAATTACTGGTTTACATGATTTAATGACGAGTTTCTATTTTACAAACCTCTTCAAACAAACTTCTACAGCACGTTATATATTAAATAACGTAGGTCCATTTTTTTGGAAGCTATAAGATCTCTTGGGAACAAATGTGGTGTCTGCACAGATGGTGCTTCGAGTATGTTGATGTCGGTTTTGATTTCAACGTCTTCCATTTCCAACAACATAACTTTGCAAAACAGGTTTCTCTAGTTTGCTTGTTATCAAGTCTAACTTCAGAAATAGACATGATGCTGAAGATGACATTCGTTGTGACCTTACAAAGTCTGTCCCTAGAATTCTTGAACTGGTGAATCAGAAACACTCTCAACTTTTGTAAAGACGTTCGCTTGTTGGCAAAGACTGTTGCAAAATATTTGTGTAGCACTATAGTTTACTCACTGTATCATCGACTGTAGGCTAACGTTTTCCATGCTTAGTCATACATTTCAAATTGTCACTTAAGTATGCAACATGAATTTAATAAACATGCAATAGAAAAGTAATAAATGAAAGGTCATAACAGTCATTTTTTTTTTATTTTTTTTTTTTTTTTTTTGTAATTTAAGCATTTTTTATATACAATGATATAAAGCTTAATTAAATCATAAATTTAAATTTTGATTCTGATTTTATAACGTTAGAGAAATCACATTTAGGGCCTACTTAGGCCTAAGGCCAAAGCAAATGGTATGGTTGGGGGTCGCCGCCTAGTGGATAATCGTATTAGAGGGTCACAAGCTAAAAAGGTTGAGAACCGCTGGTCTAAACAGTGGTGTCGATTTTCACTATCTTTTCTAGTTTACGAGATCTAAACGGGGCGGAGAACGGAGAGACTTTCCACACAAAACTAATGGGGGGCCGCAAAAAAAAAAAGGGACAATTAAGTCTGATTAATGAGACAACTTAGAATTATTTACACTTAAATTTAGTTTCAAGTTTACAAGACTAGCACTGTCATTTGTCTCAACTTTACTTTCAAATGTTATTTTATAAATAGTAATCATATCTAGCTCTTACTTTTTGAATACATCCGGGAACTTCTTCCAGAAAACTTTGGAGTACGCTGCTATAGCTGCATGAGAAATTTCGCACATTTTTGGGCGATTGGCTTTATCTTTGTCAATGCTGAGGACAACTGCAGCGCCGTCTTCTGGCTGAATGTCAGGGTTACAGAACTCTTCCGATAAGCTGGCCAGCACTTCAAGGAAATTTGCTCCCTTGCTTTCTAGTAATAAGTAAAACAAGCATATGTAGCCTTTATATCTTTGTATTTTACAATCATCCCTTCACATGTGACAATCTCCAGAAACAAGTAAATAAAGCACATACTTGTGATGAACATAATTTTCATGATTAATATCTTAAGATAATAAGGTAAAGAACCCAAAATAGATCACACATATAAAAAATATAAGATACAATCATATCCAAATCCATCAACTACAGAAACACAAAGACGCAATCTTTTTTTTTTACCCTAAAAACCGTGTATTCCAATTAATCGGATTAGATTGCATAATAGGATTTTTTTCATACTTAGGCTGATCCGATTAACCGGTGGTTCGATTAACCGAATTAGACTGTAAGATTCAATAATAAATTCTCTATCATAAAAATATGTATAACAATAGAGCCATGATCACCTAAAACTATAGAACAGTACAATTACTTCACTGACCAGAACTTTTGTTGGTGAGCACCAGTTTCTCCAAGGTAGGCATTGACCTACAACAGACAGATGCCACAAAGGTAGATCCGGCCACAGGTTTAGCGTCATTCTTGAACATATCCCACATTTCACTGCCCTGATCGCCAGATAGAACTATGTACCTTGCCTTAGACATGTTCACTATCTACAACAAAAATTAAAAAAAAATGCAACACAATTCCTAGTTCCAATAATCGAAATCATCATCCAAATATTTAGTCCATAGATGATTATATCTTGAAAAATTAGGGTTAGGAGTTTTCCTTGTGTGACCAATTAGTTTTTCTCATGGATACACATAAACTGTCAAATTACTAGAAAAATCATTAGAGCCGTTTTTGAGATCCTTTACCAGGCAATGTGGACAACAAACAAATTTGCAAGTTGATAAAAGGAATTGTAAAAATAAAATGTAGGTCTCATTGCAGTTTCAAAACTTTAAAAATAACTAAACATTGATTTTACTTTATTAATTATTTTATTATTCGCCAGTGTTGTCAACTTTGATCGCTGTAAGCCCCAACGCCAAGTGTTTTCCTGCTTTCTTAGCAGTAGAAATGTTTCCCTTGACATCTAAAGCATACATGATGTGGGACCCTTCATTTGATTATTTTGTCTCCTAAAAATCGCGGTCTTCTTGAATGCTCGTCGCCTACCCCACCCCCCTTAAGTTTTGCGCCCCAGAGGTTGCTATTATGTTTCTAAGAATACCTCATTAATAATTTCACCTCCTGAATAAAACTTCTCTGCACTCATGTGCACAGCACCAGTGAGGATGACCCCAAGGCTGGCTACCCAGAATTCAATGCTCAGTGGTGTGGTGACCAACACGTACTCCCCCTGGCGGACACCTGCCGACTTCAGGACATGAGCAAACCTGTTAAGATCAAAACAAGCAGACCAAAAGACACAGACTTTAATACAATATGAGATATAGAGAAATGGGCTAACATTTTAATAAACCGGAGAACTTCTAGCTCCAAGACATTGTAGCTATTTTCTGTTCACAAAGTTCATCGTAAACTTTACTTTTAATTAGAAATTAAATCGACTGTAAATGGAATAAGTGTTTTTATGTAAACATGTTTCAAAATAATCAAAATAGACAAAATAATGTATTCATTGTATTAAATTTTTCTGCTACATTGAGCATTGAACTGTCGGCCATAGAAACACATGACATTTACATCCTCTGTCCCATGGATCGCAAGGTCTGAAAGAGGAACTTTACTTTTTACTTATTATATATGTATATTAAATTAAATAATTTGAAAATCAAAGCTACCTGCTGGCTAGTTGCCACAGTTGTCTGAAGGTAATGGACTGCCTTGTCATATTCAAGTCGTAAGAAATGACCGCTTCTCTATCCGGGTAGTTGAGGCAGACATTGCAAAGTTCTTTCACCACTGTGGACGACATTCCACTATATTTCTACTTGTGATCCCAAATACAATAAATATTTTGCGTGTCCTCAAAGTTATACGAGTATTTATTTGTCCTTAAGTATTTCATTAGTCCTCAATGTGATTAAATATTTCAATTGACCCCAAGGCGAAATAAAATTTCACTTGTCCTCAAACTAAACAAATGTGTTTCCTGCTTATATGCTTTTACAAATGAATGAATTATCTTACACATTAACAATTTTATATATTTGTCTCTCTCTGTCTCTCAATATATCCATATCATACACGAACACTCACACAGTCACATACTGAAGCAATTTGAGACCTTGTCACGTGATATATGTTTAACGGTCACCTGTGTTGGGAAAATGGTTAGAATAAATGTAACTAAAAGTCCGTCCAGAATGTTTGAATGTTAATGAGGCTCACGTTGAGTTTGTTTTGCCTTTTTAAAAAATTTGTTTCCATACTGCAGCCAACGTGTAAAAACTAATGTACACCCCCGTGACATGCAGCGCTGCTTGCAAGGCTGACGGAAGCGTCTTGACCTCACTAAAGTATTTATGGATTTCGGTTTCGCATTTTTAAAGACTTCAAAAAGCGATGCAACAGCTGGTTGGTTGGATTGTAATTTTTATAAGATAATACTACGTAGATAAATAACATTTGTATCTAGGGTCTACTGTCAGTATATACGGGTACTTGGACGCCCTTTCCTTGCTTAAGTGGAATAAAAAACAAATCAAGTCATTTTGTTGCTATCAGTACATTTACAAGAAGACAACCAAATATAATGGTATCATTACATTTAAATTAGTGTGATCTCATCAAGTATAATGGTATCATTACATTTAAATTAGTGTGATCTCATCAAGTATAATGGTATCATTACATTTAAATTAGTGTGATCTCATCAAGTATAATGGTATCATTACATTTAAATTAGTGTGATCTCATCAAGTATAATGGTATCATTACATTTAAATTAGTGTGATCTCATCAAGTATAATGGTATCATTACATTTAAATTAGTGTGATCTCATCAAGTATAATGGTATCATTACATTTAAATTAGTGTGATCTCATCAAGTATAATGGTATCATTACATTTAAATTAGTGTGATCTCATCAAGTATAATGGTATCATTACATTTAAATTAGTGTGATCTCATCAAGTATAATGGTATCATTACATTTAAATTAGTGTGATCTCATCAAGTATAATGGTATCATTACATTTAAATTAGTGTGATCTCATCAAGTATAATGGTATCATTACATTTAAATTAGTGTGATCTCATCAAGTATAATGGTATCATTACATTTAAATTAGTGTGATCTCATCAAGTATAATGGTATCATTACATTTAAATTAGTGTGATCTCATCAAGTATAATGGTATCATTACATTTAAATTAGTGTGATCTCATCAAGTATAATGGTATCATTACATTTAAATTAGTGTGATCTCATCAAGTATAATGGTATCATTACATTTAAATTAGTGTGATCTCATCAAGTATAATGGTATCATTACATTTAAATTAGTGTGATCTCATCAAGTATAATGGTATCATTACATTTAAATTAGTGTGATCTCATCAAGTATAATGGTATCATTACATTTAAATTAGTGTGATCTCATCAAGTATAATGGTATCATTACATTTAAATTAGTGTGATCTCATCAAGTATAATGGTATCATTACATTTAAATTAGTGTGATCTCATCAAGTATAATGGTATCATTACATTTAAATTAGTGTGATCTCATCAAGTATAATGGTATCATTACATTTAAATTAGTGTGATCTCAGATTTACATATATCTAACTGACAGTCAAAGTTTACAATTAATTCATTAGTGTTTCAAAGTTAATTCATTGTGGTTTCAAGTGTTTACAACAAAAACAATTAGACAATTCTTTTCAAGTACATTTACGTTTCTCGGAATCGATGATATTGTATGTTCTCTGGATGAAACAATGATATTGTATGCTGTCTGAATGAATCAATGACATTGTATGCTGTCGAAATTAATCAATGGCATTATATGTTGTCTGAATAAACCAATGACATTGTATGTTGTCTAAATGAATCACTGACATCGTATGCTGTCTGAATGAACCAATGACATTACATGTTGTCTGAATAAACCAATGACATTGTATGTTGTCTGAATGAGCCAATGACATTGTATGCTGTCTGAATGAATCAATGACATTGTATGCTGTCTGAATGAATCAATGACATTGTATGTTGTCTGAATAAACCAATGACATTGTATGTTGTCTGAATGAGCCAATGACATTGTATGCTGTCTGAATGAATCAATGACATTGTATGCTGTCTAAATTAACCAATGACATTGTATGCTGTCTGAATGAATCAATGACACTGTATGCTGTCTGAATGAACCAGCACTTGAAACTAATTTCATTAAAGTATTACGTCTTGTGATGATTACTTCATTAGGTCTATACATTAGACTGTTATACTGATTTATTTTATATAGATCTGCTATTAACGGAGGGAGTCAATGTTCTTAAAGGTAATATAGAAGTGCTAACATTTTCTACATTTCGACTTTACAACAATCAAATCCATTATTTTTTTCTGGCAATTTATTTTTTGTCTTCCTCTATTGGTATATATAGCATTCCAATCCATTATTTATTTCTAGCTGTTTATTTTTGTCATCCTATGGTTTTTTCTAACAATCCAATCTATTATTTTTCTTGCAATTTTTAACGGCCCCCGAAAGGGGAAAAGACGCTATTAGTTTTGTGTGGAATGTCCGTCCGTCCGTCCGTCCCGTTTAGATCTAGAAAAGATAGTAAAAATTAGACATCATAATATTTTAGACCATTCAAAGTTCTGATGCAACGGCTACTCTTTTGTTTTCTGAAAGCGAAAAATCTAATTTTTTAAATCAATTATGCAAGCAGTTTTTTCATAAAAAAACACCACTTTTACAACTATTCACTATTAACTCTTTTTCTCTTGAGGATTTGAATAATAGATTGACTCTTTACAAAACAATTAGATCTATTAGATATTCATAATAAGACATCAGTTAGGCCAGGTTCATATTTAGCTTCACATTCACTTTCACCTAGCTTTTGGTCTGCTGGACCGCTGGGGCACTACACAAGATCTGTCAACCTTCTTTCTCCATTCTTCTCTGTCATTTTTGTTTGATAGAATTTCATTCTGTTGTTCTTTCCAAAAATATTGAAACCTGCCTTTTTACCTGCCAGGGTAGACCACTTCGGGGGCCGATTTTGAGTTTGTGTTTCCACTGTCTTTGTAACCTTGTTTTATTTTTGTCTTTCTATGGGTATTGTAAACAATCAGATACATTATTATTTCTATCACATTTTGACTAAGGGTATTTGTAAGAATTCTATTCAACATTGATCTTGACATTCGATGTGTTCCATTTCGCCTTGACGTTTTAGAAGAATCAATATGTTTGTTTCGTTGATAATTGCAATCAATAATTTGTTAGAAAATTTTTAAAAAGTTCCTCTGCTATCTCCCATCCATGTAGGTCCGTGGTCCCGCCTTACTTAATGTCAAACTTTTTCAAATTGAAACACCAAAAGATCCACGACAACAGATGTAATACTTTTCTGTCTTTTTATTTTATTCTGAATAAATAGTTTATACATTGTACATTATACAAGCACATGTCATCATAAATAGTGTCTACATAAAAGAATGAATAAATTGGCACAAACTCAAAATGTAGTCTGGAGTAAATAGTCGCCTAACAAAATACAAAATTAGCGACATTTATTTTTAAATGAATAGGTAACAATTACTCCAACAGATGGACAGTCTACATATTAATATTATCTTTAGTGTACATATCGACCTTATATTTCGTGTATATGTTGACATTATCTTAAGTGAACATGTTGACATTATCTTAAGTGCGCACATGTTGACATCATCTTTAGTGTACATATTGACGTTAATAAACTTAGTGTACATATCGACATTATATTTCGTGTATATGTATTATGCTGACATTATCTTTAGCGTATATGTAGACATCATCTTTAGTATACAAATTGACATGATCTTAAGTGTACATGTTGACACTATCTTAAGTGTACATGTTGGCATCATCTTTAATGATATTATCGTAAGTTGACATATTGACATAATCTTAAGTGTGCAAGTTAACATCATCTTTAGTGTACATATTGACATAATCTTAAGTAAACATGTTGACATTACCTTTAGTATACATATTGGCATCCTCTTTGGTGTACATTTTGACATCATCTTTACATTAAATATTTTCAGCCTAAATAAGCTGTAGTGCATACATTCACATTATGTTGAGTGTACATGCGTTAAGTGTACATGTGTTGAGTGTACATGTGTTGAGTGTACATGTGTTGAGTGTACATGTGTTGAGTGTACATGTGTTGAGTGTACATATGTTGAGTGTACATGTGTTGAGTGTACATGTGTTGAGTGTACATGTGTTGAGTGTACATGTGTTGAGTGTACATGTGTTGAGTGTACATGTGTTGAGTGTACATGTGTTGTTGCCGGTCGTTGACTAGTGCATACATTAACATTATGTTGAGTGTACATGTGTTGTTGCCGGCCGTTGACTTGTACATACATTAACATTATGTTGAGTGTACATGTGTTGTTGCCGGTCGTTGACTTGTAGCACCAAACTACTGGTACACAACTAAACCGTTGTAGGCGTAACTTCCTTGTGAACAAAACTAAATATAATTTTATTTGTAATATAAACAAAAACAAGTTGAAATGATATAAAATAACTGTAGTAGATTTTAGTAATAATATTTCTAAAGGAAATCTAACTCACTACAATAACACTGCCTTTCAGTCTCACTTTCTGGAGTCGTTTTTTCCTAACTGAGACCAAGTGACGACAATGCCACCTATGTTGCACCATTCACAACCAATTGCTAACCTCTTACCACCGTCACCATAGACAGTACCACACACACACACTCAATAACAACACATGATGATGTTATCTCTGTAGTGTCTCTTAACGACAAACAACTACATTGTACAAACAAAGAAACTTTGAGACACATAGAAGTGGGGAGGAAATGGGAGAACTGCCACTGTATCTATCTTTTTAAACGTAGGAAAGTCGGTGTCAACTAACTGAGTCTGTCTGTCTGTTTGTCTGTCTGTCACAATTTTTGTACACGTTATATCTCCCATACCCATTCTTGTATCATGCTGAAATTTTAAACAGGTATTTCATAGTACCTGAAAAATCATAAAACAATTTTTAAAAACACAATTAATTAATTAATTATTGGTAATTATTTATTTTAAATGGTATCGAACAAATGAAATAAATTCTTCTTATTGAGTGATGTGGCTATATATATGTGGAATTTTTCCCCTTATTAATTTATGAATATGTTTGTTTTTTCTACTTTCCATTCTATAATCAAGTTGAAATTTCGCTTAATTGTTCATAGTAGATGACAACATATGAGTCAGTCAAAAAATTAACCATTTTATTAATCAATTAGTGGCAATCAATTAATTTTTATATAGAAAAATGGAGCTTCTTTATGCAGTTTTGAGATATATGCCAGTAATTTTGTGGTTATTTCCTGAGATAAACTTTGTAGCCTTGGCTGTCGCAAAGAACGCTAACCCAAGTGCTTGATATTCAAACATTTATCTTCTCTTTATTTTTGAAGGCTACTTCTCAGAGGCAAACATCCTGCCACTTTACATCACATCTTTAATCCAAGCCATTTTGTTCACGTGATTTTAAGCACTGAAAAAAAAAGAATAATATAGATTGGACATACACACATTTGAAAAGCAGAATGTTTCTACTAGTTTTTGTAATAGTATGTCCTACCCCCAAACCATTCTTACAACTTCTAACTTCACTTCTTTTTGCTGCGTCATATCGTGAAAAGAAGTGTAGATTAGATTTACATGATTGTTTTAAATTCAGTGTTTAAAAAAAGAGAGAACGTCTATTATATAAATAAGCAACCTACTGTTAGCTAGGTTTGTTTAGCCCCTGAACAAGTAAAGAGCCTTATGAAAACCTGCCTGAACCTTCTGTTGAACCTCAAGTAGATGAACAGGTTGACGCAAGCGTTCAGGTGGCAGCACGAGCTACCGAAGCCCACCGTGACGTTATACAACCGCTTGTAGCGCCTTCCAGACATGAACTCGGGCACAATGACCTGGGCTATGCTGTTGACAGACAGCACGAAGACAGCCAGCAAGAGGAACCCGGCCACGGCTGTAACCTGCTTGACCACTTGAATCTCTTTGCCACTCAGCGTCTGACTCCGAGATGCCTCTGCAGCCTTTTTCTCGCCCGTCTGATTGGTTTGGAGCGAGAGATCGACCTTTTCTTTTTTGTGATTACGCGAGGCCACGGTGACTTTTCCGGTCATCTCTCGTCTGGTTCGAGCGGCCACGATCAAGGTATGGGTGAGTATGATGGCGCATAGAAAGACAATGATTAGCAAGACGTTCGGGAAGATGGTCCTGTTGATGATGTCATGCACCTCTTTCTTGGCATTGAAGTCTTCGTTAAAGTAAGCCAAAAGGCGAGTAACATTATTGGCAGGGTTTGTGTACCAGTAGAGACCAGTGGTTCTCAAAAGGGGGATTCTGGTGACTCCCGCCAGGCAAAGGATGGCGCCGATGATAACCAGCGTTCTCCTCACAGTAAAGGTGTGCTTGAACTTGAGGGCGATCGCCACGCAGCAACACCTGGCCAGGCTGATGTAGGCGATGATGCCCATAGCGGTCTCCATGAAGAGACCCTCGTACCAGGCAGCGTACCCCCCGAGGAAGTATACGTGTATGGTCAGCCCGCTTTGCCACGGCTGGATGCCGATGGCTGCTGTCACCGCCACCACGGAGGCCAAGAGTAAGTAGAGGAGGTCAGCAATGGACAGCGCCAAGAAGGAGATGGACACGCTGTCGTGCAGACCCATGTCCACAAAGACAATGATAGCCATCAAGTTGGTCACCACTCCCAGGCCGATCAGCGTCGGCCATAAGAAATAGAAGTAAAAGCTCATGATGGCCATGTGGACGTCGGTGCTGATGTCCCCAATGGTGGCCAGTGTAGCTGTCGTGACTGTTCTTGTGGCTGCTGAAGCTGTAGTTAAGTTAACCCACTCCATGCTACTTTAACTTTCATCAAAGATAGCACCCACAAAATGCTACATCAACTCTGGTAGCACTCACAAAAGCTTATTCTTCATTCAGGGCACCAAATAACTTCAAACTAAAGATGACATTGAGTATCATAGTTTGTCAAATCTCGTCTAACAGTTAATCCTATATTTTATAACTTCCTTACAAAAGGATTGCATATCTACACTATTATTGTTAAATCCAGATTTTTAATACAATTAAAAAGCCGAAATAACAATGTTGGGCATTCAAAAATTATCATTTGTAATGATGCTCCATGCATTGTAAAGCTTGATTAGCAGTGCGCAGAATTTCGAGAAAAGATAAATACTAGTTTTGTTATTGAGTATGTCACTCGGAAACAATCGATGTTAGCTTACATAAACATAGAAATAGCCGATCGTATTAACTTGCAGACACTTTCAGCAGTAACAATAAACCTATGCAGGTGAGAAAAAATTATTGGAAAAATTTTGAAGTAAAAAAAAATGTGTTTATTTAGTTTTATTTAAATATATATTTGCTCATTAATGTTTTTAAAAAATCAAATATACACTCTTGGCATGTTTGTCTTTGATTTGAAGCTCTAGATCCATGTCTATGTGTTGCGCTATCGCTCATGATCTCGTTTCACCAGGGCCATCAATGACATAATTGTTGTGATTTTTTATCAGCTTCATTTCGTCATGAGTAATTAGCCTCAAACCAGAAACTCTTCATCTTCACGCTGTCGCCTCAACGTCCACGCCACATGCGTAGAGAGTATCACGAACCCTAATTATCAAACACTGTGGGGTTGAGAGTCAACAAAGGAAATGAACGAAGCGGGAAATGTCATTTCCTGTTTTATAGATCTATAGCACGTGCTGATATATAGTGTAGTATGGCTACTGTTAAAACTTCTTTTAACTGGTTAACCCCTGCGGCGGCCCCTGCCCATAAGCAAACACGTTTATAATTATTATGTCATTCAAGACAATGTTTTGTTTTTATTTATTACACTGTACTAGAGAAATTGAACTTAATATAAATTATATCTCGAATATTTACACACACACACACACACAAATGTCATCAGGGTGTAAAACCACTACAATAAGTTTCTTTGTTTACAGAAGAATATTTATTTATTTAATTTTATGGATTAATTCTAAGGTTTTCGGTGTCTACTAATAACAGCAATAAAGTACTACTGTAATATTTGTTTTGTTAATATAATTTTTATCTTTGATATTCTCAAACTTTTATGTTGTGCAAGCTTTGTGTTTCCTACAAGTGTTTTTATTGTTGACAAATCTTGTCCACCATCGACTGTATCGTGTGTAATATTGGTGTAACGGTTAGGCCAACTTTTGGTCTTATGGAAGCGTAACATTTTATTATAGAAAATTAAATATAGACCCCCCCCCCCCCTTTTTTTGTGTGTTTATCATACAGGAAAACGTAATTTTTAAAAGAAGTTTGAAAAGTCGTATCTAGTTTATACTAGGGCTATATTCAAGTACCGTCGGAGAGAAAGAATAAAAGATACACCGTCTTAAGCATGTATACATAATTAAATAAATATATAATGTGTTAATATGTGTCAATGGAATTTATTTGAAAAAGTTAAAAATGTGAAAAAAATATTCGAAGCTGCAGCAGCTGAACATCTTGCGCTTTTAGTTCTAAAAACTAGATACATTCATTGTAGAGATCAGTGGCGTAGCTAGCTATGTGCGGGTGATGTGGACACACCGGGTATCAATTGGTGGGGGGCATCAAACTGAGGACAAACTTTCTCAGTAAAACTACACAATGTAATTACATAATTGAAAACAAACACATTTTTTTTATTTGCTATGTACTATATTCTTTCTTAAATTAAATCTAATGTAAGCTGTCGACCAGCTTGAATCCAATTTGACCAGATTTGTTTAAATCTCTGAAGGCAATGCACGTTTACTCTTGTTTTTGTAAAGCCTTCAATGGACTGGTTATGGACAGTTTATAATGGTGTTTTTTAAATTACTAATTAGTAATGGTCCAATCTAATTTGTGGACCTGTGGGAGGAGGGGCTATCTAGCAGAAAATTTTCCAACCGCTCAGCAAACACAACCCTGCAAGAGTCGAGATTCGAAATGAAGCCCCCTTGTAAGGTGGCCAAGCCTCTCAGTCACACATCACATGCTTGGAGGGAACTTGAAGTTTGTCTGTGACTAGCTAACAATAATGACAGCAAGACTCAAGATTATCTGTAGAGAATCTTGGACATAATGCGTGTTCTCTTTAATGTGGCACTCGGTGGCCATCGCAAACGAGTCGAGAAAGAATTGGCAGTACCAAATCAAAGAAATGTCCTGAAGTGAAATTACCAACCAAGTACGCTCCATTCCTGAGAGATGGAATAAGTCAATGTCCCCACAAAATCAAAACGAATTTATTGTAATGTAAGTGCCAACGAAAAAACAAAATCATACATACATTTTGACAAGCAAATATTTCTGGATTATATTGACAGTACACCTAGCATCTAAAATAGGAATAAAAAGTTTATGGAACATTGTCATGCAGAGCATCAACGACGTATTGGCCGCTAGAAAAAAATTACCAGGCGAAAAAAAGAGTTTCTATCAACACACAAGAAAGAGCTACTGCTGGAAATATCTTCCTGGGACCGTACTGTTCATGAAATAATAACCTCGTAAGAACAACGTCATGATAAATATGAATTTTAGTCGCCTTTATTGAATCCTCAGATGGAGATCTTGATGGTTCTCCCAGCAACATAGGCAAAAACGAGTTTTGTCTGGGGCTTCAGGTAATTGTCGCTGTTTCTCCACAAGTCTCCAATCTTGAAAACAAGAAACTATAGGGCTTTAGATTTTTTTTTTTAAAGTCAGTCCCGAATATTGCCATCTTGATTTACATATTTTTTTTACTATTGATATATGTGTGGCTACATGCAAGCGAAGCTTTTCCAAAATTACTTTAATGCTGAAATACTTACAATCAACGATGACGAATTTACGACTCACAAATTTGAAAATTTCGTCTATTGAACAAGACCAGTGGAAAAAAATTGATTTCGATAAAATTATCGCTATTTGCCGATAAGAAAGCACGCGAGATTCACTTGTATTATCTTTATTTGTAAAAACCGACTGTTTGCGAAATAGCAATGCTTCTATAATGAATACACTTTATTTTGAAATTAGAAACATTTCACTGTTTTAAAACCTTTTTCATCATGAGAAACTGCGCCACTGGTAGAGATGTAGCTAGATTGCATTACAACTTACTTGTAGATCATGACATTTGCTTTAATTTGATGATTTTATTTTTGTTGAAATAATTTGGATATATTTGTTTTGACACCATCTTTCAGAAGTGCCAACTTGATAGTTGCATGACCGAGCGATTTGAAAGTGTCAAAATATAAAAGGGAGATAAATTTTCCGAAAATCTATGAATGAAGAAATGCAATTAATTGCTTCAGCAGTCTATGAGACTAATATCGTCCTTAATATAATCCTATACACCAGAAATCTAAATCCATTGAACTTTCCATCTGCATATAGAAGCCCAGGTACTTTCAATGAACAACATAGTATGTGCAAGAATAAACAACGATACTGTGAGTTGCACCAAATGCAATGTTTCCTGGCAACTCATGCTAACAACAAATCTTGTTCATCTTCCCAGTGAGTTTAACTTTTCCACAAGGCTGCCAACTTATTAGCCATCTCAATTCAGACTGCTACAACGCCCTTCAGTTCTAGGAACACATTGTTCTGGGTCAACTGCTTCCCTTCAATACCAGGAACACATGTATGGATATGGGTCAACTACTTCCCTTCACTTCCAGGAACACAGGTATGGATCTGGGTCAACTGCTTCCCTTCACTATTAGGAACACATGTATGGATCTGGGTCAACTGCTTCCCTTCACTATTAGGAACACATGTATGGATCTGGGTCAACTGCTTCCCTTCACTATTAGGAACACATGTATGGATCTGGGTCAACTGCTTCCCTTCACTATTAGGAACACATGTATGGATATGGGTCAACTGCTTCCCTTCACTGCCAGGAACACAGGTATGGATCTGGGTCAACTGCTTTCCTTCCTTTCTGGAACACAGGTATGGATCTGGGTGATCTTCTTTCCTCAAACTTAAAGAAATTGCTGGAGTATTCCTTCGGGAAGTTGGTTCCCGGTCATTTCATCCTCTGTCACTTCATCCCCCGGTCATTTTATCTTGGTAACTTCATCCCCGCAAACTTCATTGTTTTTTTTTTAAAAAAACTGGAAAAATACTGCGCGTTTATTTGTAACATCAACACGGGTTTTCCCGCTGCCCCCCCCCCCCCGGTGTTTCTGTTCGGTAAATGGGGGGGGGGGGGGTCCCCGGCGTCTTTGAATCCAGCCAGATTTAATGGGTACCTGATATTAGCTGGAGCAAATTGAAGACTGGACGTCGTTAGCCGTAGCATACAGAAACAGATGACCTTTACATCATCTGCCCTATAGACCACAAGGCATGAAAGGGAAAATTGTAAGCACAACATTGAAACCAACATTACCAATTATAATTTAATATTTACACCCACAACATTATTTACATCCAGCACTCTTTTTTTTTCCACTAATAACTCAATATTTCCACCAACATCATTTCCACCCACCACCCACACCACTATTTCTAGCCACAACTTCTCTGCCTACACGACTCGACGTTCACCTCTTATTAGATTTTTTTTCTCTTAATTTTGGAATTTAGGTTAACTGCTAGCACCACTTGGCCAAGGCAAAGAAATACACATCTTTCTACGTTTTTACTTTGAGTTGAGCTGTAAAGTCTGAGTGAGTCGTGGAAAGAGGTACGAACTGCTCACTTGTATACTATTAGACCAACATTTTGTTATAGATAATATATGATTATACCGACTGTGCTGGATTGGTATTGCTCTCTCTCCAAACAATTTATCAATGTGTCGTGATGTTATCTTTGAACTGTGTTGGATAGTATTACTTATTTCACATTCCTGGTGAATGTTTTCTTTTCAAGACTAAATCCATTGAATACAAAGTCTAGATTTGTTTAACAGCTTAGGGAAAACAACGACTCTAAATATTTCAGACTACGGTGTGTTGAACTCGACTAACGAATGTGTAGTTTGTAAAATGTTGAAAAATGACGGTTTAGTTTGTAATATTTTCATTTTTAGGCTGTAGTGATTGAACGGTGGGAATATTCAACCAAGTTTGTGACTTATTTCTTAGGCTGTTCCATAAAATGAGTCTATTCTATGACTAGAGGTACACAACTGAATGAGAATGGTAGACTTAGACTGACTAGAGGAGTAGACTTAGACTGACTAGAGGAAACACTAGTTTCTGGGATTTGATTTTACTTTTAGTTTTTGGTGAGTACATAATAAGTTGGATGTTGTTTGTTATTTAAGCTAGTTGTATATTATTGGAAAATTGTTTGTTTTTGTTTGTTTTCTGTCCTTATCTATTACACATGTACACACACACAAACAGAATAATGGTAACATGACCATTATTATGTATACGATTACTGTCGATATAGAAGTTCTTAGAGGGTAATTAAACGAGAAAATACACATGTACACTAGTTCTCTCTCTTTCTCTCTCCCCCTCTACCTTTCTCTCAACTTATTATCATGTCTTGGTATTGCCATTCACTTTAGTTCATGTATGTAGTATTGATTTCTCTCTGCTAGTCTAAATTATAAAATTATATAGATATGTTAACTGACAGCTAAGTGTGTATATATATAAAATATCTAAAAGGTTTCCAATGTGTCCTCCTTCTCCCTTTGGTAACTGCTTGGGTATGTCAGAAACGTCCAGAATGCCAGAGTAAAAAGACGTGCTTTTTTTGTTTTGTGTTTTTTGAGTTACACTGTGTTCAAAATACCATTTTATATTATGACTAAAGTCTACCACATTGATTTCCTCTCAAGTTGAATGTGTCTATACTGTAATAAAAGTTGTATTAAGTTTTGTTAAAACAAGTTGTTGAAGTTATTTCCAGTTGTACAACTTCAAATTAAAACGCCTGCAGTGGTTTAGGTGTGCACCAGCAGCTTGGTGTTACAACATCCTCTCCAATAGTTCCCTTGACGTCGTCATGTTTGGTTCATTCTCCTAAACGACAACATGTTTCTTTAATGACTTCTATTGACTTCATGAATACGTTTCATCTGACTTGTAGAATGAGGGGGAACATGAGTCAATGTGTTGCCTTTAAGTCTTTTTCGTTTTCTTCATTTCTCTTTAGCATTGCAGTTTTTGTCTATCTTTTTTCTGTTTACTGACGATTACTTGCCCTTGTGAAATGAAACTGTGGGCTAATTAGTTCTGGCGTAAATGCTTCACTCAATTAAGTAACAAGGACATAAAAGTTCAAAATCATTGCAGACGACTCCAAGAGTTATTCCGCCTCCTTTCCTTTTTATTATTTTTTTGTACATTTGTGTATTCGGCAGAATTTAGCATTGAATCAGGTGGAGGTAAAAACACGTTTTTTTTTTTCTTGGGGAGGTCAGCGTGATCAGGTTCTAAAACATTTTATGGTCATAAGCTCAGACACTTGGGGTAAAGTGGATGAGCTATGTTGAAATTACATAATACCTGGCTACATACAGAAGTGCTTTTATAAAATGTGTTTCTACTTTTAAATGTATGCATCTCCTCATCCGCCTCCCTCTTTTCCCAAAGTGGTAGAGAATGTCTGAACACCTTTGTCTGTTTCCCAAAGTAGTAGAGAATGTCTGAACACCATTGTCTGTTTCCCAAAGTGGTAGAGAATGTCTGAACACCTTTGTCTGTTTCCCAAAGTGGTAGAGAATGTCTGAACACCTTTGTCTGTTTCCCAAAGTGGTAGAGAATGTCTGAACACCTTTGTCTGTTTCCCAAAGTGGTAGAGAATGTCTGAACAACTTTGTCTGTTTCCCAAAGTGGTAGAGAATGTCTGAACACCTTTGTCTGTTTCCCAAAGTGGTAGAGAATGTCTGAACACCTTTGTCTGTTTCCCAAAGTGGTAGAGAATGTCGGAACACCTTTGTCTGTTTCCCAAAGTGGTAGAGAATGTCTGAAAACCTTTGTCTGTTTCCAAAATTGGTAGAGATTGTCTGAACACCATTGTCTGTTTCCCAAAGTGGTAGAGAATGTCTGAACACCATTGTCTGTTTCCCAAAGTGGTAGAGAATGTCTGAACACCTTTGTTTCCCAAAGTGGTAAAGAATGTTTGAAAATCTTTCTTTCCCAAAGTGGTAAAGAATGTTTGAACACCTTTGTTTCTTAAAGTGGTAAAGAATGTCTGAACACCTTTGTTTCCCAAAGTGGTAATGAATGTTTGAACACCTTTGTTTCCCAAAGTGGTAAAGAATGTCTGAACACCTTTGTTTCCCAAAGTGGTAAAGAATGTTTGAACACCTTTGTTTCCCAAAGTGGTAGAGAATGTCTGAACACCTTTGTCTGTTTCCCAAAGTGGTAAAGAATGTCTGAACACCTTTGTCTGTTACTCTCATCCTCTCTCTCTCATATCCTTTTTCTCTCTCAAATCGTCTTTTTTTCATCCTCACTCTCTCATCCTCTTTCTCTGATCCTCTCTCTCTCACATTATCTTTTTCTCATCCTCTCTCACAACCTCTTTCTCTCTCATCCTCTCTCTCATCCTCTCTCTCTCATCCTCTTTCTCAACACAATAACGCCGATTAAATTATTAAGAATATAGAGAGAAAGTTTCATTCATTGTTTACATTTATTTGTAACAGTCGAAAGTTAAACAAGAACAATCATTAAATAGAAACCATTAGACTAACAGATCTTTGCCCTGTGAGAATATTTTCAGCTACTTTTGTCCACCTTATTATAAGCTTCAGATGTAACAAACGTGTTCTCCGAATATAGAGCTTAAGCATTAAAAGATGTCTTTATTTACATCAAAGGTCTTGTCTGTAACATCTTATACAACTTATGAGAAGGATTGAGATTGTCTGTTTGGATGGCGTGTTAGCTACAAGCTACCAAGCATAATGTTTTTCCACACTTCCTGTCAATCTCAATCGAAGTAGAGCTTGTAGACTTCACTTAGGAGCTTGTCGCCTCCAGCCCTTGTGATCCTGAGTTTCACTTAAGCATGTCTGAAAGTGAAATGTCTTTGACGTGATGTAATTAGAAAGAGCAGTAACCTGTCCAGTTAGGTACTTAAGACAAAAGCCATGCGGGGAACACCTTGGCAGTCTCTCTTGACCCAGGAATGGCTCGTCCTGATTGGGATTATTCAAACAGATCTAGAGGTAGGATTAAAAAAAAACAACAGTATTTATTGTGTAGGTTACAGCAGTGCTTCTTAAACATTTTCGAAGACCTTTTAATACAGTCAAAATCTTTCCACGGACTACTAATTTTTAAAAAAATGACATAAAAGCTACAAATGTAAAAAAAACAACATTTTGTTGAAAGAGAGTTTTTTGAGATGATAACGTTTGTTAAAAGAATATTTAAAAAAAAAAACATGATCACCATGCACGAGGTTAATGAGATGTCTATAGGAGTGGCAACCGCAAATTTCGACGAGCTTAATCGACTGGCCGGTTTCTTTTATTTGTGATGAGGCTCATGTTGACAATGAATCCAAGTTGTACCAAATAAGTAGACGGGATATCAGTCAACAACTTCTATTCAATGACCCATAATGCAAGATATAAAATTGGAATCAGTTCTGGTAACCAGAATTGGTGGTATCCTTGTTGAAAGAACCTTATTTGTGGATATTTCAAAAGCTGCTACTTTAATAAATTAGACTGTGTTCGGGATCTGAATGTTGTCCTCGCTCAAAAGGGTTTAATAGCGATTCGGGTTTATTCGAGTGAAGAATGTCTTCAAATCTTAGGTTTAAGTCGTTATAGAATGGTACGTTAGAGACATAGTACGTAAGAGACACATAGTACATTAGAGACACATAGTACGTTAGAGATATAGTACGTTATAGACATAGTACGTTAAAGACACATAGTACGTTAGAGACACATAGTACGTTAGAAACATAGTACGTTAGAGACAGAGTAGAGACAAAGTACGCTAGAGACATAGTACGCCTGAGACATAGTACGCCTGAGACATAGTACGCTAGAGACATTGTACGTTAGAAACATAGTACGTTAGAGACACATAGTACGTTAGATACATAGTACGTTAGAGACAGAGTACGTTAGAGACACATAGTACGTTAGAGACATAGTATGTTACAGACATAGTATATTAGAGACATAGTACATTAAAGGCATAGTACGTTAGAGACAGAGTACGTTAGAGACACATAGTACATTAGAGACATAGTACGTTAGATACATAGTACGTTAGAGATAGAGTACGTTAGAGACACATAGTACGTTAGTGAAATAGTACGTTAGAGAGATAGTACGCTAGAGCCATAGTACATTAGATACATAGTACGTTAGAGACACAGTACGTTAGAGACATAGTACGTTAGAGACATAGTACGTTAGAGACATAGTACGTTAGAGACACAGTACGCTAAAGACACATAGTACATTAAAGACATAATACGTTAGAGACAGAGTACGTTAGAGATTTAGTAAATTAGAGACACATTACATTAAAGACACATAGTACGTTAGTGACATAGTATGTTAGAGACATAGTACGTTAGAGACATAGTACGTTAGAAACATAGTACGTTAGAAACACAGTACGTTAGAGACACATAATACGTTAGAGACACAGTACGTTAGAGACACATAGTACGTTAGAGACATAGTACGTTCTTGACACAGTACATTAGAGACACACAGTACATTAGAGACATAGTAGGTTAGAGACATAGTACGTTAGAGACAAAAAACGTTAGAGACACAGTACGTTAGAGACACAGTACGTTAAAGACACATAGTACGTTAAAGACATAATACGTTAGAGACATAGTACGTTAGAGATTTAGTAAATTAGAGACACATTACATTAAAGAAACATAGTACGTTAGAGACATAGTGCGTTAGAGACATAGTACGTTAGAAACACAGTACGTTAGAAACACAGTACGTTGGAGACACATAGTACGTTAGAGACATAGTACGTTAGAAACACAGTACGTTAGAAACACAGTACGTTGGAGACACATAGTACGTTAGAGACATAGTACGTTAGAGACATAGTACGTTAGAGACAGATTTCATTAGAGATACAGTACGTTAGAAACATAGTACGTTGGAGACTTGGTACGTTAGAGACATAGTACGTTAGAGACATAATACGTTAAAGACATAGTACGTTGGAGAAAGTGTACGTTAGAGACATTGTAGGTTAGAGATATAGTACGTCAGAGACATAGTAAGTTAGAGAAATAGTACGTGAGAGACATAGTACGTTAGAGACATAGTACGTTAGAGACATAGTACGTTAGAGACATAGTACTTTAAAGACATAGTACATTAGAGACAGAGTACGTTAGAGACACAGTACGTTAGAGATAGAGTACTTTAGAGACATAGTACGTTAGAGACACAGTACGTTAGAGACACACAGTACATTAGACACATAGTACATTAGACACATAGTACATTAGACACATAGTACGTTAGAGACAATGTTCGTTAGAGACATAGTACGTTAGAGACATAGTTCGTTAGAGACATAGTAAGTTAGAGACATAGTTCGTTAGAGACATAGTACGTTAGAGACATAGTACGTTAGAGACAGAGTACGTTAGAGACAGAGTACGTTAGAGACACATAGTACGTTAGAGACATAGTACGTTAGAGACACACAGTATGTTAGAGACACATTACGTTAGAGACACAGTACGTTAGAGACACAGTACTCTAAAGACACATAGTACGTTAAAGACATAATACGTTAGAGACATAGTACGTTAGAGATTTAGTAAATTAGAGACACATTACATTAAAGACACATAGTACGTTAGAGACATAGTACGTTAGAGACATAGTACGTTAGAAACACAGTACGTTAGAAACACAGTACGTTGGAGACACATAGTACGTTAGAGACATAGTACGTTAGAGACACATGGTACGTTAGAGACATAGTACGTTAGTGACACAGTACGTTAGAGACACACAGTACGTTAGAGATAGAGTACTTTAGAGACATAGTACGTTAGAGACACAGTACCTTAGAGACACATAGTACATTAGACACATAGTACATTAGACACATAGTACATTAGACACATAGTACGTTAGAGACAGAGTACATTAGAGACAGAGTACGTTAGAGACAAAGTTTGTTAGAGACATAGTACGTTAGAGACATAGTTCGTTAGAGACATAGTACGTTAGAGACATAGTAAGTTAGAGACATAGTACGTTAGAGACAGAGTACGTTAGAGACACATAGTACGTTAGAGACATAGTACGTTAGAGACAGAGTACGTTAGAGACACAAAGTACGTTAGAGACATAGTGCGTTAGAGACATAGTACGTTAGAGACACACAGTATGTTAGAGACATAGTATGTTAGAGACATTGTACATTAGAGACAAAGTACGTTAGAGACAGAGTACGTTAGAGACATAGTACGTTAGAGACACACAGTACGTTAGAGACATAGTACGTTAGAGACACACAGTAGGTTAGAGACATAGTACGTTAGAGACACACAGTACGTTAGAGACATAGTACGTTAGAGACATTGCATTATAGAACAATGAATTACAGTACTGAAAAATGTATATCATTACTACCAAAGGTATTCCATTACAAATAATGCTTTAAAGTGCAGTAGTGAAGCCTGACCAGACGATATAACGTCGAAAAATAACGCCCTTGCCAAAATAGTGCCAATATTTATTATCCTAATTTTCAGCAATTACTTTAGATATTGTAAAATATAAATATGCAAACATAATAGAACGTTAATACTTAAAATGAATTAATTAAATATATATCCAATTTATTTAGTCTCCGAAAATGCACTTGGAAAACTCGCAAGTTTAATGACGTAATATTTCCATACTTATCAGATTTACATAATAGACATTCACAGAGTCCAATTGTATGCAATGTCAAGTAGAAAGCCCTTTTTGTAGAAAGCCCTGCTTGTAGAAAGCCCTGCTTGTAGAAAACCCTGCTTGTAGAAAGCCCTGCTTGTAGAAAGCCCTGCTTGTAGAAAGCCCTGCTTGTAGAAAGCCCTGCTTGTAGAAAGCCCTGCTTGTAGAAAGCCCTGCTTGTAGAAAGCCCTGTTTTGTACAAAGCCCTGTTTTGAGTGTACTCCTTCCACGAAGTGAGTGATCAATTTGTAGAAATACAATGGTACCATATCTCAACCGAATTAATGGTTTTGGCTGATTGTCCTGTACTAGTTCTTGAATGTTCTATAATGTCATGGCTGTTAGACATAGAAAGGCGGAACAATCTGTAGCTTATGATTAAATTGCTGAGTCGCCGCATTAGATTTACCAAACATATTGGCGTGATGGTGATGGCCAGCTTAAATAATCTCCTTATTCTTAGGTTTGCAAAGGTAAGGCATGAGACGCCCCTGTAGGATCAAAGATAATATTCGCTAGATAATCGAGATTTCTGACTATATTATAAAACATTAAAAACATGATTGGGATTAAGACAGTATAAGACTGTGTACCGTAGAGGGCATCACCAGAGTCACACATAAATTACACGGATCACAAAATACAATTTTAATAACCAATGGATATTAAACATACCAAAAATAAGGCACATTTCTTTCTTCACAAATATAACATTAAAAAAAAACAGTATAACTACTCCCATGTAAGTTGCGATCTATAGGGCAGATAATGTTAAGGTCATCTGTTTCTGTGACCCACGGTTAACTAGGGTGTCATGTGGTCAGTATAACGACCAACCACCTTTTACTTTTCCCCGACTAATGTCAGGTACCCAATAGAGCTGGATGGACTCAAAGGCGCCCTAAAGAACCCGAAATAAAAAATTCCAGTCTTCACCTGGATTCGAACATAAGCTGTCAACATTCCACAATATTGTCGGGGATAGATCTTTATTGAGACAGCATGCTGCTCAATCCGCTGATCGACGCGGAATGATTTTAGACGGAATAAAAATTTGCTTATTCCCCGTGGTCTAGTCGAGTGGTCAGCACTTCAGCCTGTCGTCACGCTTGTGATCTTACTCTCCATCATGCCAGGCATTCATACAGGACATTTAATCAAAGAACTTATACAGGAGTGTGATCAAAAAACTTATACAGGAGGTTTAATCAAAGAACTCATACAAGAAGTTTAATCAAAGAACTTATACAGGATGTTTAATCAAATAACTTATACAGAAAGTTTGATCAAAGAACTCATACAGGAAGCTTGATCAAAGAACTCATACATGAGGTTTGATCAAAGAACTCATACGTGAGTTTTGATCAAAGAACTCATACAGGAGGTTTGATCAAAGAACTCATACAGGAGGTTTGATCAAAGAGCTCATACAGGAAGTTTGATCAAAGAACTCATACAGAAAGCTTGATCAAAGAACTCATACAGGAAGTTTGATCAAAGAACTCATACACGAAGTTTAATCAAAGAACTTATACAGGATGTTTAATCAAATAACTTATACAGAAAGTTTGATCAAAGAACTCATACAGGAAGCTTGATCAAAGAACTCATACATGAGGTTTGATCAAAGAACTCATACGTGAGTTTTGATCAAAGAACTCATACAGGAGGTTTGATCAAAGAACTCATACAGGAGGTTTGATCAAAGAACTCATACAGGAAGTTTGATCAAAGAACTCATACAGAAAGCTTGATCAAAGAACTCATACAGGAAGTTTGATCAAAGAACTCATACAGGAAGCTTGATCAAAGAACTCATACAGGAAGTTTGATCAAAGAACTCATACAGGAGGTTTGATCAAAACGTAATAGGCGGTGCTCTAAGAAGTTTACATTTGTAAACATTCATATTATGTTTCTATGACTAATTAAAACCAGGTCCTCTATGACTAATGCATTAGTCTGTATCTCTAGGGCACTCTTAAGTCTACCAATTCAGCCAACTTCACTGGGTCTGAGCAGTTAATTAGTGCACACTAAATACTTGGTAATCTCTACACCAAATCCTTGCACGGTTGAGTGAGTAGAAGAAACATGTTGGATGCATAAGGTGCGGAGTTCATTGAGAGCCATGTTGTTCTAATTAAGCAGCCACAAATCTATTCTTCTAGACGTAGTGTACACCTACAACGAATTTAGGAAATTTAGGCACCGGATATTTAGGCACCGCATATTTACGGATATTTAGGCACCGGATATTTAGTCACCGGATATTTAGGCACCCGGAAATTTAGGCACCCGGATATTTAGGCACCCGGAAATTTAGGCACCCGGATAATTAGGCACCCGGAAATTTAGGCACCGGATAATTAGGCACTTTTTGACAAGGCGGATAATTAGGCACCGGATAATTAGGCACTCTTTAATAAGCGTCCTTAATGTTGAAAATCATTTTAAAATGTTAACGTATATTTTATCCTTAGGCTATGGGCTATCGGTGAGGTTATAATAAATAGCAAACTATAACGATTCTTACTAAAGAAAAGCTGAAAAAATGGGAAGAAAAAGACAATCATGAGAATATAGACATCACAGGATTCGGGGGAGGGGAGGTAGAGATGATTCTCCGCTCATTGCTTCAGTCCATCACCAGCCCCTAAAAAGTTGACTGGTGAGTTTTTTCAATCGATGATTATGCAATCTGTGAGTGCCACTTGGTTGCAGAAAAAACTTAATGAACAGGAAAAACACTCTAGTAGTCTGTATCAAAAGCTTTCGAACATTTAGACTTAGTAGTCACAGAAGCAGCTTTTATACATTGACCTGCTGAAAGAGGCCACTAACACTGGACCACAAATCGACTTTGATGTAGCTGGATAAAAACGTTTATTGCATCGGCATGATATTTCGCAGGTCGCGGAAAAGACTTGATACATTTTTTTGTTTCAAAAATTAGCTACTGCTTGACAATGTAAACATGAGAGAATAACAAGAAATATATTACAACAAAATATAGTTCAATTTATTATTACCTGACTTCTCTATGTTAATTGTAGTTTAGTTTCTCCCAAGGGAGTGCTCGAACCAAGAGAAACATACACTTATCTCTTTGTCTCTCCCTTTCTCTTCCCCATTGCCTTGCTTTTTGTCTCTACCCAAGACTCTTTAGATTCCTCCCTCTCTTCTCTCTCTCCTCACTCTCTCTCTCTCTACCTCACCTATTATTTCTTGTCTCTCCCTCTCTTGTTCTTCCTCCTCACTTTCTCTCTTCTTTCCCACTTTCTCTCTCTTTCTACCCTTGACTTGTTTCTCTCTACCTCAATGTCTTTCTCTACCTCAATGTCTTTCTTTACCTCACTGTCTTTCTCAACCTCACTGTCTTTCCCTACCTCACTGTCTTTCTCTACCTTAATGTCTTTCTTTACCTCACTGTCTTTCTCAACCTCACTGTCTTTCTCTACCTCACTGTCTTTCTTTACCTCACTGTCTTTCTCTACCTCTGTCTTTCTCAACCTCACTGTCTTTCTCTACCTCTGTCTTTCTCTACCTCACTGTCTTTCTTTATCTCACCGTCTTTCTCAACCTCACCGTCTTTCTCTACCTCAATCTCTTTCTCTATCTCACGGTCTTTTTCTTCCTCAATGTCTTTTTCAACCTCACTGTCTGTCTCTACCTCACTGTCTTTCTCTACCTCACTGTCTTTCTCAACCTGTCAATCTCAAACTAACTGTCTTTCTTTACCTCACTGTCTTTCTCTACCTCACTGTCTTTCTCAACCTCTGTTTTTTTTTCAACCTCACTGTCTTTCTCTACCTCACTGTCTTTCTCTACCTCACTGTCTTTCTTTACCTCACTGTCTATCTCTACCTCACTGTCTTTCTCTACCTCATTGTCTTTCTTAACCTCACTGTCTTTCTCTACCTCAATGTCTTTCTTTACCTCACTGTCTTTCTCAACCTCACTGTCTTTCTCTACCTCACTGTCTTTCTCTACCTCACTGTCTTTTTTACCTCACTGTCTTTTTCTACCTCACTATCTTTCTCTACCTCACTGTCTTTCTTTACCTCACTGTCTTTCTTTACATCACCGTCTTTTTATACCTCACCGTCTTTCTCAATCTCACTGTCTTTCTCTACCTCACTGTCTTTCTTTACCTCACAGTCTTTCTTTACCTCACCGTCTTTCTCTACCTCACTGTCTTTCTTTACCTCACTGTCTTTCTCAACCTCACTGTCTTTCTCTACCTCACTGTCTTTCTCTACCTCACTGTCTTTCTCTACCTCACTGTCTTTCTCTACCTTAATGTCTTTCTTTACCTCACTGTCTTTCTCAACCTCACTGTCTTTCTCTACCTCACTGTCTTTCTTTACCTCACTGTCTTTCTCTACCTCACTTTCTTTCTTTACCTCCCTGTCTTTATCTACCTCTGTCTTTCTTTACCTCACTGTCTTTCTCAACCTCACTGTCTTTCTCAACCTCACTGTCTTTCTCTACCTCACTGTCTTTCTCTACCTCACTGTCTTTCTCTACCTCACTGTCTTTCTCTACCTCACTGTCTTTCTTTACCTCACTGTCTTTCTTTACATCACCGTCTTTTTCTACCTCACCGTCTTTCTCAATCTCACTGTCTTTCTCTACCTCACTGTCTTTCTTTACCTCACAGTCTTTCTTTACCTCACCGTCTTTCTCTACCTCACTTTCTTTCTCTACCTCACTGTCTTTTTCAACCTCAATGTCTTTCTCTACCTTAATGTCTTTCTCTACCTCAATGTCTTTCTTTACCTCACTGTCTTTCTCAACCTCACTGTGTTTCTTTACATCACTATCTTTCTCTACCTCAATGTCTTTCTCAACCTCACTTTTTTTTCAACCTCACTATCTTTCTCTACCTCTGTCTTTCTCTACCTCACTGTCTTTTTCAACCTCAATGTCTTTCTCTACCTTAATGTCTTTCTCTACCTCAATGTCTTTCTTTACCTCACTGTCTTTCTCAACCTCACTGTGTTTCTTTACATCACTATCTTTCTCTACCTCAATGTCTTTCTCAACCTCACTTTTTTTTCAACCTCACTATCTTTCTCTACCTCTGTCTTTCTCTACCTCACTGTCTTTCTCAACCTCACTGTCTTTCTCTACCTCTGTCTTTCTCAACCTCACTGTCTTTCTCTACCTCTGTCTTTCTCAACCTCACTGTCTTTCTCAACCTCACTGTCTTTCTCTACCTCACTGTCTTTCTCTTCCTCACAGTCTTTCTCTACCTCAATGTCTTTCTTTACCTCATTGTCTTTCTCAACCTCACTGTCTTTCTCTACCTCACTGTCTTTCTTTACCTCACTGTCTATCTCTACCTCAATGTCTTTCATTACCTCACTGTCTTTCTCAACCTCACTGTCTTTCTCAACCTCACTGTCTATCTCTACCTCAATGTCTTTCTTTACCTCACTGTCTTTCTCAACCTCACTGTCTTTCTCTACTTCACTGTCTTTCTCTACCTCACTGTCTTTCTCAACCTCACTGTCTTTCTCTACCTCACTGTCTTTCTTTACCTCACCGTCTTTCTCTACCTCACCCATTTTTTCCAGTAAGCCGGTTTGATATAGTTTATATGTTGACAACCCTATACTCAAGGTAAAAAGCAACAGACCTTTCCTTCTGTTTTTATTTCATTCAACAAACTAATTTTTAGTTCTTACTTTCAGACCTTGCGACCTATAGGGAAGATGACGTAAAGATGATGTTTCTTTAAAATTGCATTGAACTAATGCGAAGGAAAATAATAAGTTTTTAATTATCGACTATTGTGTACTGTGTATCAACAACAACAAAAACAAAAAAAAAAGCTTATACGAAATATTAGTTCGGATCAGTCAAGTAATTAAATTTGTTATAGATCTAGACTAACTACAATGAATCGATTAATAACATCTTTACCAATTGTTTTAGTTTAGCGCCATTTCATGCTTTTAGTTTTCTCACTACTCTATTCTGATCCTATCACTATCCTGGACCAGTTGGTGGGGGGGGGGGGGGGGGGAAAGAACCCTATATCTGGGTAAAAAGAGGAATCCCCTGAATTCTAAGAGAATATTTCCGGTATTTAAAACAAAGAATCCCTATTCTGAGGTACCTACAGAGCATTAACTTGCTATTAACAAATTTTAGTTTAAAAACCTAATCTGCTATTCACTGCACTTTAATAATGGAGCCCAGCGACTGTTAGAAATTTGTAACACCTCTTGGTTACGCTCATGGAATTTGGCGGCAGTAGTTTGCTTTCATAATGAAAAGAGAAATTTTATAGTCAAAATCATCTGTTGGGGGTGGGGGCTTAAACTAAACAATCTATAAAATTATTTTTTAACAAACTCAATACCCTTTTTAGCCATGTTCATAGAATTTGGAAACTGTATTTTGCTTTAAAATAATATTGAAGAGGAGGTTTTTAACCTCAAAACTCTGTGTAGGGGGGAGGGGTTAAACTTAAAACAATTTGAAGGGGGGTTTAAACATAAAGCCCTCTGGTCGTGAAGGGATTAAACTCAATCTCCCCCCTCACTTGGATACGCTCATAAAATTTTGTTAGGGGGTTTACCTCAAAATTCTCTGAAGGGCGTTTAACTTAAAGCCCTCTGGAGGGTATTTTAAACCCAAAAACCCTCTTGGCTATGCTCATAGAATCTGGTGACTGTTGTATGCTTTAGTCTTATAATGAAGAAGGAGTTTTATCTTTTAAAAATTTTGGAGGGGGCGGGGTGTAAAATCAAAATCCCCTTTGACTACGCTCATGGAATTTGGTGGCATTTTTTTAAAATAGAAGAGGATATTTTAACCTCAAACACCACTTGAGGTGGATTTTAAACTTAAAACCCTCCTTGGCTGCGTAGGGGTAATAGTGGTTTAACATTAAAACCTCACCTAAAATAATCAAAATTTCATTTGAGGGTGTGTGTTTAACCATTCCACCACACCTCTATAATTACAGCCCTTCTATTTCTTGATTCTAAATGACTCCTAAGACTTACAGATATTATTTTCTTCACGACACCCGGGAGTGGTTGTATGTGTTACATGGCTTTCCCTAACGAGTTAATGAATGTTGACTGGTTATCTCCCCTTCGTGCTTTGATATCATGTACATCTTGCCTGAGCAATCTAGCTTATTATTACAGGCCATGATTATGGCGTGATAAGTATTTTTCCTTGGTATTTGGAAGGCGTGTGTAATAGAACTGTGTAATACAAGGCAAAGGTTTGTGAGGGAAGTCATATATGAAACATTTATTTAGTACGTAGCAATAGCCGGTATTGCAGAGTCACGTCAATGTTTAAATGTACACAAACAGAAATATGATGCAATGTATTTTTAATTCAAGGCACGTAACTAAATAGTTCTTTCAATTAATAAATAATACTTATTATATTAATTGTCAATATTTTAATTTTGGATGGATTTTTAAAAAATACCTTATAATTTATACGTTGTCTAAGTGTTGGTGTGTTTTGTTGTTAAAATGTTGTATTTTATGATTTTCTTTTAAAGCTAAAGAATGTTGACTGGTTATCTCCCCTTCACATTAAGCATCTCCAAATTGGAAGCGAAAAAATTGAACTATGTGCACAAATGTAATATGAGTGTTTGCGATCTAACAAATAGTATGCAAAGAATATATGAATGGTCGACAGTTAACGTACAATTAGTCACATTAATAGTGAACATGTTCCTGGCATTTTGAGAGAATGGCAATAAGAATAAAACATTTTATTTTAGACGAGAGTGTAGAAAAGGAGGGTAGTTAGAAAAGTGAGAGATTTTGGAGTGAGAATTAGAGAAAGAGTGACGGCAACACAAGAAAAGCAAATAAAGAGATGAGAAAACTGAGAACGAAAGAAAGAAAAAGCTAGAGAAAGAGATGTGGAGAGGGAGAAAGAAAGAGAACATATAACAAGGCGTCCTATTCAACACTTTCGTTGAAAACCTTGACGATACATTGAAATAAACGAACTGTACCTTATGGCAGTGTTTACGTCTAAGTGATAACAGTGGCCTCAATCCAACCAAGCTAGGACCGGCTACAATAACTTGCAAGCAAATAATAAGAACTACTCTTCATGAAAAATAAAATAATGAAAATCGTAATAGAAGAGACTTAGAAATATTCAGGCTAAGTTGAATCATCTTGTTCCACGGATCAAAAAGAACCGACAGGAAGCAATGCAATGTTTCTATTAAAACAAACAAACTGATAATGTAAAATGGCTTAGAGTCAGACGAATAGTTAGAATATTGTTTCACATATTTGTTACTGTCTAATTTTCATGTCAAAGAATGGAAGCTCATTTTCTACCATGCGGTCACAGCACTATCAAGATATTTACGTTGGTAGAATAGAAATGAAGCAGGCATAGACTCAACAAATAGATAGCAGAAATATGTGGAAAATTTAACTATGTATTGTTATGAACACTTGCGGATCCAGGAGGGGGGGGCGATAGGGGCGATCGCCCCCCCCCCGAACGAATTTTAGTATAGAATTAAACACAATTTGTATACAAATTTATTACTTATGTTAATAATACATACTAATTATTTATATTTCAACTTTTTTTAAAGATTACTTCGAATACTTCTACTGCCCTTTGAGTGGGGAGGGGGGCGTTCTTACTTTAATGGGAAAATCCTAGTTTGTGAGCAAAATTAGTTGAATTAAAATATATTTTTTATATGATGTCGCTCCCTTTCTGGTATCTTTGCCGATTCGGTGGGGTAAGGGGGGGGGGGAATTGCATGTATTGCCCTCCCCACTCTTGCCCTCCTATTTTTATGGAGAAATCATAGTTTGTGAACAAAATAAGTTGAGTATCTATATAATATAAGCTACATATTGATATGTGAACCCATTGTATATTATGTCTCACGACACTCTAATATCAAATTTTATCATTAGTAAATATAAAATGAAGAAGGGTTGTACCAGGTGGGAGGGGCGATTCATGCAATCGCCTTCCGCCCATCGGACAAAACAATACTTTTTCTTTTTTTGTTTTATCGTTAAGAAATTAAATTTTTTTTTTTAAATCTGTCACTAATAGTATTTATATATGCTATAAATTGAATTCTGATATCGAGTCGCCCCACCACTATTCTTTAATGCCAAATGCAATCCTTAGCAAATATTATAAAAAGGAGCGAGGAGTAATCGTTTTCACTCTACCACCCCTCTTTTTCAGACGAAAACGCGATGTTTTAAAACAGAAAAGTCAAATATGGCGACAGAGTTTATGTAATTTCATCATTTTTATCATAGTTTTTTAACGAAAGACTTTGCTTAGGAAAATTTGGAATTTATACCAAATTTCTCAGTACAAGAATAACGATTGAGATGAGTTCTCAACACAATATTCTTTTTCCAATCCGCCTTTTTTCAATCTTTACTCAATCTGCAGTTTTTCTAGTTAAATTTGGGACTATAGCTCACAATTTATTCTTGAATCCTAAAGTTGCAAACAAAAAAAAAAAGAGTAGAATCTAATTGACCCACTTCATTTCTCCTCCCACTTCAGACATTTTTTTAGAGCTTTAGATTATAGTTCTGTTACAGTTCTGTAACAAAACAAAGTTACAAACATGCCTCTTGAAATAAATGTATAATTTACAAATGAGCTTTTTTTTTTATATAAATATTATTTTTCGAACTTTTGTTTTCGGCGGTGATCCTCAAAGCCTTAATCTAAATATGTGGGGTATCTTCTACTCGTTTTATTTGCAATGTAGTAAAGGCCTATAAATTCATATTAGAATATTTTTCAAGTAAAACATTTTTCAAAAGTTCCTTTTTTTAATAGGATGAATAATGAGCTGAAGTTGTCAGGAGAGTGCGTTTCTGCAGTGAAGAATGCAAGAAAACGCTTTTAGAGTCGGGGCTTTGCCCCGAACCCCACTGATTACTAATAAGCTGAAGTCGTCAGGAGAATGCGTTTCTGCAGTGAAGAATGTGATAAAACGCTTTTGGCATCGGGGCTTCGCCCCGAACCCCACGGATAAATAATGAGCCGTAGATACCAGGAGAATGCATTTCTGCAGCGAAATATATAAGAAAACGTTTTTGGCGTCGGGGCTTTGCCCCGAACACCAATGAGGAGGCTTACAGTGCTCCCCCAGAACCCCAACCTATCAAGAGAAAGGCATGACAGTTGTTTTTTTTTTTTGTTTTTGTTTTTTCGCCGAATGTTAAGAAACACTTCTTTTTTCTTTATTTTCATATATATATATATGTATGCTTTTATTTTTATGCATAGGGTTAGGGTTTACATTAGGGTTAAGGTTTGGAAGAAAATCGCCCCCCCCCCCCCCACTCCGAAGTTCTGAATCCGCTAGTGGTTATGAAGTGTGTGTTTGTGTGTGTTTCTATTGTGATAGTGAGAAGATGTTTGCGATTGGCTGGTGGGTATGCAGTGTGAATGTTGCAAAATAAGCGGCATTGTCGCAAGCTGTGTTTGGGTAAGCCAGACGACTCCAGATTGCCAGAGTGAAAAGACGTGTTTTTGTACTGAGTTAGATTTTGTTTAAAATACCATTTTATATTATTACTAAAGTCTAATACACTTATTTAATTTCATCTCAAGTTGCATTTGTCTATATCGTAATAAAAGTTATATTTAGTTTTGTTCACAAAGAAGTCATTTAAGTCATATCAAGTTCTCCAATTTAAAATATAATACACCTACAGCAGTTTAGTAGTCTACCAGCAGTTGAGTTGTCTACCAGCAGTTTAGTTGTCTACCAGCACTTGAGTTGTCTACCAGCAGTTGAGTTGTCTACCAGCAGTTTAGTTTTCTACCAACAGTTTAGTTGTCTACCAGCAGTTTAGTTGTCTACCAGCAGTTTGGTTGTCTACCAGCAGTTTAGTTGTCTACCAGCAGTTTGGTTGTCTACCAGCAGTTGAGTTGTCTACCAGCAGTTTAGTTTTCTACCAACAGTTTAGTTGTCTACCAGCAGTTTAGTTGTCTACCAGCAGTTTGGTTGTCTACCAGCAGTTTGGTTGTCTACCAGCAGTTTAGTTGTCTACCAGCAGTTTGGTTGTCTACCAGCAGTTTGGTTGTCTACCAGCAGTTTGGTGCTACGAGTCAATGACCGTCAACAACAGGGATACAAATGTCTTTCTCTCATGTTTGTGTACAGGTTATATATTTAATGGGCAACCCCTGAACCCTTTATCTCATGTTTGTGTACAGGTTATATATTTAATGGTCAACCCCTGAACCCTTTATCTCATGTTTGTGTACAGGTTATATATTTAATGGTCAACCCCTGAACCCTTTATCTCATTTTTGTGTGCAGGTCATATTCTTTTTCTAAACCTATTCTGTTACATGTAGTCTACATTGTTTGAAGTCTTTGTTTTTTCTGTTAATGATTGCAGCTTTCAGCTCATAGAATAGTGTGACATTACTACGTAACTATAATTTCATTAAATTGTAAACAAGGAGGTCAGGTGTACTGTACAATAAAAGACTTGGTACCCAGAATACCTGCCAACTATGACCACCCTTCCAATTTGTTTTTTGTTTTTTTTATAATCTTTGTCCTACTGGGAGAAAAGTTGGCAATCAACTGTGTAAAGGTTTGCATAAGAATTAGTCCATTATGGTAACGATAAGTTGTTAATACATTCGTAATTTAATAATAAGGTCATGATAAGTTTATGACTAGCTCTTGATTAACTTATGATGTTAGGCCCATTATCATGTTCTCCTGTATGGAATCTTGTTATTGTTTTTAATTGAAAAAAAAAAAGAGTCCTTCAAATTATAATACACTTCCAACTACAGTAAATAGTGCTGTCTTGGTCATAGCTCTGTTACGTCTCTAGTCTTCATTTATAAAGAATTGTAAGTACACAATTTGTTGTGTTTTTAAAGTGTTAATATGTGAAAGATGGACAGACATACACTCTGGCTCAGAGCTCTACTGTAGATAATAACGACAAATTATCCCGCGCTGTTCGCGGCTACATTTAAGTTATCGCCCCTTATCTTGATCGAAAGGTGCACGATGGTGTCAAGTCAATAGATTCATCAACATTTCAGGGCCTACTGCGTTCTAGCTCCGGCAGCGCGTAGTCGTTCAGTCGTAACACCTGAGAAGTGAGGCTAAGAAAATATTCCAGTCACCTCGCTGCTGAGACACCGCATAACATCTTCCACAACAAGGTGGTTGATTGGATTGGGAATGGGCTTTTTAATATAGTTGGCATCCCATCATGCACCCTCCAAACACACGCACAAAAATACGCACACACACACACGCATGCTAAGCTATGAAACAACATTTTTTTGCGCCAGGGGCGAATCAAGTTCTGGAACTGGAATGTCTAGGTTGGGATTGACTTAATGATGGGGCCTAACGTTGTGTCAGTCTTGGAAATGTTAAGACGTGACTTGGTGTCACAAATCAAGGTAACTATGAGTGCAATGCTCTTAGTGAGAGTGAGCACAAGATATAGAGGAGATGCTGAAAAAGTGAGAGAGAAAGAGAGATAAGGTAGTAAGAAAATGAAAGAAGCAGAGGTGATATAGAAAGAGAGAGATGAGATAGTGAAAGAAGAAAGATAAGAAATAGAGAGGAAAAGTGAGAAAAAGATAGATGAGATGGTAAGAGAGAGATGGGATAGTGAGAGAAAGAGATGAGATAATGAGAGGAAAAGATATGAGAGAGAAATGAGATAATGAGAGAAAGAGAGATGAGATAATGAGAGAAAGAGAGATGAGATAATGTGAGAAAGAGAGATGAGATAATGTGAGAAAGAGAGATGAGATAATGAGAGAAAGAGAGATGAGATAATGAGAGAAAGAGAGATGAGATAATGAGAGAAAGAGAGATGAGATAATGTGAGAAAGAGAGAGAGCTAAAAAATCAAAATACCATAGAAGAAAAAGAAAAGCATGATATATATATATATAGAAAGAGAGATTGATAGTGAGAGGATAACAGTGTGAGAGAATGAAGGAGAGAGCACGCAAAAAAAGAGATAGCACGTGATTATAAAATAGAGAGAGCTGGGGAGAGACAAGTTTTAAAAAAACATGATCAGAGAGAGAAAGAGAGGCAGGATAGAATTACAGATGAACAGAGGCTGAAGAAGGTAAACGCTACTATGAAGCATGGAGAGAAATGAGGAGAGCAAGAGACTTCGGTCAGGGAAGGGGAGCCAACACAGACAAGGGAGATAAACAGAGTTCAATAACTGGTTATAGCGAAAGCTGTATTTGCAGTAGTTCAGCAATAGTTTACAACTAATATTTTCTTTTCTACCTTTACTATTATTTATTTTCTTTCTGTAAACTAAAAACAAACAATTTCTACATTGAATGTTATTTTCACATCAAACTTGTACAAGAAAATAATAAACAGATTAGCATGTAAAGCTTTGATGCGAGACTGTATTGGTTCTAGAAGTTTTGAAAACTTTACCAGAACTAAAAGTAAACACATTTAAACTAGTGTTTCTTACGGGCTGGCAGAGCTAGATAGTTAGTGACAGCAGTCCGAGGCGAATACCAAATAGGCAGACTATGGTGTTCTGTTGCCATACTAGTGCTAGCATAAGCATACACACAGACAGACGTACTGCCAACTTCTAGCTTAGGACATTTCCATTCTGGTTAGACTTCTAGTTAATGAGGTTAAATTAATTTTTTTATGAAGTCCGATTTAATTGTCCAGTCCAAGTTAATATCAGTAGTAATCATTGGCGTAGCCGGGGGGGGGGGGGGGGGGTCGGAATTTAGTGACTGATTTTTTGCTTTGATTTTGTTTATTTTAGATGAGACTTTAATACTAAACCATCACTTGTCTCAGCACAACCAAGACGGTTTTGAGTTTAAAACCCTCTAACAGAGGGTTCGAGTTTAAAACCCCCTACTGGGGGGTTTTGAGTTTAAAACCCCCTACCAGGGGTTTTTACAGTTAAATCCCCCTCTTCTATAAAACAAAGCAAAAAAAATGCAAACGACAATCCCAAAATTCCAAGAGCACAGTTAAGGAAGATTTTGATTTTAAAACCCCTTCTAAAATTTACGAGAAACCCCCTCTTCAATATCAAAAAAAGCAAATTACACACTCAAAATTCTATGAGAGTAGCCAAAGGGGTTTTGAGTTTACCCCTCCTCTCTCTTTAGTAGGGTTTGAAGCTAAAAAATACCTCTTCAATATAAAAAAAAGCTAATTGTTAAATGTTATGAGCGTAGCTAAATGGGTTTTGACTCAGTTTTGAGTTTAAGTTTAAACCCCCCTTCAACGGGGTTTGAAGGTAAAAAATACCTCTTTAATAATAAAAACAAAGCAAATTATACACTCAAAATGTTGAGTGTAGTCAAAGGGGTTTTCAGTTTAAACCCCCTCCAGCTGGATTTAACGCTAAAAAATACATCTTCAGTGTAAGAAAAAAAAGCAAATTACGCACTCAAAATGCTATGAACGTTGCTAAAAGGGGTTTTGAGTTTAAACCCTCCTTCAGAGGGGTTTGATGCTAAAAAAAATACCTCATCAATATAAAAAAAGCAAAGTAAACACCAAAATTATTTGAGCGTTGCCAATCCTATTGGGGTTTGTAAGTTTAAATCCCTCTCATACAGATGGCTTTTTTTAAACTTTAAAAACCCTCCAGATGGTTTTGAGTTTTAAATTCCCCTACAGAGTGTTTTGAGATGAAAAACCTCTATCTATTAAGTTCTATTACCGTAGCTTAATGGGGTTTTGAATAAAAAAAAACAACTCCAGAAAATTTTTAGTTTAAAACCCCAACAGATGATTTTGACTATAAACCTTCCCTTTTCGATATAAAATCTAAAGCAAACTACAGTCACTTAATTCCCAGAGCGTATTCAAGATAGGTTGCACATTTCTACCAGTGGTGGGGCTCCATTCAAAAGTGAAGTGAATAGTCATCTGCCGAAATCGAAAAACACTAAATGTGTCTCAACAAAGATGGCTAAGATTTTAGGAGTCAGTTATAGAGATCGGGTCTAAATCAAGGAAATCCTATGCCGATCTGGAAGTCGACCCCTTAGTAAGATTGTAACAGAGCGACGCATGAGGTTTGCGGCACATGTTCTCCGTTAAAATGAATTACGCATAATAAGAGTTGCGATGACATCCTAGTACAACTTGGTGCCACACATTCATGGAGGTCATAAGAGCAGGTGGAAAGAGGCTTCAGACATTACCAGTGACAGATTTTTGTGGAAACAGCGTGACGGCAAATTCGCCGAACGGCGCAGGAGGGTCTAAGTCAGTAAGAATAGCACATTAGGTTTTTTAAAATAAACTTGCTTTTAGCAGGAAAATGCACTGTAAATACCTCAGAATATGCATTTTGTTGGCTTATATACCAGAAAAAGTGCTTGGCGACGGGGCTCCGCCCCGCGATGGAGGAGCTCCTAGCGCTCCCAGAGACCCACTTGCTAACAATGGCAGGGAATCTACAATTTTTCCACTAATTCCAGGAAGAACCTATTTTAGGGCAGAATAAACGTCTTTCGAAAGAATGAAGGGTCAGAATGTAATAAAGATTATATATACACACACACACACATAAATACATATAATTTTTTTCCGCGGGGGGGGGGGGGGGATTTCATGGTAGTAATTAATATGTTTTAGCATGCTGAACGGTCTAGAGCTCTAGATTCTACATGATACGACATTGCTTCAGTTCCTTTTTTCATTAAACTACTTATTTATTAAGCAATACTTAAATTGACTCAACTTTAATCAGGTTACATATACAGACTACATGTAACTATTGTTTATATTAGTAAATTCAATCATTTGTTTAAATAAAATGTCTTTAAATCTAACTATTGAATTTTGTACATGCTAGGAATTAGTAAAAGTTTACAATGACTTAGAACAGTTATTCAGAATAAGTCTAAGTCTACAATAACATCGGACAGCCTACTCAGAATAAGTGAAAGTTTACAACGACAACAAATTCAATTATTACAAAGTCTCACAGCTTACATTGATGTGTTGTATACAATGTATTTATATTCAGATGTTCATCTTTTAAAATTTAGACTTAATACAATATAAGAAAGTTTTCTTGGTGGGAGGGGGGGTGTAGGGGCTAGTAAACAACGACCGTGGGTTAGGAATGAGTCCAGTGGGCTAGTACAAGCTATGTTGAATAGTAACGTATAGTTGTTTGTGGGCCAAATGCCCAGTGACAACATATCCTTAAATATACTTGAAATGAAAAAAAAATGTCAATATTATTTTCACATTGTATTATATTTGGCGCTCAATTAAAAGGGTTATGATTTTAAAGAGGAAATATAAGGTCCACGGTACATTCCACACACAAAAAAATGGGTGGGGGTGGAAGAATGAAAAGAGCTACGAATGCCTGCACATCCTGAGCTCCGCCCGAGGGCTGGCTCTGTGTTTACATGTAATTAATACTTTGAGAAGCTCCCTTGTATTAAAGCAAACAAACAGCCGGCATCCTGGCGGTCTTTAGTAGTCCTGGAGGAAAAAGGTCAAAGGTGAATGTTCTGACCTATTCTCTTACCTTCGGCACACGATCTAGTCTAGGTCTTACTAGCCAATGGCGTCAGATCAGAGCGTTCCAAAGAGAGTTGATTCATAAAAAATGGAAGATAAGAAGAGAGAAAGCAATAAAATAAGAGATATAAGTAGGAAACAAATAAAATACATAGAGAAAGGGAATTTCATCCTCAAGTACAAACACACTCACCCCTCTTTGTCTTTGTTTATAAATCTTCACATTAAATTAAAGCCATGTGATTTAAGACCAAGGCTAAGAATAATATTCGGGCTGATACTAATACTAACAAATAATAAGACTAAGGCCAAGACCAAGTTTAAGACTAAGGCTAAGACTCATTGGCCTCCTTCAGTCGTAGAACGACTATGGTTCACCTCGAACACTTTTTCCTATGGCTGCAAAGCCCTATTTTAGAGTGACACTCCCGTCCACATGTATTGCAGGTGAAGATGGCTATAGCTTTTTTGCTAGAGGAGCCGGCCATTTTTCGTATGGCACGCTTTTCTTCAAGAGCTGAGGCCCATGTTTTTTACTGTCTATAGCTTTCTTGGTCATCGTCTCTCTCCAACTAGTGCGGTCTAAAGCTATGTCTTCCCAATGAGGCTAAGACTACTTTATTTATCGTAATTGGAAATGAATTATAATGACGTGGAATCTTTACAATTAAAACACGAACAAAGGAGATCAGACACAAAAAGACCCATTCCCAACCAGGCTTAGATTTACAGCACTGCCAGATTTTCTTCTGCACTGCAAGATTTACTGCACTGCAAGATTTACTGCACTGCAAGTTTTACTGCACTGCAAGATTTATTGCCCTGCAAGATTTACTGCACTGCAAGAGTTACTGCACTACAAGAGTTACTGCACTGCAAAATTTATATGTAGCCTCCTTGAGACTCATGTTTAAAGGTACCTCCACATTTGAAATATTTTACTTTTCTTAAACTAGGTATACAAAAGAAAATACAGTCAATGTGATTAAATTTGCAGGTCCTCTTTTTTTCCACAACTATGGCATGATTTTAGATCTGTTAATAACATTAAGTACTGTTGTATTGAAGCTTGAAGAAGGTCTTCACAAACATTCTGCACAGAATCTCCGCTTAATAGAATGATAGAATCTACAACATTCAGATACCGTCAACTTTTTCATGTTCCTGAGTCAACGAATATGTATGTATAAGCAAAAACTAAAACGCAAATTTTGAAACAAACTACAATTAAAAAAAAAAAAAGCTTTAAAACACTTGTAGATTGAGGTATTAGTTTACAATATTCTGTATGTGTATTGTATTTGATACTTGATACTTCTTAACACGTCAAAGATCAAATACATTTTCGCATTGATCTTAGTTACATAGTCTGGTTACGAGTCGTAGCATTCGATGGACACCTCCCCTCTTTTAACACGTACACGTGACCTGCCTCTAAAAACTTATCTCGCTCACGTGCTAATGGTGGAGAGTGTTATCCGGACACATCTGTGCGCGCCGCGTGACTAAACCAACGACTTTTAATAACATTGAAAAGTGAAGCGGTGGGTACCAGAAACTTTCAAAGTGGGGGGAATTATCGAAAGGAAGGGTTGAGGGTGTGCAGTGGGTAGAAAAAGGGAAAGTATGCGCCTTCAATTATGGTTGTGTTAATTGTTGTTTGCTCCCTTTGGCCGTTATGTGTCTTAGCTTGCAGCTGAAATAGAATATGTTATAGCATGGGCGTAGCCAGGATTTTTTTCGGGGGGGGGGCGGACCTAATATATATATATATATGTTTGTGTGTGTGGGTATATAATTAATCTTTATTACATTCTTTCGGAAGACGTTTATTGAACCCTAGAATAGGTTCTTCCTGGAGTTAGTGGGAAAATTGTAGACTCCTCGCCCTTGCCAGCAAGGGGGTCTGGGAGAGTGCTGCGAGCTACCCATTGCGGGGCGGAGCCCCGCCGCCAAGCGCTATTTCCGGTATTGAAAGCCAACAAAATGCATATTCTGAGGTATCTACAGTGCATTATCCTGCTATTAAAAAGTTTTATTTCAAAAACCTAAAGTGCTATTCTTACAGACTTAGATCCTCCCGCGTCGTACGGCGGATTGGGCGGCAAGCTGCTTCCACAAAAATCTGTCACTGGCAATGTCTGAAGCCTCCTCCCACCTACTCTGAAGACCTCTATGAAAGTGTGGCGTGAAGTTGTACTAAGATGTCCCTGTTTGCGATTTCCACGTATTGGCCTCCATGTCATCGTAACTCTTATTATGCGTAATAGATTTTGTCGGAGAACATGTCCCGTAAACCTCATGCGACGTTCTGTTACAACCTTACCAATGGGTCGACTCCCAGTTCGGCATAAGATTTCCTTGATTGAGACCCGAACTCTATAACTGACTCCTAAAATCCGTCTTAACCATCTTTGTTGAGCTACAATTAGTCTTTTTCAATTTCCGCAGATGACTATTCACTGCACTTTATTAAAGGAGCTCAGCCACTGGTAGAAATGTGTAACCTCTCTTGGCTACGCTCTTGGAATTAGGTGACTGTAGTTTGCTTTAGACTTTATATCGAAAGGGGAAGTTTTATCATAAAATTTTAAACTCAAAACCATCTGGAGGGTTTTAAACTTTAAAAAAAAAGCCATCTGGAGGATGGGGGTTTAAAATCAAAACCCCCCTTAAGGCTTGGCTAAGCTCAAAGAATTTTAGAGTTTAATTTACTTTTTTTTTATATTGAAGAGGTATTTTTTAGCTTCAAACCACTGAAGGGGGTTAAAACATAAAACCACTTTGGTTATGCTCAAAGATTTTGAGTGTGTAATTTGCTTTTTTTATATTGCAGAGGTATTTTAACATCAAACTCCGATGAAGGGGGGGGGGGGTTAAACTCAAAACCCTCTTTGGCTACGCTCGTAGCATTTTGAGTGTGTAATTTGTTTTTTTTTATGTAGAGGGGGTTTTCGCGTAAATTTCGGAGGGGGTTTAAAAATCTTTTGCTTTTTGGTTTGTTTTATAGAAAAGTGGAATTTAACTGCAGAACCCCCTGGTAGGAGTTTTAAACTCAAAACCCCCTTGGCTGCGCTTCGACAAGTGATGGCTTAGTATTAAAATCTCACCTAAAATAAACAAAATCAAAGGAAAAAATCAGTCACTAAAGTCCGTCTCTCCCCCCCCCCCCCTTACTTTGTAAGAAGTCGTTACTGGAGTGTAATGATACAATCTCTTGTAAAGTAGATACATATGCCTACATATATACACATCGTTTTGTATCTATGTCATGGGCGTAGCTGGGGAGAGGGGTTGGGGTGACTTTTTGTCTTCCCCCCCAAATTTAGTGTATCTGTGTTTACGTAATTAATCTTCATTACATTCTGACCTTGATTCTTTTGTAGCTTAGGATAATTTCTTTCTGATCTGAATGGAACAACTGCCAACACAAAAATCCACTGACCAATACAAAAAAAAGGGTTTGTTTGTAATTACGTTCAGTATGATTCCATTTTTTTTTCATTTTCTTCCTTTAATAACTACGTTTAGTTGGGAGATAGACACAATCAGGATCTGAACCCAGGCCAACGGGCTTCGAGCTACTTCAAATCTCTCAAATCTAAATTCCTTTCTTCTCCTTCAGCTGTCTTGTTACTCTAGTCTCCACTATTTTGTTCTTCTCCTTCAGCTGTCTTGTTACTCTAGTCTCCACTATTTTGTTCTTCTCCTTCAGCTGTCTTGTTACTCTAGTCTCCACTATTTTGTTCTTCTCCTTCAGCTGTCTTGTTACTCTAGTCTCCACTATTTTGTTCTTCTCCTTCAGCTGTCTTGTTACTCTAGTCTCCACTATTTTGTTCTTCTCCTTCAGCTGTCTTGTTACTCTAGTCTCCACTATTTTGTTCTTCTCCTTCAGCTGTCTTGTTACTCAAGTCTCCACTATTTTGTTCTTCTCCTTCAGCTGTCTTGTTACTCTAGTCTCCACTATTTTGTTCTTCTCCTTCAGCTGTCTTATTACTCTAGTCCACTAGTTTGTGCGTGACGAAAATTACTTCTTGTTCTAACTAGCGATATTTAAAATAAAAAGAAAGAAACTTCTGGAACATCTGGTCAGGCAAAGAAAGTATGCAGTGGGGTGGCATGGGAGCTGGCTTGCCAAAATACATTCTGACAGGCCATAGTTTATTATTGTTAATATAACCAACCAAACTGTGCAAACATTGGAGTGAGGGGATGCGAGTGCTTGCCCCTGCCATGTCCGGATACAAAGACAAAATAGTTTTACCATACAACAACAAACGAAATTGTAAAAGAAAAACTGGACAACTTTTGTGTACACCAAAACATTTCCTCTTTCCTGTAGGTTGTAGATCAGCATACTAATAGCTGACATTCTTTCATGGACAATCAGGGCAAGATTGAGGGCAGTGCAGATAGTGTAGCTCTCTAGGACCTCGCCCTCTAACAGAGAATTCAATGACCAAACATAAAATTTAACAACTGTAAATATATTATAAATTAAATAAGATGGCACGTAATGCACGTCAAGGTCTTTTGGTTTCTTTCAAGATGTTTACACCGAATTAAGCTCGAGATATCTTCTTCAGACTGCTGATAGTAGACATTTGGAATTTCCATAGTACTACAAGAAAAATATGTAAAAATACATTTTTTTTCAAAGACAATACCTGAATTATACAACTTAAAATAAAATAGAATTTGAAAAAAAAATTAAAATAAACAATTTTTTTTAGCTCTAGCCTGATGTCGAACTCGTTGAAAACCATCAGCTGCTTGAACGACCTATTCTAACCATTCGGCTAGCGGGCATTGTATACTTATGAACATCTGTATTGGTACTTTTGAATTGTATAGCCATCTAGCATATATCTCAACGTTTAGAACTCTAGAATCTATATCATAGTCTAGAAATAGAACTGCTTCTAGATCTAGAATCTAGACATAATCTTTATTAGATTTACGTAAAAAATATAAACAAGGCTTAGATAATCTAATAAGCAACTTTAAATTTAGTTAACAACTCAGTTATCGGTACACCTAGGATGATTACACCATATTTTTTAAAAGCAAAGTTAATTTTCTCCTTGTGGCCAACGAGCAAGTTCTTGTTCTGTTTCGGACGTTCCTTCAGACATGAAGATTATTACGTCTTAATCCAAGCCTTCTGTAGGACGACAAGAGATGGTCGTTTCGGGATTGTTTACTTAAAGGACGGGGCCCACTTTTTTCAACCGTAACTTATTTTAAAGGTGTCTCTATTACCAATTATAATTATTGGCAAAGAGAGAGAAAGAAAGAGGGAGAGAATAAGAGATGGGATTGCTATATCGAAAACCACCTACCAATCTGCACTGCCCTATGTATCACAGAATTCCGTGCTAAAAATAGCCCAACCTAAAATGAGGAAGACTTCTGGAAATCATTGATGAACTGGTCAACCTGGAAGTGGAACAGGTAGATAAGCAAGGCAGGACGAGTGCCTTAAGCAACGAAAGATGCGATGTGTGTCAGAGCGTGTAAAACCTGGAGTGAGTAGGTGGGTTCTACCCTTGATTACCACACAGTTAACAAAGAGTATTTTTAAATAAAACATCTGTAAATCAGTGGCAGAAGCAAATAATAAATAAATAAAGTACATATTTTATTACGCACTGCAATTTAAATGGATTACAATTTCTATTGATAAAAATAAAAGCGAACAACACTTGCATACATACAATCATTTTTCTGAAGTAACAACTTGATGTCACTGAAACAATATGGGGAATTTCAATATAATAAAAACAGTAATACGAGGACGTCCCTGTTTGCGCTTTCCTCGTTTTGGCTTCCATGTTATCGCAACTCTTGGTGTGCGTAATTCATTTTGACGTAAAACATGTCCCGCAAACCTCATGCGACGCTCAGTCACAACCTCACTAAGTGTTCGACTCCCAGTTCGGCATAGGATTTCCTTGTTTGAGACCCGATCTGTGTAACTGACTCCCAAAATCCGTTCAGCCATCTCTGTTTCTCAATTTTGACAGATGAATTCCATGTCTCATATGCATATGTAGCAGTTGGAATGACGATTGTGTTGAGAAGGTGTATTTTTGTCTCGAGTCCAATGGCTTGACAAATAGGCTGCAGCCTTTGGAAAATGCTCCCTGCCTTTCCTACTCGGCACGCTACATCATGGTAAGCATCTCCATCATTTGTTATGATGCTGCCAAGGTACGTGAACTTGTCCAGCTCTTCAAGCTTTGACTCGCCAAGTCTGACGGGGGCACCCTTTGCCTTATATTCCACTCGCATAATTTTAGTCTTATCCAAGTTTATGCGGAGGCCAATTTTGGGTGCCTCTCTGTCTAGGCTCTCCGTCATTTCTTGAATGCATTTATTTGTAGCCCCGAGTAGTGCAACATCATCAGCAAAGTCCAAGTCCGTCAATCGGAGTTCATGGCATGGAATACTAAAGGCAGTCTGGTTCATTGCTCTCCTCATTATGTAGTCGATAGCTAGGAGAAAAAGGAGGGAGATAAGATGCACCCTTGTCTCACACCTGTCTCGATTGAAAAAAAAAATCTGTTGTTCCCTCTTCTGTTTTAATGCAGCAACTAGACTGACTGTAAAGGTGTCGTAGGATCTGGACGAATTTTTCTGGGATACCGTATTCTCTAACTATTTTCCATAGTGATTCTCGGTGGACACTATCAAACGCTTTTTTGAAGTCCACGTAACTGATCGTTAGCCGTTGTTGGTACTCAAGACTTTGTTCTATGATATTTCGAAGAACGAAAATCTGCTCTGTACATGATCTGCCTCTTCGGCGGAAACCTGCTTGTTCTTCTCTGAGCCTTTCATCTACAGACTGTTGAAGCCGTCTCAACAAAACAGTGCTGAAAACTTTGCCCGGAACAGAGAGGAGAGTAATGCCCCTCCAGTTGTTGCAGTCTGCCAAGTTGCCCTTTTTTGAAAGCTTTACAATCACTCCCTTTTGCCAGTCCTCTGGGACTTTTGAAGTTCGCCAACAGAGATTTAAGAGATCAGTCATTCTGTTAACAATGCACTGTCCCCCATATTTTAGCATTTCTGCTGATATCATGTCCAGCCCTGGTGCTTTGTTATTCTTTAGCACTGCAATGGCCATGGTAACCTCCTCAGCAGTTATTGGGTCTGTCTTAACCTTGAGATCATTGTCTGGAGATGGGTCCTTGAATATGTAAGTTAGGTCTGGCGACAGTTGGTTAAGGGTCTCTTTAAAGTGCTCTACCCATCTTGCATCCTGTTCTTCTTTCGTTAACAAAGTTTTGCCTTGCTTGTCTTTTATCGGTGCCCCATGTCCTGTCTTTGCTCCATTGAGATCTCGGACAATACGATGGAGGGTTTTTGTGTCATTTCTGCTTGCAGCTGCTAGTGCCTCTTGTCCCTTCTGCTCAATCCAGTCCCGTTTATCTCGCCGACAGCTTCTCTTTACTTTCAGATCTGCTTCTCTATAGGCTTCTTCCGCTAGGCTGCGATCCTGTGTTTCATTTTTCTGATCTCGTCTACGTTTGGCCTCTTTCCTCTCATTAAAATATATATATATATCATAGGACTTTAAACAAAAAACCATAGCTTTTCAAAGGTTACTTTCTTCTGTGCACCAGATACACCAAAAAGCTGGCTATTTATAGTTTTCCCGCCATGTATGAAAATGTCCAATAGATAGTGGCATATGATTTTAATTAGGTCATAAATTAATTGATATATTGTACATTTTGATAGTGTAAATAATTTTCTCCTAGTGTCACTTTTCTTATCTCCTCTCCTCGCGGAACAAACAGGTCTGACACATTGACATTTTTGTAGGAATTTAAATAAAACAGAACCAATGGGGAGGGACTCAGTGCGGTACTGGTTTTAGCTTTTCTGCTTCTCCTTATGGAGTCGTATGATGGTTTGTAGGTCATGTGAGGGTCTACTTTTAAATAAAGTGTTACATACATATCTTGTCTAGGGATGATTCAGAATTTTACATCTGAAGAGAAACATGAGAGACAAAATGTTTGTTTGTAGCCCACGTCAAAATTTGGTTTTATGTCAAGTCGTGACGTAGCTACGCTAGCAGAAAGAAGTCCCAAATACCTAGTACATCTCAAGTAAATAGTTTCAAAAATTCAAATATTTCCACCTGTCATTTTCTTTAAAAGTCAGCCATTCAGGTGTGTCCGTGTCTTCATTTAAACATCGTTCGTCTCACTCTAAACAGTCTCAATATGGGGAAAAAGTAAGTGTGTGTTTAATTCTTTCTTTTTTTGTTTAGCTTTGAATGGAGCTAACTCACAGACCTATATATATATATATATATATGTCTGTGACCTAACTCTAGTAGTTTTATTCCCATTTAGTTTTAGTTTCAACTTTACATTTCCAAATAACAAACAAAACCGGAATATTAAATTAGACTCGCAACAAATATGGAAATCATTGCGGCAAACATAGGAGCACGAGTGACAGTCATGATGATTGTCTAACAAATAACCGTAGGAGACTTTTGCTCGGACATTCACTGACGAACATCTCATTGTCTAACAAATAGCCGTAGGAGACTTTGGCTCGGACATTCACTGACGAACATCTCATTGTCTAACAAATAACCGTAGGAGACTTTGGCTCGGACATTCACTGACGAACATCTCATTGTCTAACAAATAACCGTAGGAGACTTTGGCTCGGACATTCACTGACGAACATCTCATTGTCTAACAAATAACCGTAGGAGACTTTGGCTCGGACATTCACTGACGAACATCTCATTGTCTAACAAATAACCGTAGGAGACTTTGGCTCGGACATTCACCTGACGAACATCTCATTGTCTAACAAATAACCGTAAGAGACTTTGGCTCGGACAATCACTGGTGAACATCTCAGACTTATGTTACATCCTCAATGCTGATTATTTAAACATAATATACACAAATCTAACCTACTGAACTTGGAGACGTGTGTCTGGTGATGTACTTGTAATGTATAAAGCCGTTTTTTTTTTAGTTCAACCGGTTAATCGGAAGATATATTTCTGGAGATGTACTTGTAATGTATAAAGCCTTTTTAGTTAGTTCAACCGGTTAATCGGAAGATTTATTTCTGTCTTCTTGAACCCGGGCCGTACTTGAAAACGTAAAAAATGTATTGATTTCATTTATTTATTTTTAACTTTGTGTCCAAAGTCACTGGTGCTGTCTGCTGCAACGCGGTGTTGGGGTGGTGGGGGGGGGGGGGGGGCTGTACGTTTTATGCCCACCCTAAAGAGACTGACGACCCACCTGAGACACGAGGGCGTTAGATCCTTTTATTTCATTCAGTTATATACAGCAGATGGAAACATGAAACATGACCCCCCAAAAAAAAAATTATATATGTATAGAAGGTTCCTGCTTTTTCGACATCTTTTTATAAAGTCTGCATTTAGGGGAGGTGATCATTAGTAAGAGAATTTATTTCAGAACAATAATGATTTGAGTGTGAATAGAAGTTATTTTGTTGATCGGCCTCAGTGCAATAAAGAAATGTTCAGTAACCATAACTCAGTTCCAGTCCAATCTTGAATGAAGAAATTGTATGTATAAATTATGATTGTATGTTTGACAGTAAGAAAGTTATGATTTCTTTGTGCCGTTTTGACCTAACATTGGTTGACATGGAAAAAGTGATGAGAGAGCTTGTCGCTGGCTCAGCCGGCGAGACACACCCCCAAGGTCAAAAGTTAAAAAGTTGGAATTGAGTTTCGTAGACTACTTATTAAATAAGAAATTTAATAGTAGATCTAGTATTCGTAGTAAATTTCTAGCTCACAAATCTGATTTCATTTATATTTATGAACTTCAGTTGTTTAAAATGTCTCAGTAGTATCATTAATTGAATTCTTTGGCCTGGAAATCCAATGTATTGTTGGTACTAAACCTGGTATTAACTTCTATTTTTTTCAAATCCCATTTCCACAGCAATGAAGTTGCTGAAACAGCTTCTCTCAAAATGGTTTGAGCATTAGCAGGAATTAGCCAATGCCTTTGTAAAATATTTGCTCTTCGGGCGAATGAATTTTTCCCATTTTCCCTTTAAAACTTCATCTCTTGGAAACAAATGAAAAGAGACACTAATTCCTGTGTCAGCATACTTAGTATTACTTACTGATTTTATCTTTGTGATTGGAACAACTGCAACAAGCTGAAGAACAGTATTTCATTTTCTTCAAGTAGAAATAGAGGTTTAGATCTAGAATATTATTTATAAACAATGACAGATTATAAATCAACGTGGAGACTAGAACTAGCTGTGAAACGTAACAATAAATGCGATCCGATAGATCTAGAGAGTTTATCGGTTATATAGGTCTAAATTTAGTCAACGCAGTTGTGACGTCACGTCTTTTAAAACTATAAACATCTCGCAGAACCCCGTTTTTTTTTAGATGTGAAGAATTTTCTGTCTAATTTATTAAATATAAAATTTGGTTGGCAATGTAATCTCTTCAGTACTGAATTTTAAAAAAACAGTATTGAAAAAAAAATATATATAATTTTCTGAGCATTTAAATAAAAAATGATATAATGTTTACTATTACAACTTTTTACGCAGAATTTAAATATGTCAATAACTAAAATTTGAAAAACTATCGGAGTTTCCCTTTAAGCCACACAACTCACGTACAAAATATTTGTGCAATGTAATAAATATGGTCACCGACTCATAGACCGACGAGTCTATTTTTGAAACATCTTTTACCTTCTTAACACCTTACTAGGAACTCAGCTCTGTCTGAATGGCGTCTTAGGCACGTTAGTTCTCCCACTTCCAATTCTCGGATCAAGTTGAAATTTTTTTGCAGCGATTCATTGTTGATGACAACACACGGATCAACAAAAAACAAATTACCTACACAATTAGTTCTAATTAATTAATTTTGTTCTATATACAAATGGACTAAGCTAAGGGGAGATAAGCCTTGTGTAGAGAACTAGAAAACCAGCTACAATAGCTCAGTGGCTAGCGAGTCGACCTTCCATCATGAAGGATAGTGAATTCTTGTTCCAATTCAGACATGAGCAACTTTATTTTGTTTAAATAGCGTTGGAAAAAAAAACAGCACCGAAACCTTCTCCCAGATATCACTCCCTCTCCCCCCTCTCCAACTGGTCCAAAAAGAGATTGAGCCATAGCGCACTGAACATTTTATAAGCATGAAAGTTGCGCTAAGCAAAAACAATTTCAAATATGGTTCAAATATTTCCAATCGCAAAAAAAAAATAGTTCTTCTTGTTAGTCAAAGATCTATTAACACGAAAACTTTAACAAATACTTCTACAAAATACCTACTTTATACAACTTATAGAGCAATTTTTGCTCTTAATAACTAATGAATGTTTAAAAAATAAAGAATATTTTTACCCCACCCCCTACCCCCGAGAAAAAATGCTGGTTCAACAAATGTATCAATCTACTAGACTTTATACTATTCTACTGATAGGCCTCTAGATCTATAAGTAGAAGTAGGTACACAAAATGTTCATGAACATTTATTAATTAAACCCTTGAATGAATAATGCCCCCCCCCCCCTCCATATGGAAATAACCGAAGACGTAGGGTCAGTTCGTTCAAAATCAATATTTTCTGGTTCCCTAGCAGCCGTATTTTAAAAAATGATAAAAGTCGAACATGAGTTTTCCCAGTACGGGCAACGAGCTAGTAATTCTTTTCCCAACCAGTGGCATAGCTAGGTATTTGAGGGCCCGTGGGCTTGACCTTTTAAGGGGCCCTTGCATTTTGACATTCAACATCATGACATGAGACAATGTATTTAATAAATATATGTCTTCATTCAATTGCTAAAGTATATAAATAAAATTAATACCAAGAAATAATTAGTAAGACTTTTTTCAATTAAATAATATCATTGTTTATTGTCGAGTTAATGCACAAGTGACAAATCTCAATTCATATCGCCTCACGTCGTGCTTTCTGTGTAGCAAAGGTCATGTATAACATCTAGAATTCTAAATTAATGCTGTGTATCATTTTTGACTCCACGTGAATAATAAGATTACATGGCAGTGTCGTGATATTAGATATTTAATGTAAAAAAAAATTAGGACATTCCCCCGTCCAAGCTACGCCGCTGCTCCCAACAATATATAGCAAGTGTCATATTTCTAGGCAATAATATTTCTCGAATAATACACAAATAATAATGAGACAACAACGGAGGGAAAGGTCGCGAACCACTCACCTAGAAAAGAAAAAGTTTTAAGGTGCTGGGAACAGTGCAATAGCCGCTCACATCCTACAATTCAGGTGGGGGGGAGGGTTGGTGCGAGATGTGAGCAAATGTCATTTCATAAAGCTTTGCAATCTAGGCACGTGCGCCCTACCTGGAGGGCAAAAGGGGTGATGGTGAATGTGGCCACGGGGGTGGGTAGATTGCAAGGATGCAAACCTTTGCCTTACAGAATATTTGCCTCTGCCCGTTGTGATCATGGTTTATTTGTTACTGCCGAATGTAGGTCGTGGGTTTGAAGCCGAAATCCGAAACAGGGAAAGTCCATATTATGAATTGATGCATGTGAGCTGGAGCTAAGTTATCTACCATGCGTTGTCTTTAAATAAGACCACAAGTGACTGGAATCAGTGGGTGTGTTTCTTTTGGCAATCAAAAGAAACAAGGAAATTAAGCATGCAGACACAAAGGCCCACACACAAACTCAAACACAGACCCAAACACAGATCCACTCACAGACCAAACATAGACCCACACACAGACTCAAACACAGACCCACACACAAACCAACACACAGACTCAAACACAGACCCACACACAAACCCAAACACAGACTCAAACACACACCCACACTCAGACCCAAAAAAAAAACCACCACAGATCCACACTGGGTGTATATGAAACGTGTTGTAGCTGTTTTACCCCCCACCGCCCCATCTCTCGGAATGGTCACTGCAGATGGCATCACTTCTAGACACTTCTCGTGCTCCTAGTTATCAACATTTTATTAACAAAACAAACGCCTCTCATCAAGAGGAATAATGCTTGGTACAATGTTTCTGTTATTGAAATGCTCATTAGGATGTTATGGAACCAATACAACATTTGTTTGCGGCAACAGTCAAAATGCATTTAGGATATATAGTCTAGAATAACAGGGGCGTCCTTAGCTTACGCTAGATCCTGCATGGGTCCTTGGGATCTTACTTGGTCCTGTGGGATCCTTCTATTGGAATTATGATAGGTCCTGTGGGATCATTTTAGATCCGTCGGATCATACTAGGTTCAGTGGGGTCCTTCGAGGTCCATGGAATCGTACTTGGTCCTGTGTGGACTATCTAGGTTCTTGGCATCGTACAAGGTACTGTTTGAGGTCCATCTAGGTCCTTGGCATCGTACAAGGTACTGTTTGAGGTCCATCTAAGTTCTTGGCATCGTGCAAGGTACTGTTTGAGAACCATCTAGGTCCTTGGCATCGTGCAAGGTACTGTTTGAGGTCCATCTAGGTCCTTGGCATCGTACAAGGTACTGTTTGAGGTCCATCTAAGTTCTTGGCATCGTGCAAGGTACTGTTTGAGGTCCATCTAGGTCCTTGGCATCGTGCAAGGTACTGTTTGAGGTCCATCTAGGTCCTTAGCATCGTACAAGGTACTGTTTGAGGTCCATCTAGGTCCGTAGCATCGTACAAGGTACTGTTTGAGGTCCATCTAGGTCCTTGGCATCGTGCAAGGTAATCGTGCTAGTTATGGAGAATGAGTTAATTGCACGTATCAGTTTTCTGATATTGTAAGTTTTGGAATGGAATCTTTCATAATGATGAAAAAAAAGGGGGGGGGAGAAATCTGCAACAACTTGTACGTCTGCTCCTGAACACAGCATTTCAAATATGGGCCAACTGTAAAGGTCAGAGTCTGGTGATTTTAAGAGAGAGAGAGAGAGAGAGAAGAAAAGAGGAGATGGTTGGAGGAAGAAAGAAAGATGATAGGAAGAGAGGGAGGTAACTAGTGCCAGGAGAATTAGAAATCTTCCTCAGGTGAAGAGAGAACGATTTGATCTCTGGAGTTTGAACCGAGCGGCTCGATCACCTTTTCCTTGGATCCTTTTAATTTCTTTTCGATTTCTTTATGCTGCCAGATAATGATATATTATTTCGTTGGAATATTTATAACGACATTGTTGAATGTTAGATGTTATTTGGTGGTTTTATGGTTACAGAGTTAAACATTTTAAAAAATTTCTTTAACTGTATTGACAGTAGGATATACAGCATCCGATATTTGTTTTTTAGATTTCGTGTTTACAAAACTGTTATTAAATCATATAGAGAAGTCCATCTTTTTATTTAGTTTTTTCACCTCATTATTGGTGTTTTTTTTTTAAATATTATTCATAAACTTGTCTACAAATTTCAGTTGCTTTTCGTGCTTGATTTGTGTCCACGGGTTTTAATAAGATTGTCAAATCTTAAACAGTGTAGAAGACGAATCTAATAGTTGTGTCTCTATTCTGACATGTAGATCTAAGTGTGGCACAGAGATATTAGGATCAATTCTTTGCTTCGAAGTGTGGCACGTTCGGATGACGTGGCCTTATGTACCGACAGGGGCAACTCGTCAATGTCCTCGAGTCTATATTGCTAAGCCAAAATTCACCCTGGAGTCCCTACTTCCGGGGGCTTTCAGGCTCCAAGTTGACCCCCATTGACGCCCTCACCCTCGGACTGGCCTTCATGTATGGCGGGGCGGACAACAGTAACCTAAGTGGAGTAAGCCAGATTGAGGAGAGATTGGAGCGGTGCGAGATACGGGAGGATCGTGACACGGTGGTACGTTGCGATCTTCCTGAGCCTTTGGTTAATAAGGACAAGTATATTGAGATGCCGGAACAGTGGGATTCTCAGTGTGATTCGTCAGAGGAGTGTAACGCTCTTCAGCAGTGTGACAACTATGGAAAGTGTGATTCAAATGATCAGTCAAAAACGCGTGTTTCGAATGACCAATCCAGGACACGCGTATCAGATGACAAATCCGACGAATCTGAGAACAAGTCAAACAGATCTGACCTTTGTATCACACGTTGCGACAATGCGAATTTAAGCCTGCAGTGTGATACAAACCTTCAGTGTGATACGATCAAAACGTGTGACAATTTCGAGCAGCGAGACACGCGTGTCCAGTCCGATGGGGCTGGTCAGTGTGACGGGCGTGAGGTCAACAACAATGACAGCGATGACAAGGAAGGGGCTACGGGCAGCTCCATTCATTCGTTCGCTGACATTGTCTACTACAAAGCGAAGTAAGTTTTTCTGCCTAGTGAATTGTGGGATAGATTTGACCCCGGAAATGAGCCTAGCCTACGTTTTAGGAATCACAGTTTTATTCAGTTTATTAGTTTACTACAAAAATAAAACAAAAACCTTTCACAAATATCATTTTTTCGCTGACATTGTCTACTACAAAGCGAAGTAAGTTTCTCTGCCTAGTGAATTGTGGGATAGATTGGACCCCGGAAATGAGCCTAGCCTACGTCTTAGGAATCACAGTTTTATTTAGTTTATTAGTTTACTACAAAAATAAAACAAAAACCTTTTTTAACTAAAATATCACAAAAATTTTTCAAAACTCTTAAAGACCAGATAAAAATTGAAAAATTGTGGTATGTAGACCTTTGGAAGAGAAGTTGAGGACTTATGACAGACATTCCAATAAGCTCAAGATATTCATTTCATTACTGTTATTACTTTTGTCTTTTAGTCAGTCCATGCTCCTTTAGTAAGTTCTGGACAATTTGGTCCAATCACTTTTGTACTCAGGTGGGAGAAGATTTGCATAATTCTTTAGGCGCTCAGCGAGCATAAATCATTTAGAATGAAACATTTCTTGTCTACATCGGCCATTTGGGATTCAAACTTCAGTTCTTTCACTTAGCCTCGCGGCTTACAACTCACATACCACATTTGAAAGATTTTTCATTTTTAATATCATAGTAGATTCTGTTAGTTGCTTTCTGCTTGCCACATCTATAGACAGCCATACATTGTGAGCTAGTTGTGCCTGTTATTAAGTAAACTTTAAGGGTTACGATCATGACAATCATCTTCATAATGGTAAACTGATTTAAGCATTAAGCCACTACTTGAAAAAAAAATCTGCAATGACATCAAGGGCAAAAAAACAAACAAAAAAAACTTCTAAATTCTATTGTACTAAGAACATTCAAATGTTAACAGACACAAAAAACAAGGTATAAAACTGTGACAGCGTTGTATAATATGGCTCTGTGATTGTATTACTTAATGGAGTCATTTTAAGCCACCTTTCAGCCCCCAAACACACCTACCACTTATGTTCACATCAGCAGATACTTAGTGTTACATTGATTTTTGCTCGAAAATGTCATTACAATCAGATCGGCTGATTTGTGAGTTATAATGTAAGGTTTTAAAAGTAAGATTATGAAAGTTAGGTTTTAAAATTTAGGATTTAAAAGTTAGTTTTTAAAAGTGAGGTTTTAAACGCCAGGTTTTAAAAGTAAGGGCTAGGTTTGAAATGATGATAAAACTAAAAAAGATAATTGTCTTATTAGATAGAGACATTATATAAAAGCTAAAAATTCAAGGAAAAAAATTGCTTACGTGGCAAAAAAAAAAAAACAGCAACGAAAAACATGTATTAGTTATTTATCATATCCCCGTTACCTTTATCTCTTAGTCTGTTGGATCTTTGGGGCACCACTCAAGATCTGTTGACCGTCTTTCTCCGTTCCTCTGTCCTTTGCCTTTGATAGAATCCCTTTCAATGACAGACCTGTCCATTCTAGTATCTTGTTTTCCCATCGCTTTCTTTGTCTCCCTCTACTTTTTTCCTGGTAGTGTTCCTTGAAGGAAGGTTTTGCGAGCTATGAGGACCTTGTGATATTTATCTTATATCTTTATTAATTAGAAATGTTACAAAATTATGACAAAATATGAATGCTGAGTTAAACATTGGAACTCATTTAACACTTTTTTTCTATCCATCTCCAAGAGAACACACTTAGTCTGTTTTTCAAAAACAAAATGTTTTCCTTAGATCCATTGGAAGGGACATGGCCTTCCATAATGTATATTTTCATGGTGAATGTCCAAAGTCCGTTGATGAAATATTACATAAAACATATTTCCGTTGTACCTTCCTATAAACACTTTAAAAAATGCATTGAAATATTCATACACATGCGCACCAACAATAGCACACAGCAATACTCAAACAAAGCGATTGAATTACCTTTTCAATATACACACACACGCCCACTATAGGAACAAACAGTAAGTGATTCTTTAATTTCCTAATGAAAGTGTGGGGGAAAAGATAACGAAGCTCATATTATTGCATACTAAAAATAGAAAATATTTTAAAAGAAAATTCTTTCTTTATAATGGTATACATGTGTAGGTATTCTTAGAGATATTTTCATTTAAAATGTATTTATAGAAGCTTCTTTATGGATTGATGTTTTTTATGAACATTGTCCTTATAATCTTTAGCTTGCTGTCCTTTCATCATAACTGCTCTTATTGCATTAGTATCTTTATTTATAACTTGTCCACTGAACGTGTCAACGTAACCTGTCAACATAACCTGTTAATGACTTGTAAGCTTCCAGACGTTCCCTAGGAATTAAGGATGATTACGTCCTAGACCACACGTCCTGCTGGAGGGCGGGCAGAGTTCAAATCCCGGACCAACAAGAGGACAAAGCGGACTACATAGTCCTGCCAATGAATGCTAGTATTAATATGAACACACGTGTGTGTCAATTTATTCGTGTGTTCATGTGCACACTTTCTATTCCACCAGGTTTCTCATGAAAACAGAAAACACCATGAGCTTGAGCAAGACAAAGGTGAAGGTCGATGAGAGTGAGCCCAACTACTGTAAGTACTGCATTGGGTGGTACCAGCAGCATCTGCATTATAATTAGATCTGCATTTTATGTAAAAAGCTCAATACTAAAATAACTCAAGTTCCAAATTGATAGACTTTACTTTTAAATTATTTGCAACAGTTTCTTTTTAAAAGTTCATTTAATGTACTGTATTCTTGTCTTCTTCCAAAACATTTTCATACATACTATTGCATAGGCAGAAAGAGTTCACAAAAAGTATATAAAAATTAAACACCTAACCCAAAAAGTTAGCAGACAGCTGCAGAGTGAATACATAAACAATGTAATATCTAAAGATAACAACAAAAACCTATGGTCATACATTAAGTCTAAGAAAATGGAAACAACAGGCATAGCGCCATTAAAAGATGAACATAACATAATACATAATGATAATGAAACTAAAGCAAACATCCTAAACAAATACTTTGCATCAGCATTCTCAGCCCCAGGAGACAAAGACATATTTCTTAATTTGAACCAAGTAGACAACATAGAAGATTTAGTAGTACAAGAAAATGGAATTCAAAAACTATTATCCAACACCAAACCAAATAAAGCATCTGGACCTAATGGTATTCCAGCTAGATTACTCAAAGAACTAAGCAATGAGCTAGCCCCAGTGTTCAAAATACTCTTTCAGGCTTCGCTTAACCAGGGCAGAGTACCAAAGGACTGGAAAGAAGCTAATGCCACCCCCCTATTTAAAAAAAGAGAAAAATCTGATCCAGGAAACTACAGACCAGTATCACTTACCAGCATCACATGTAAAATCCTAGAACACATAATATGTAGCAACATCATAAACCACTTAGACAAACATAAGGTTATCACCTCATACCAACATGGCTTTAGGAAATATAGATCATGTGAAACACAACTAATAGGACTAATTGATGATTTTTCAAAAGGTTTAGATAATAGTGAACAAATAGATGCTATTTTACTAGATTTTTCCAAGGCTTTTGACAAAATTCACCACCATAGTTTGCTTAAAAAATTAAAATATTTCGGCATTAATGGTCCACTGCATCAGTGGATTAAAGATTTTCTGATAGGGAGAGAACAAACTGTAATAATAAATGGCTCTAAATCAACACCAATAACAGTAAACTCAGGTGTACCTCAAGGCACAGTCTTGGGTCCACTAGTATTTTTAATTTACATAAATGATTTACCAAATTGCATTAGGTCAGGAACAAAAGTCAGATTATTTGCAGATGATTGCATAATATATAGAACAATAAAAACAACACAAGACACAGATATTTTACAAAGAGAATTAGATGAATTACAGAAATGGGAATCAAATTGGAGCATGTCTTTCCACCCAGAAAAATGTCAGTTGTTAAGAGTAACAAAAAAACTAAAACAAATTAATTCCACTTATCTTATTCATGGCAAACCAGTAACACAGACTAAAAACGCAAAATACCTAGGTGTTATAATAAATGAAAAACTGTCATGGAATCCACATATTGATAAAACTACAAAAAATCCAACAAAGCATTAGGGTTTATTAAAAGAAATTTCTATAAATCAAATAAGAACATAGAGCTAAAATGTTATTTAACCTTGGTTAGGCCAATAATAGAATATACATCCACCGTTTGGGACCCCTCAACTCAAGAAAACATTAAGAAACTGGAACAAACACAAAATAGAGCAGTGAGATTCATAACAAACGAATATTCACATTTGACTAGAGTAACACCATTAGTAAAATCACTAAATTTAGAAAGCCTTCAGGATAGAAGACTCAAAAGTAAAGTAGCAATTATACATAGAACACTGAACCATAATCTTCAAATACAAAAACAAAACTTAATAAAATACTCTGAAAGACACAAAAATAAAGGCACATTACTCGTCCCCTATGCTAGGACAAATTTGTACAAATACTCCTTCTTCCCTAGTGCTATTAGAGCATGGAATGGGTTGCCTGAGCTAGCCAGAAAAACCAGTGACTTGGCAGAATTTAAGTCATTGGTTAATATGCATGACTAAATGCATGACGCGTAGGACGTAATCATCTTCTTTTTTGAAGTAACGTCTGTATTATATAAGATAAGAATGATAGATATTGGTACTTTTAAACAATTTAACTTACTTTTAAACAGTTTAACTTACTTTTAAACAGTTTAACTTACTTTTAAACAGTTTAACTTACTTTTAAACAGATTAACTTACTTTTAAACAGTTTAACTTACTTTTTGGAAAAACTGTGCTGTTGAAGTTGTAAATTAATTAAGAAAATGTCTAAGAGAAAACTAAAGCAAATTATTGCTCTGTGTATAGGTCTCAGACTTTGATCTATAGGAAATTTAATTCTAAGAAGGATTCGTACCAACTTTATATATTCAATCAATATTAAAATGATACAGATTTTAAAAAAGGTTTAGCCTAGATTTACAATTCTACACTGTTTGAAGCACTTAGACTTTTTAAAGCCATACATTAGCGGTCATTTTAATAATCACAAAATAACAACGACAAATAATGCTTATAACAACACCCTATTCTAGAACCATATCATTAAATAAATTCTAGAAACATCAAAAGTAGGAAGACAATCATAAACGTGAATGTAATAATCTTATCTTATAAATTATAGAAGTTCATTAAAAAAAAAGGAAGAAAGTTATTCTAATCTTTACTATAATAATAATAATATCGTACAATTATTTGAAGCAAATGGAAATATAAAAGAAATTGCAATAGGATACAATCATCTGGCTGCCTGTAAAAAACAATCCCAAAAATGATCTGAAATGATCACTTATGTTGTCTTGAGGGAAAACAAAGACGATTCAGTTACAGAAAAAAAGGTTGTCCTCTAGACACAGAACGTCAAATGACAAAGCTTAAAAAGACAGAAAATTAAAGAAAATAACAGGATAAAAGAAAGGACGTCAAAGACAAAGCGTCAAAAGACAGGACGTCAAAGACAAAGCGTCAAAAGACAGGACGTCAAAGACAAAGCGTCAAAAAACAGGACGATAAAGACAAAAAGTCAAAAGACAGGACGTCAAAGACAGGACGTTAAAGACAAAACGTCAAAAGACAGGACGTCAAAGACAAAAAAGTCAATGGACAGGACGATAAAGACAAAAAACGTCAATCGAAAGGACGATAAAGACAAAAAACGTCAATAGAAAGGACGATAAAGACAAAAACGTCAAAAAACTGCCTAGTTTTATGGCAATGTTTAGCGGAGAAAGGTGGAGAATAAAACAGGGACTGAAACAGCTTACCAACTATAAACTAAAGTGGCAGACCTTGATTCCTTCCCATAATCTCTCAACAGTGTCAAAGTATTACATGAATGAAATGTTTGAAATAAATAACAAAATATTTCCTTGTCTTTCCCTTTAACACACTTGTGGTTGTGTCTTGGGGGAAAAGCAAAAACGTAGTCAATGGGTGGGTCTGTGTTTGAGATGAACCTAGCCTGGAAGTAGAGATAATATGTTGGTAGCTGTTCATTGTTCTTCAATGTCATTATAATTTCATACTATACTTGAAGGAAGCCTCCCGAGCCCTACTTCGAGCATACACAAATAACTAGAAACATAACAAGATAGAAGTCCGCGGTGTAAAACTAAACTGTGTCATTCAGATTCAATAATTTTAATATACCTCAAAAAAAAAAAAAAAAACCACTCTGACCCAAGTTCTAGAACAAATCATTTATTGTTTGTGCACAGACTAAACACTCAATTTGTGTAAAGCATTTTTTTTTCTGGGAAACCCTCCTATATTTTCTCTTTCTGCTGAAAAAAGATCAACGCCTATTTTGAATCCCTCCTATCATCACCTGCTAGTGATGGTACACAGGATCAAATTGTTTCCCTTTTATTTACACCAACCTGGCAAAGTTTGTATCTGTATTGGGTACAGGCCACGCCTAGTGATCGTAACAGGAAGTGACGTCATGACTATAAAAAATGTTTGCTAATGATCAACCAATTTACTTTCTTCCTTTTTAATTTCTTATTTTTATTTGTTTTGAAAGGATTAGGGAGCCATTGTCTAAACCAAGCATTAAACCTAGGGAGCCATTTAAGCATTAAACCTAGGGAGCCATTGTCTAAGCCAAGCATTAAACCTAGGGAGCCATTGTCTAAACCAAGCATTAAACCTAGTGAGCCATTGTCTAAACTAAGCATTAAACCTAGGGAGCCATTGTCTAAACTAAGCATTACAGCACTTCTTGCTAACTAAACGTAAATCTCCTTGCTAGTTAAAGGTGCAAGCCAAGAACTTTCTCAGCCTAAGATCGCTTTTCGGGACTAATTTTTTTTGGCCCTCAATATAGAGTTATACATGCTCAATCCAGCTCAGAATTTCCCCTTGGGGCAGAATAAAAAGGGAAAAAAATGGCTTTGTTGATTTTTGTTATAATTATATAGACTGTCTTAGTTTTAGTTTTAGGCCTACCTTGATTAAAAACCTTAAAATTTATTGCTTTTTGAGTCAAAGCCTGCAAATCTATAATACGCTGTACATAAATAACGGGCATTGCCGTTTAAATAATACGATCTAAATAGCAATATTTCTATTCTTATGGTACCCAACTTTTAAAAAATATCATTGTTTTGAGAGCCACTTTAATTTATTCAGTAAGCCTCCCTTATAGTTTCTTATATATGTATTAATTATTCTCTATGACTCTCTATGATTCTCTATGATTCTCTATGACTTTCTATACTTTTTCTTCTTTGTTTTGAGCAGATGAGGAGGCGCCCTTTGAGAGGAGAGATGTGATGGTGAAGAAAGATAAGTGGGTCACAGATCTGTACACAGTTGACTCCATCCTCGGAAAGTGAGTTCACATTCGTTTAAACTGGTCTACAGTTAGAAGTTGTTCTGTTACATTTCAGTGAAGACATGCATGACGAGTGTGGGGAAATGTGGTGATTATATACAGAACACTTGGCACATACTTTGATAGAATGGAGGGACCATAATGGGAAAACAGATTGGTCTTAGGAACTGTGACACTTGACCTGCTCGTTCAGCCTTGTCCACCTTCTTGTTCAGCCTTGTCAATCTTTATCTTATTAAAAAGCTTATATCATCTCACTTTGTATGTTTGTTTGTCTGTTTGTAAGTCTGGTAAAAAATGTGCACATTTATTCATTGGCGTGGACAATACATGAATCGATAAAACAACAACAAGACTTAGTGAATTAATTAAACGTGTAGTAAATAGTTTAGGAAATGATTTTTACACAAGTTTTAAAAAATTCGTTTTTTATATGAATGTATGTATATAGAGGTTTAGGTTGGGTGTATGTATAGAGGTTTAGGTTGGGTGTATGTATAGAGGTTTAGGTTGGGTGTATGTATAGAGGTTTAGGTTGGGTGTATGTATAGAGGTTTAGGTTGGGTGTATGTATAGAGGTTTAGGTTGGGTGTATGTATAGAGGTTTAGGTTGGGTGTATGTATAGAGGTTTAGGTTGGGTGTATGTATAGAGGTTTAGGTTGGGTGTATGTATAGAGGTTTAGGTTGGGTGTATGTATAGAGGTTTAGGTTGGGTGTATGTATAGAGGTTTAGGTTGGGTGTATGTATAGAGGTTTAGGTTGGGTGTATGTATAGAGGTTTAGGTTGGGTGTATGTATAGAGGTTTAGGTTGGGTGTATGTATAGAGGTTTAGGTTGGGTGTATGTATAGAGGTTTAGGTTGGGTGTATGTATAGAGGTTTAGGTTGGGTGTATGTATAGAGGTTTAGGTTGGGTGTATGTATAGAGGTTTAGGTTGGGTGTATGTATAGAGGTTTAGGTTGGATGAGCATCCAGAAGGAATTGGGCTTATCATGCAGCCTTCATTGTGATAGTGTCCTTAAATTAGCATAATTTGGTTATCAATATATTTGACATGTATAAATTTTGGTTGCCAAAATTATTTTCAATTCATTTCAAGTACTCTAATGACTCTAGTGAGTTTCAAATGTAGTTATATATTACCATAATTGGGTCATCAATACATTTGACATGCAGAGGTCTATACTTTTTGGTGAGTTTCCAATACACTTTATATGTAAAATGATTTACTTTTAAAACATAAATAAGGGTCTATTGGCTTGATAATTAGTTGATATAAGCTTATACTTTGGAATTTTGTTTTAAGGATACTCTATTTTTATTCAGTATACTCTGTTTTTTTATTGCGGACATACAAGTGAAAAATATTTCGTCTAAAATGTATACTAGATACTTGCTTATGGTTTGTTTGAATTTAATTTCAATTTATGCTCAACTAAAACGTCTATCATAAAGATAAGTAAGTAAAGGGGGAAAAAAGGAAATTTTGCTAGTGACGTAATTTAAACTTTTTTTTTTCGAAATGTATATTTCTAACCATCTGCAATTGCTTATTGAACTTTCTTGTAATCAGCATACTAAATCTGGCCATATAAAATATTTGATAATTCAGACACATTAAACATTCTTTTCAAATTGAACACCCTGGGGGCTGCCCATCTACCCTCCCACGTCAATACAAAAGTATTAAAAAGAAAAATAAGTAAAAGTGGAATATCGTCATCTAAAAAAAAGAGTTGTTTGGCTTTCAGGTTTTTAAGGAAAGACTTTTGAACCGAATGTACTTCCAGATGTTTACACAATATGATTTTTACGTGGCAATATCAAGATAAAAATATCTACCTGCCTTGAGTGTCTACGTCTGCTGTTACCAGAGCTATATTAATATGTGATTTTATTTCTCCTATTCTGCTTCCCCCCTCCCCCAGGGGTAAATTTGGTGAGGTCATAGGTTGTTTCTGTTGCTATACTAATAAATATGTACTTTTATTTCTATTTCTACACCTTTCAGGGGTAAATTTGGTGAGGTCAAACGTTGTCGAGAAAGACGTACCGGCAGACAGCTAGCTGCGAAATTTATTGAGGTCAACGGCCCCCAGGACCGTCTGGATGTTCTGAACGAGGTGGAGATCATGAAGCACCTCCAGCACCCACGTCTTCTGCAGTTGTACGACGCCTTTGAGAACAGGGAGAATTTTTGTCTGGTCATGGAATTGTAAGTTAATAGTCTTCCTAAATATCTCATTGTGCTTTGACTTCCTGACTCTATATTTCATTGTGCTTTGACTTTCTGACTCTCAATCTCATTGTGCTTTGACTTCCTGACTCTATATTTCATTGTGCTTTGACTTTCTGACTCTCAATCTCATTGTGTTTTGACTTCGGACTCTATATCTCATTGTGTTTTGACTTCCAGACTCTATATCTCATTGTGCTTTGGCTTTGACTTCCTGACTCTATATCTCATTGTGTTTTGACTTCCTGACTCTATATCTCATTGTGTTTTGACTTCCAGACTCTATATCTCATTGTGCTTTGGCTTTGACTTCCTGACTCTATAACTCATTGTGCTTTGACTTCCTGACTCTATATCTCATTGTGCTTTGACTTCCTGACTCTATATTTCATTGTGTTTTGACTTCCTGACTCTATATTTCATTGTGTCTTGTCTTTCTGACTTAAGAATGTATTTATTCATTGTGTCTTGTCTTTCTGACTTAAGAATGTATCTATTCATTGTGTCTTGTCTTTCTGACTTAAGAATGTATCTATTCATTGTGTCTTGTCTTTCTGACTTAAGAATGTATCTATTCATTGTGTCTTGTCTTTCTGACTAAAGAATGTGTCTATTCATAGTGTCTTGTCTTTCTGACTTAAGAATGTATCTATTCATTGTGTCTTGTCTTTCTGACTTAAGAATGTATCTATTCGATGTGTCTTGTCTTTCTGACTTAAGAATGTATCTATTCATTGTGTCTTGTCTTTCTGACTTAAGAATGTATCTATTCATTGTGTCTTGTCTTTCTGACTTAAGAATGTATCTATTCATTGTGTCTTGTCTTTCTGACTTAAGAATGTATCTATTCGATGTGTCTTGTCTTTCTGACTTAAGAATGTATCTATTCATTGTGTCTTGTCTTTCTGACTTAAGAATGTATCTATTCGATGTGTCTTGTCTTTCTGACTTAAGAATGTATCTATTCATTGTGTCTTGTCTTTCTGACTTAAGAATGTATCTATTCATTGTGTCTTGTCTTTTGTCTTTACTTTTCTTTATGTTTGCCCCCTCATTTCTCTTCACTCTGTCATTGTGTCTGGTTGTTAGAAACATCCACTTCTTTCTTGCTAAACATATCTTTCAAAAGTATTTTGTCTTTTTTTTTTGTTGTTGTTGTTGAAACATCAACTATGGTTAACTACATTAGTTGAGAGTTATTTCTATTATTTTTGACCCCCCCCCCCCATCCTAAAATAAAAGAAATGCCTTAAACCGAAAGATCGACTTGTTGTTTTGAATGGTGTGGATCTATAGACTTTCAAAAGAAAGCCGTCTGCTTTTAGATTAATGGAAAGCTCTTTGTTTGTGATCTCATAGCGATTTTTATCTCATATTCATAATTTATCAAAATAAAAAAAGCACTTTTACCTAATCATAAAAACTGCCTGGTCGTAAGATTAGCGCTCACTCTCAGTACTGTCATCTCGATCGTGCCAGGCTCAAACACTTTCCGCTGCCATCCCTGCTGTAGGTTTGGTCTACATCAAGATAGAATAATTTTCAGTTCTGAAGGAACATTCAAAACATGGAAACCAAACTCAGCGGCTTTGACTTTATGTAAAAAGGAAAAATAATCAATCTAGTTTGTATGCAGCCGTAAAACTGCATTAGATGATCGCATTTTTGAATTATCTTCTGAATCAGTTCAGGCTCTTGTCAGTTAACGCCAAACGACTTCAAATACACGAATATCTAGATTCTAGCTACGTATTTACGTTTGACTTGTGACACCTTTTGCTGGATAATAAAGTAAATTCATATGGGTAGAGATGTGGCTTTATTCAAATATTACTTCTCGATATTTTGATCAATAAGAGACGAAAAGTATAAACAATTTCATTTGTATCACGATCACACAACGGATTGATTTCACGCCAAATGGAAAACGGGAATTCCCACAAACTAAACTATAGCAGTCTAGAAATGAAGTCTATGAAGCTGCCAGAAGCTAGTTAAAGCGTTTGATATGTTAACAAGTAAGGCACTTATCTTATTTCTGTTGTGTATCCTCCTCCTCTCTCTCTCTCTCTCTATTTTACTCTTCCCCCACCTACCCCCCCCCCCCCCCGCTCTCATATTCTGGCTTATACTTTTTAAATGCTGTGTCACCTCCTCTGTATTCCACTAGAGTAAATGGCGGCGAGCTATTTGAGAGAGTCATCAATGACGACTTCATCCTGACAGAGAAAGCCTGCGTGATGTTCATGCGTCAAATATGTGATGGCGTAGCCTTCATGCACTCTCAGAGCATACTCCACTTGGATATGAAGGTTAGTCGATCTAGCTCTCTCTCTATTCCCTTCTGAATCTCATCAGTTGGCTAGGTTCAATTCTGATCAGTTGGCTAGGTTTAATTCTGATCAGTTGGCTAGGTTCAATTCTGATCAGTTGGCTAGTTTTAATTCTGATCAGTTGGCTAGTTTTAATTCTGATCAGTTGGCTAGGTTCAATTCTGATCAGTTGGCTAGGTTTAATTCTGATCGGTTGTCAGTTGACTAGGTTTAATTCTGATCAGTTGGCTAGGTTCAATTCTGATCAGTTGGCTAGTTTTAATTCTGATCAGTTGGCTAGTTTTAATTCTGATCAGTTGGCTAGGTTCAATTCTGATCAGTTGGCTAGGTTTAATTCTGATCGGTTGTCAGTTGACTAGGTTTAATTCTGATCAGTTGGCTAGGTTTAATTCTGATCAGTTGGCTAGGTTTAATTCTGATCAGCTGGCTAGGTTTAATTCTGATCAGTGGCTAGGTTTAATTCTGATCAGTTGGCTGGATAAAATTTACCTATATCATAATAATTATCAATTTTTTCAATATCTGTTAAGCAATGGTTGCAGCCATAACATGGTAGTTGGTTTAAACTGAAACTAATTTTACTGCGAGAAACAGATGAATTAACAATGAATTACAAAATGAAAAATATTTAGAAAGCAAAAGTAATGGCTGCTTGGCCTTAGTGATCTACAATTTGGTCAAATCAGACTAAAATTACAGTTGATAATTGAACCGTTTCCATTGCACGTACTCACTTGATATGAACATCTTTAATTAATTAATGCCTCTTTCTCTTTCTCTTCTTCTTCTCTCTCACTCTCTCACTCTCTCTCTCTCACTCTCTCACTCTCTCTCACTCTCTCACTCTCTCACTCTCTTATTTTTTTAAATCACTTTTTTTTCTCATTCTCCAAACTCCAATGCTCTTTCTTTTTCTCTCTACTCTCTCTTTCTCTTCTTCCTATCTCTCTCTCTCTCATCTCTGTTTGTCTCCCTCTCTTTCCCTCCCTTTTCTTTAATTCACTTAATGTCTCCCTCTTTCTCCCTCTAGTCTCTCTCTCTCTCCTTTCTCTCCCTCCTTTCTCTCCTTAATTCGCTCTTAGTTTTATGAGCACGATGTCTTTGTTTCTAACACTAGGAAGTTCATGAAATTAAAATGCGAGCTATTGAAACGAAAACAAATTTCGGTGTTACGTCAGACCTCCTCCCTCGCCCCGAGACACCTGACTCTACACACCTGTGACACCTGCTGTTTAATGCCGATGCCTGGCAGAAGTGAAAGTTTTAATCAAATCCTGTTTACATGCTGACAGATTTAGTTGAGTTAAAAAGATGGATTTGATGTTTGACTTCATTTTGAGCCGTGAAGCAAACCACACTACATCGACCTGGCGGAACTATTGTATTACTTTTGTAATGTTACCATGAAGTGAAGTCTGTTCTTTGAAAAACATTTTCACTGTCTTGTCTAGATCCTAAAGTCAAAACTACTTCCACCTACTATCCGCAGGGATCCATCACTCTTACATTTCCATCGTGGCTGAAATTGTTTTATTGTCACTCTTAAGTTCCAATAGATACAGCACTTAGTTCCTTATTTTTAAAAATTAGGGAAGGGAAACTTTCAATGTTCCACTGTTGGACTCTTTAGAAACGCTTGCTGGATCTTATCAGTTGCAATCTCATAATATTTAATAATCTGTTTGATAAGCTTTAAAGACTTTATAAATTTAATGGGGTAGCAAAATTTATCGCGTTCAATCTATTGTCTGATCGCTAACTAGAGTTATATAGCTGAACTGATCGCCAACTAGATCTATATAGCTGAACTGATCGCCAACTAGTTCTACATAGCTGAACTGATCGCCAAATAGATCTTATTCTCCATTCATACTATTTTTACATTCACGCATTCCACATTCGCTTTACTTACAACATTATTTCGTTTAATTGTTTACAAAACACTCTCAGTGACTATATCGACAGTGATACGCAAATCAAGACCCGCGGGCCGCGGGTAATATATGTCTAGTAGATCTATATAGCTGAACAAGTTATCGCAAACATGCTTTAAAGCGCTTTTGTTTTATCTCCGTACAATGCACTGCTTAGCCCCCCCCCCCCTTTTACACACATTTAGAAGATAGTCTAACTAAAGCTCATATGAAGAACATAATACATCTTGGAATCCATGTCAAATAGAATCCTGCCCGAGCCTCAGGCAAAATTACAAACAGGTCAGGATGTTATAAAGCTAAACTCTAACTGTACATTTGGGGTATGTCGAGATCTGTATCTTCACTGAACCCCAGTGTATCAGGTTTTAGCACTACAGAACTTTCGATTGTATGAAATGAGTTTTCTAGGGTCAAAGTTTTGTAGAGCTCTTGTGGGATTATGTGTTGAAAATGATTCTAGGCACATAGGCACTATTTAGATGTCGTCAACATCTAGATTCTTTATTAAGTAGCCTCCAAGTAATAAATCTGTATCTATATATAATGAAAACTTAATTATTTGTCACTTTGGTTAAATATTTTTTTCTGCCAAGTAAGCGTGAGAAAAATGTGAATGTGAATGAATACCGAAAAAATGTTGTTTTATTGCATTAACTGATAATAGAATGGAACTAAATACATTCAGTAATTTTAACACGGCTGGGCATGAAATAGCTGGCCAGAAATCTGTGCAGGGAAATGTTTAGGGGAGTACGCTGAAGGTTTTATTTATAGTTTGAAATCTGTTGACTGAGAAATTTGGTGGTGGGGGCAGTTCTGTGGAGTAAAGTATCTGAGTTTTAATTTGTGAAGAAAGATATGTAGAGTGATATCTGTGAATTGAAATTGGTGAAATATGAAATCTGTAATTGAAATTTTTAGCGTGAGATCTGTTGGCTGGCATTTATGGACTGAAATCTGAGCATTGACAGTTATAGATATTATCAAATGAAATCTTTGGTATAAAATATGTCGTCACTTTATTTTATGACTGTGAAAAGTTGTATATCAGGTCTATATATTGGACAATAATATGATATACTATAACTTAGTCGAAATAGGCCTATGGGATTCGTTACATGCGTAGGTAATGTAAAAATAAAATTATACAAAATATTTGTTAATGACTAATTAAGATTTTTTCATGGCTAATGAAAATATCTAGCAGTAGATAACTCTTATTTTTCATTTTAACCCTAAGGCAAACATTTCATTTAGGAAACAAATATTACATTCTTCAGGTGCCTCCAAGTAGTACGTCGTTTATAATTGAAGTAGACGTAGGATGCCACGCTCGATTGCACAAGTATTTGGTAGTCTATAATTGTAATGCAATTAAAGTAGACATTAGGTCATGGCTAAGCTAACTCATTTTTGAGATAACCAAAATACACTATAGGACTAAACGAAGTGAATCTATGTAATAAGACATCATAAAGAATATATACTTCAGGCCTTGATTGTGGTAGCTGATGTATGGTGACAGAACTCAAATCGATACTTAGACAGAATTGCAATGATACATAACATCGCCACAGAACGTACAAGGTCATGACTAAAGTAGACTATAGGTCATTTTTAAAGTACATTTAAGAACGTGACTAACTCTGAGAAATGCTGCCTATGACACAGTTCAATTCAAGAAAAAAGTCCAAAGTTTCTCTGGCAGAAGGGCAAATGGTGACTTCTCCCGCCTGCCTGTTCTTCCACCTGCGCTTTCCCATAGTTCATCATATTGAAAACATCCGGCCATCCCAGGTATGCCCTGCTAAAAGGTGAAAACTACTGGTGATAGGACCAAACGCCAGGTGCAGAGATTTGATGGCGGTCATTGGCGTTATTAGCGAATATACATGTACAGAAAATAAATATCATAGTGAATATCTGAACTTACAACATGATTATATTTAGCGTCCCAAGCTAGTTCAGATGTGCACTGTGGCAGACGTCTTTAATTGTTGATAAGACGTGCATCTGGCAGTAAATGTAATTTCTAGATTTATTTACAAACGTCTAATATGTAAGTCAAAAAATAAAAATAAAAATGTCTAGAGGCGTTAGCGCACCGGATGTGTCTGGAAAGTAGTTTCATGATTCCTTGTAAAAAAACTTACCGTTACTTCCCCTTGCCTCTTTTTTTTTTTCCTTTTAAAAAGTGGGTCACATTAACTCTTTTCGACTTGTTCTTTCCAATCGAGTAATTTCTACGTTTTACGAAGTTTATATTAACTTACTCTATTTCTTTCTGCTATGTTTGGATCTTGCAATTGAATTTTCGACCACATCTACTTATCCGTCATCAAATTTTACCTACTAGCTCATGCGCGATGTCAATAAAAATTCACTATAATTTTATTATATTTTTTAAAATGTACTAACCTAAAGGGAGATAAACCTTTTGTAGAGAATTGACAACTATGTACTGGATTTGGTAATTGACATTCTCTTAATTTCCATTTTCACAAATGATTTTTCCTTCTACAAAAACAAAAGGTTAGACGAGGTGAAGTGGTTTATATGCATCAGCGGTCGAAAATGATTGTAAAAGTTTAAGACTTCATAGGCGAAACAACACCCAAATGCTCTGATTTCTCACTACCAATTGTTTGGACTAAATGTCTTCTGTGACCTAGCCAGAAATTATTTTCTACATTTTAGTGCATTCTAATTTTTTTAAAATCTAAATGTATTGTTTTTTTTTATTATAAATTATTAATTTACTCCTTTCCATTTATCGCGATTGATCAAAGTCATCTCATCATTAGGCCTACTCTCAGTAATCATTTAGTCCGCAAGAATCTGTTCCTTCTCCTTTTTTCAGAGCTCCATCAGCATTTAAAAAGATAAATCTACACTGCTGACTAAAGATTAACCCTATCACTACTGACTTAAGATTAACCCCTTCACACTAGCTGGTTTATTTTTGTGATTTTCTTTGTTTTTACACTAACTTTCAGCCTCTGACCTTGAACTTTAGCATTGGAACTCATCAAAATGCGTACAATAAAGTGTCGAGTTCATTGCCTCGTTCTAGAAACATATTGTATACCACGACCTTTTAGAAGACGTTCAATATTCAAACACAAACACTAAGTCAGACTAAGACAAGTATGTGCAAGGCAGATAACCGATACATTTCTCATCCCAGAAGTAGATTCATTTCCTCACTAGAAGTGTCCCAGAAAGCTCCATAACCAGTTCCTGCGCAGGTTCTGGTGGTTTGATGAGTCACGTCTGATGTCGACGCATTCTGTAGGTGCTCTTCAAATTATTGTATTTCGTTGGCTGAAGATCTTTGTACGTAAATTTCGTCACCGACTTTTCTAGCATTGACGTGTAGTGCTATGTTAGTCTATGTTTCTAAACTGTTTACATTTATTGTTTGGAAATGTGTCTAAGAATAACGAACACTCATATAACACATGGCACAAACATTTAGATACAAATTGATTTGAACTAAGTGCAGAGCAGATGGCTGGAGGAGATTTTTATCAAATTAGCTGCGAATCATACTTAGTTGCGAATGTTAAGATTAAGTGTTCAAATCAAATAAAAATCCCCAGTTAACAGTTCAGCTTTATCTTTCTCCAGTTAATAGATCAACTTCATCTTTCTCCGGGGGGGGGGGGGGGAGAAGGGATCTTAAAGACGACTTGTCTGCAGCTTAAACTCTTTCAAAACTAAAGTTTCTATTGTAGAATTATATTGTGGAATATCTTGTGCTCTTAGTTTTTAAGTTTACATGGAATCTAGTTTTTTAGTGCCCCCTGAACGGGGATTAGCCGCTAATAGTTTTGTGTGGTCTGTCTGTCCGTCCGTCCGTACCGTTTAGATCTCAAAGACATTAAAAGATATTGAAAATCCGATATCATGTAGTTTTAGATCTATCAATGTTCTGATGCAACGGCTATTTTTTTCTTATCTAAAAGTAAAAAGTTTTGTTGTTTTTTTTTAAATTATCTATGCATTCAGGTTGTTGTTTTTTTATAAAACTACACCATTTTCACAACTATTCACTATCAATAGTAGAAAATACGGGAGACTATTTAGTTAGGGAGGAGTCATTTCAGCATATTATCATCTCATTTCTGGTATTTTTAAAAAATGTATTACTAAATTTTGCATTTCTGTCATATTAGCTACTTACATTTTAAATTAAATACTTACTTTTGTATTAAAATAGAAAAAAAATGTATTTTGTATTCATAAAATTCGAATTTATTTAAAACAACAATTAATAAGCAATATTTTATACTAGGCCTATATACTCGAAGCATAATATCATACACTATAAACTCTCTCTCGCATTTAACCAAAGGGGAATTTTCTTCTTAATGCCCTAAATGAGGGATTGACCCTTTACAAAACAATTATATAAATAAGAATTAGATAATCATTAAATAACATCTGTTAGGCCACGTTCGTATTGAACTATATTATATTTTCATATCTATTAGTTCATTGTATACATATGAATAGTAACAAAGGATTGTAGTTTTTGATTGTTTGTAATTTACAGTTTCTAATATTCTTGCCTGAGCCTATCGCTTCAGAGGGCAGATTTAGAGTTTCTGTTTCCACACAAACTGTCTTTATAACCTTGTTAAATTTTTATTTTACATGGAGTCTGAATTTTTAAGTTAAGTGCTTTTTTGTACTCAATGATGGATTGCCTAACCTATTACTACCAGCTCGCACCTCGATGCAAGCTAAATCACAACTGCAAAGATACTAAATGTCTCAAACAATTTTATTTTATAATTAACCAACTTCAATTTTTTAAATTATTGCTTTATGAAGCAGTTTCGCATTTAATATTTTAATTCTTAATCCGCGCAATTTAAAAAAAAAAATCAATTTAAACAAATTAATAAAATAATAAATTAATAATAAACGTTAAAATACAGGAAAAGTTATAATTTTCCCCCACATTGAAAAAGGTGCCGGTACGCCGTACCAGTGCATGCCGTCACAAAAATATCACTGTGTATATTTATACCTTTAAAAACTATCAGTGTACCATTCACCCAGATACCCCCTTCTTCCCCCCCCCCCCTTTTTTTTCCCAACAGATCCAGACAATTGGTAGGATCGAATGGTATTGGGAAAGCTAAAAGACTGAAATTTCGCTAAACAAAAACAATTGGTCAGATTTATTATGGCTTGTCTATAATCTAGATCTATTATAATTTAAATTTTACATTTTTTAAAATTCCTTTGCTATATATAAGGCACGTGGTCATACGTTATAAGGAATGCCATGGTAGGTATGTGTCAATACGATATAGTGTGAGGGTTGCAAGTGTGATTATGTGGTTATATTTGGTCATGAGATATGTGACTGCATGGTGATGTGAGCCAAGTTGTTCGTATCTGCGTACGACTGGGACGGGTTGATACAACGCAGGTGACCTCGGCGTGCACCAAAACACAACAGATTTGGTCTACATCAGCCACTTAGATCTACCTAGGTACAGGTTGAACTTTGACCTAATTCGTGCTTAACTGAATCCAGGTGAATTGAATGTGTTGCAGAAGGATCTGTGCGTGAGTTAATCTTCAGAGGAAAGCAGAACAGCGCTCACCTACAAGTGAAGTCCGAGATTCTTTGCGTATTACATCTATATGTGTGTAGATCTGGCCATGGTGTCTTGTATGTTGATTTGTGTCTTGTATGTTGATTTGTGTCTTGTATGTTGATTTGTGTCTTGTATGTTAATTTGTGTCTTGTATGTTGATTTTTATTAGTGTACGTCTTATATGCTAAATTGTATGATTTGTATATTCGTTTGTGTCTAGTATGTTAATGTTTTTGTCTTGTCTTATCCATGCACAGACGTATATTTGTATGCATGTAGATCTATTAATCTCTCTTTCTGTCTCACACTCTTTCAGTGTATGTATGTAGATCTTTCAATCTCTCATTCTCTCTCACACTCTTTCAGTGTATGTATGTAGATCTTTCAATCTCTCATTCTCTCTCACACTCTTTCAGTGTATGTATGTAGATCTTTCAATCTCTCATTCTCTCTCACACTCTTTCAGTGTATGTATGTAGATCTATTAATCTCTCTTTCTCTCTCTCACTCTTTCAGTGTATATATATGTAGATCTATCAATCTCTCTTTCTCTCTCTCTCACTCTTTCTCTGGTCTGTCCCTATATCACATTTTCCACAGTTATCTTCTCCTTGTTTAACTTGAATTCGATAGTCCCAAGTTTAGAGTCTTAGTACATGTTTAAAAGATCTTATCTTATCTTATAGATTACAGACGTTATTTCAAAAGAGAAAATAATTACGTCCTACGCATTTCATCTGTTAATCTAGTCATGCATATTAATCAGTGACTTAAGCTCTGCCAAGTCATTGGTTTTCCGGGCAGATTCAGACAACCCATTCTATTCTCTAATAGCCTACTTAGTCCATTACATATGATTACATATTTCACATACGCTACTAAACTGCAATGTAGATGTTATGAGCTTGTATTGAATATCATCTGTATTATAACTCTATCCGATCTATATTTATCAAGGAATTCATTTTATAGTAATAGCTTTTTTCACTCTTAATGTACATAAGGACTCTATAAAGAACCGCCTCTTGTATATAATCGAGCCCTTTGTATATGTTGTTTGGCGGGTCAATTTGTTCTTGAAAAAGTATTTTACGTTCACCACTCGAAAAGAGGACAATTGTAATGAAAGGGAGGCAACCTTAATGGCAAGGAAGATAAATGGTAATAGTAAGGGAGACAAACGCGAGTTCCCAGCATTCTCTGACAGCAATATGTATAGCGTCAATATGGCTAATGTTAACAAAACATCTTTATCTGCGCGCCACGTGGTACACAATAATGGCTAATGGCTAAATGCCATCGTTCATATAGGCGGTACGTCAAACAAAGAGGGATAGATGTATCAGTGAGTGAGCCAGAAAGTTGATCTTGTCCACGGCAAACATCCAGCCTTGTCGGTGCCAGTTTTCTTTGATACGCACCTCAACTCACAATCTGGGGGAGGGGGTGAGTGCCAAGTTAGAATACGTCACAATAGACGTATACATTATTAATGCATTGAGAGGGAGAGAAAGAGAGAGAGAGAGAGAAAGAAAGAGAGTATCTTTTTTAAGTCTGATCACTTTGTTTTCAGTCCGTTGCACATGTGTTATAAAACATCGGGTGCAGCAGCGTCAGTGAATTGAGAGGGGGAGGGGGCGTAGGTCTTTGCGAATTTGTTTTTTTATTGAAATAAGGAAGAAGAAAAGAAAAATATGGACGCGGGTTTTTCCATAATTCGAGGGGGAAAAAAAAGAATGATAAAGAATATATTGCTTCTTGAGTCTCTGGTGATAAAAAAAAAAACGCTTTGATCCTAGGTATAAAATTACATTATCAATAAAAGAACTCAAAGAAAGGATCGTCCAAAGAAACGCTTGCTGGACAACGTGAAAGAATGGATCGGCCTCTCTCTTGATATGCCGCTAAAAAACGGCTGATTTGGCTACGCGAACCCTCACGACACCCTTAGAACGCAAGTGAATCCCTTGTCTGTGAACTGATAAAACATGAATATATTTATGTTGGCGTTGACTATAAATGTTAATGACAATGTTTTCGGTTCCGAGTATTAGTATCGACGATACACAGCTGTGCAGCTGCTCTAATATAAGAGTTTTTTTGTTTTTTTTTATTGGTCCACAGCCGGAAAATATTTTGTGTCTTACACGAGAAGGCAACAGAATAAAAATCATTGACTTCGGCCTGGCTCGCAAATATGACCCGAAAGAAGATCTCAGAGTTTTGTTTGGAACCCCGGAGTTTGTCGCGCCAGAAGTGGTCAATTTTGACAGGATCTATCCATCTACAGACATGTGGAGCGTTGGAGTGATCTGCTACGTCTTGTAAGTATCTCTTATCAGTCAGTCAGTCAGTCAGTCAGATTTACATTCTGATGGTAGGTTGTCGAAACAGGTGAACAGGCAGAACTAACTGCAAGGAAATGTTGGGTGTAAACTGGTGGATAGGCTGATGGTAGCAAAGACAGAACTATTGATAGATTATTACTATTATTAGATTATAGGCCCCTATTGAATATCTATGGCGGATAATTATAAATAGCTGGCATTTTTTTGGTGTACAGAAGGTCAAATATATTAAGGAATTGTGTGGTGCACTTTTTGGCACTGCAGTTCAATTTCGAAACTTTTCCGGTTGTATTACAAAATATTTTATAGAATTTGTAAGTAGGCTATATTAGAGTGGCGGAACTAGAAACAAAAAGGCAACCAACTAGATCTAGTCCATCTTGCTTTAATAAAACAGAATTCATATGAAGATCAACTGCTACTCTTGAGATAGGACTATCAGAATGTCAACAGTTATCTCTCAAATTTAGCGTCTTTGACACATTTCTTTATTTTAACATTTTATTTTCATATATCCACTCTTACTCATTTCATTTTCATGCACTCTCCTTCTAGTAGGTGACAATGTTCTTCCTCTTCCCCTTCCCCCCATTTGATCCATATTGTGACCTCTTCTTGTTCTTTGTTACCGTATTATTGCTTCAAGACTATAATCCGAATCTTTAAAGTCAAAGAGCAAGTAACTGTATTTAAAATTTAGCATGAAAAAAAAGTGATCAAAAGGATGAAAAATAGAGGGAGGGGAGCAACATTGTAGATAGATAGATAATCCTTTTGATTGATAGATCTTTTACTCATTCCAAGTTATTTTTTGTTTTCTCAGATTATCTGGTTTATCCCCCTTTATGGGAGAATCTGAGTCTGAAACATTGTCCAATGTTACAATGGCTAAATGGGACTTTACTGCTGAGGAATTTGAGAGTATATCCAGTGAAGCTAAAGACTTTATATCAAAACTACTAGTAAAGGAACCAAGGTAGCTAGATCTAGCTTTAAAAAGAACAAAGATCTGAAGATGGCAGATAAGAAGTGTGTGAAAGGGAGAGTGAAAGAGAGTAAGAGAGAAAGACAATCTGTTGTTCAGATCTCAGTCTGTTTGGTTTTATACTTATAAAGATGGCTTATGGATGGCTGCCTGGTCATGCGGTTTGCACACTGGACTGTCGTTTGGACTTATTGATGGTCCCGTGTTCAAACCCTGCCCGCTCCCATCCCCCTGTGGGTCCTGTGATTGGTTTGGACTAGGAAGTAAATTATCTTCAACTCTAAAGGAACATCCCAAACATGTAAAACATTTTACAAACACTTAGAAAGTGTTTTCCAAACTGTGTCCCAACATTTTTGGCCACTATCCCCAATTAAACATAGAAATTACAACCTGGTTCAGTGTATGTGCTTTTTTCCAAATGTTCCAATGGTCCTGAGCACCTTCCAACCTGCAGGAATTTGGCGCTAGGAGGTGATAAATCTACTAGATCTAATCTTTTATTCTAGAGGAATGTACAAAACTTGTACCCTTAAAATTATTTTTGGTTGGAACAAAATACTTTGTACAAATTATGTTGTTTTTTTTATGTATTGTAAGACTGATATTTGAAACTTTTTCTCACCAAAATAATTGTGTATATTTCCCCTAGACAACGAATGTCAGCACCAGATTGCTTGGAACACCAGTGGCTGAGGGTAAGTCCACATTCAGTTTGAGAATTTCCTTTTGTTTTTAATTTTCATTTTATGAATATTTTGGTCATTAACTCTTGTACACAACTGTAACAAATTTTGTGAGCATCAACTTACATTTCAATGATTTCTTCAGAGATCAGTCAAACGAGAAGGAAAACTTCTAGAACGATCTCTGTCAAAAAAGAGGCTGAGAAAATTTGTATATAGAAGAAAATGGCAGGTAAGTTTGAAAATAAAATAACATATTGCAATCATGTTATAAAACTTTTCTCTCTGAATTATTTTTTTTCTTAAATATTGTTGTTCTCAGTCTTTGAAAAAATTAAAAAAAAAAAAACTTGATTATTATTTTAATATATTTATATATTGTTATTTTTGCAATGTATCTTCCAATATAGCAAAATCAAATAAAGACAACATAAATACAATAAAGATAACTTTTCTCATTGCTTTAATTATGTTTTTTTTTGTAACAGAAAGCAATTAATGCTATGTTAGCCTTGAGACGAATGGGTGTAGCTCTCTCATAACATTAGTTCACTATTTGGACCTATCAGCATGCTGGTAAGATCTCAGTGTTAGAATATTAATCTTATTTCATCTTGTGGAGATTCTTGTCTTTGATAGTGTTAATGTAGGGCCAAAATATATTTAAATAAAAATTATATTTGTGTGTGTGCCTTAGCCATAAGACAATATTAACTGTGATGCATTAAACGATTTTTTTTAGGTCAGTCTGGTTGATGATAATCATTGTTTTACTAAACAATTTTTTTTTATAACTGGGTGATCAAATATATAGAAACCTAGAGCTTTTAAAAAATAAAACCCATATTAACTGTGATGCATTAAACGATTTTTTTACATCATTCTGGTTGATGAAAAACATCATTTTACTAAATAATTTTTTTTTTATAAATAGGTGATCAAATATATAGAAACCTAGAACTTTATTTTAATAAAATCCATAAGATCTTCTCTTAAAAACCTATCATTATAAAACTAGTATGTTTGTAATATTAAGAGGAAAAGAAAAACACAGAATAATAGATTGAGAAAGAAAGATATAGGGAGACTATAACACATAAAACAATGAAATTTGAAAAAATAAATGAATCAGTATCCTAACTCTTGTCTTATGCAAGCTATGCTCTGTTATGATAGGGCTTTGAGTCTTTCTTTCTGATCTAGTGCCATATCTCAGGTTGGATATCTTTTGGGTTTCCAAGTAGTCTCCATTTAAAGCTTAGAGATCCAGAATCAATGATCTGCCGTGAGAAAATCTGACCATTCCCTGAATCACATTAGCTTGTGAAATATGAAATAAGTAATGTAATACTCATGTAAAAAAAATAAATTTTTATGTTTTAAAATAGAACTTATTATTGCTATCATGATGTTATGTTTATGTTTTGTTATCGTCTCATTCACTTTGCTCAGATGAACACAAGACTACCCATGAGGCACTCTGCTGGCTACATTTTGATTCAGAAGTATTTTTTTTAGTCCAGAATGCTTCAGACATTCTGAGGAATAAATGCACCAGCATTCACTTACAACTGTAACAGGTTTCAGTATGCTGTCATGACATTGACTTATAACTGTAACAGATTTCAGTAAGCTGTCATGACATTGACTTATAACTGGCTCATTGTAATGTTGCTCTGAGAATGTTAATTCATTTCCATCTCTGCCAAATTTTTTGTTTCATCATGTACTCTGAAGAAGGTTAGAGTTATATCAATAATTAATGAGAAAATTGTTTCATTTCTTGCCCAACTGTTTAAAAATATTAATGTCAAATTTAAAAAAATAAATATTTGTAAATATTTATCAAAAATCTATCAACAATTCTGAAACAGTCTGAAATATTTTATTTCATTTGTACTTTCATAAACAAAACTATCATAGGTCTACTGATATTTCTTTTAAAATGTCATGACACTTTTACAGGGTTACATTTCAATCTTTGTTGTTATCTAGATAATACCCCAGTTTCATGCTCTTATGATATTTACATTTTTTATCTGTCATAATTTGATGGATATTTATTGAAGTGTCTGACAAAAACTAATTACATGGTAAAAAACAAAAGTCAAAACATATCTTTTGACACTTTTGAAAGAATTTTCAATTCTGATTAAATTTTTTTTTTAATTTTGTATTCGGTAAAAATAAAGTATAATGATTTTGTACTAAAATATTTTTCTTCAAGTGTGTATAATTAATTAATTTATCATTAATGGGAAAAGTTTTTGTCAGACAGCATTATTTATAAAATGTTGAAAATAAAATTTGTCTATTTCATTTTTGAATATTATGTTATGAGCTCACATGTAAACATTTATTTATGAGAACTTTGATTTTGTGTGTGTTTGTGTGAATACTTTAACAGTAAAATGTGAATTTAAAAAAAAAAGTGATATTTTTGCAAAATATTTTTTTTCTTGGCAAAACATTGTAAAAATCCCGGCTTATGACTGTTGTCAGAGATATTTTACTTATTGAAACACATGTGATCTGTATTATTACAATTTGAATTATGGTGTGGATGCTTAACACATCTACAACTTTTGTGCTTCAATTATGTTTAAGAAATCATCAAAGTTAATATCACAAGTTTTGTATGAAATCTGTGTTTTTACTTAATGAAAAGTTTTTTTACTGGTGAGCTACAGAAATGACTCTGGCTATGCTCAGATTACTGGTATGAATTGATCACAAGTTTTGTATGAAATCTGTGTTTTTACTTAATGAAAAGTTTTTTTACTGGTGAGCTACAGAAATGACTCTGGCTATGCTCAGATTACTGGTATGAATTCCTTTCTTTGTATATACCCCTAATCTTGTATGTGAATCCTTATCCTGATCTATGTAACTGATCTATGTAACTGACCTATATAACTGTTTGAAAGTTTAGTTCAAGAACAATTATTTAGTTTTCTGGTTTTTAAGATACTTGGATAGTACAATTATCAATACTCATTATAAGCATATTGAAATTAAATGTAGCTATAACTGCAGAAGACCCTCCTTTAATTAAGAAGAACAAATCTAATGAATCATTAGCAACTACATTAATTTAGATTGTGGAGGGGATAACCATAGAAATAGGCAGTGAGACAATTTTAGAGGGTTCCTTCCTTTAGTATAGAATTTTTTAAATTTTGATATTTGTTACTAGCAATGTGAATATCTATTGTCTGTCTTAGAGTTATCATCATATTTTGTTTTTACTTTTAAACTTTGTAATTGAAAACAAAAATGTAAAACCCATGTATTAAGATCTCTTAAAGTGTACAGATTTAATCAATGATGTCTAAGATTGCTGATTTATTTTTTGTCTTCAAATGTTGCTGGATAAAATGATTAAATGTGTAGATATGAATTTTTTTGCTTTAATCTTATGAGAATTTTATAGGTAGTCATTTGAGCTTGAAAACTTGACAACTGTAAAATGTGTAAAACCATCCATGTAAATGTGTACAGCCAAAAGATTGTAAAGTACTTACACTGACAGGTTTATTTAGGACTATGGAAATGAAGGCTCCAACTTTATTTCTCACCAAAAGAATGAATTACTTCCAAAGTGATTTCAGTTTATACAAGGATGAAATATTTAGTTTTCTAAATTTTGTCTTATTATAAAAAAGTTACAAGAAATTTGTGGCAAATTTTTTTCTCCTGATTGTTTTTAAAAATGAAAAAAAAATTAGTCCTTTCACTTCTATAAACATATAATAATTGATAAAAAAAATTATGTACCAAGTAATATATTTTATAGTAATATGCAATGAATCTGGTATAGCACAAAAATTCCATATACTTCTGTAAATGATGTGACCAATTTTTTTCTCTCTTGATTGAATACTTTCTATTTTTATGGAAAGATTTTATTTTATATTAATACTAGCAATAGAGATTAGATTTTTACAAGTTTGTCAAATATCTGGAAAAATTCAAATTTGTAAAGTAGTATTCACTCTCTTTCAGAAATGTTGACATGAATATTTTGCATTAATTCTTTAAGTTTTGGTTTAGGGTAACTTTTAATTAAAACATTATTATGCAACTCTAAAAGTCAAGAATAAATTACAGACAATGCTCTTCTTCTCTTATTTGCAGGCAACCTTAATTCATAGTTCAAAGTATTATTAAAATTTTATATTAATTCCTCAAATTTTGTTTTGCTGTTGATTTCTTGAGGTGTCATGTTATTAGGTTCACTTTTATGTTTTATTACAAATATTTTGTCCTTTAGTTTAAACCTTCTGAATGTGGTGGGCAATATTGTGACAGGAATTTTTTCTTGGAATAATATTTTAGCTGGACCTTGTAGCCATATATCAAAAGAAATGTCTAGGCCATTTGTGTAACTATTGAATTCTAAATTTAATTGCTATCGGCTTCTAAAAACACTTTTACCTTCTACTTTTCAATCAATTTACAATTAATTTTTTTATTAGTTAATAAACTAAACATAAACTTATTGAATTCAACTCATAAATTTAGCTTAAAAATTAAACTAAGTGTAATGGGTTAAATAATTCCATTAGCTCTGGAAAAAAAAAATTTGGTTGTTAATTTAAGTGTTGATTTTTCAACTATATTAAGCATAATGAATACATTGTGTGATGTCAATGTGTGTCAACTTAAAAGTTGGCCCCTTTTTCTAGATATTTATTGCAACTTTATAAATGATACAGGCCTCCTTCAGTTGTAGAACAACTATGGTTCATCTCGAACACTTTTTCATGTGACTGTGGAGCCCTATTTTGAAGAGACATTCCCATCACATATATATTGCAATTTAAGATGGCTTTCGCTTTGGTGGTAGAAGAGCTGGCTATTTTTCATATGGCATGTTTTTCTTGCAGAGCTGAGGCCCATGTATTTTCACAGTCCATAGCTTTCTTGGTCACCGTCTCTCTCCATCTAGTGTGGTCTAGGTCTATGTCTTCCCAATGGTCAGTATCAATGGTGACTGTTTCTCTCCATCTAGTGCGGTCTAGGGCTTTGTCTTCCCAACGGTTAGTATCAATGTTCACTGTTTTGAGGTCCCATTTTATTACATCCACGTAACAGAGTTAGGGACGACCAGTATTTCTTGAGCCAGACATGATTTGCCTGTAGAGAGTGACTTTAGGAATGCGATTATCTTCCATCCGGCAAACATATCCGAGCCAACGCTAGTGGTGTTGTCTGAGGAATGTAAAGATGCTGGGAAGACCCATTTGCGCAAGTATCTCAGTATTGCACACTCTCACTTGCCATGTGATTTTCAAGATCCTTCGGAGGCAACGCAAGTGGAATGAGTTTAGTTTTCTATCTTGCCTTGCCTAGGTAATCTACGACTCCCTGCTGTACAGTAGCATTTTCAGAATGCATGCCTTTTAGATTAATTAGCAGCAAAGGTTGTCATAATCCGAAAGTATATCACATTTGAAACAGTTCTTAGACTGATGTGCAGAAGTGGGCAATGTTATCTTGCTATTTATTGTAACCACGGTATACATCTTAAGTTTCTAACCTCAATAAACATCTTAAAATTTTAGCCACCTTATACATTTGAGAGTGTCTTCAATATAATCTATACATGATAGTGCAATAGAATTATTCAGTTTAACTTATTACGCAATGTTATTTCAATGTCTGATGAATGTAATGTAGCCACTAAAATCTACTATTGGTTAGATTTAAGTCATTCAATGTGTAGGACAAAGAATGAGACATTGAAAGTCTTACTACTATTAATCCTATTGCTCCTTTTTGACCCACAAAATCTTTTATCCTTTAACTTTTTTCTCATTGAATGCTGTCTAAATCAAAGCACTTGACAAAAACTATTGAAAGAATGGACTAAAAAAATACATGTACAAGAAAAAAAAAGTCTGCAAAAGAAAATAAACAAAATAAATTTTTATTTACATAAATTTAATATAATTAAAAATATAAATATATTGGTACTTTGAATAGAATTCATCGACAGACTAGTTTGAGTCTAGTGTACATTCATAAAGTCTACAAAGAACTGTAAGCCTGTACAATCAGTAGATCTTAGATTTTGGATGACCATACATTTAGCTGACAAAGTAATATGAAATTTTAACATAAGTTACAAGGACTACATAACAAATTTGAATTAAGTGTTTTTGTTCTCTTAAAATATTGCTAAGTAATTCTTGCTAAGTCACTTTTTTAGCAATTAGTGACTTAATTTAACCAATTAATTAGGAAAAAAATTTTTTTATGTGGTCAACAAACTCTCAGTGTGCCTGTAATTTCACTAACCAATTACAGACCTCTGATTTGCGATGGGTGAATTAGTTCTAGTCTTAGATTAAAAACCTTGATCCCTAATGGAATTGCATACTGAGAACTGGATCATCAGATGCATTATGTATAGCTTCAGTTTCTAACTGCTTGATATTCACATTGGACAATTAAGAAAAAAAAAATGTGTACATAACTGATATTTCTTTACATCAAAACTAATAAATGAAACTGGTCAAGAAATAAAAAAAAAAGATCTGTTTCGTACAAATAAGTACAAGGCTAAATGGAATGTGAAATAGTTATATTTTGTCAAAAAGTAGAAATGTTACAATAGTCAAGGCAATGCTGACATGTGAATGAAAGCCCATTTTAAAATGAAATTTTAGTTGCAGTGTCTATACCAAATCTACAAGATACTTTCTTTTCACATCATAATTTTTAAAAACAAACTTTATTTTAGAAAAAAATATTAAAAATTTAAGTACTTAGAATATACCAAAATAATGTAAGTGTGGGTAATGTGGTCAGATAAAATTATTAATAACACAGAGGCTTTGTGTAAGTAAATATGTTTCATACTAAACGATGTTCTGAGTTACATACAAACTGTAGAATACATATGAGAAGAAGTACAATGATCCCTCAGTCCTTTAGATCAGGATTCTTGTGTTTTTTACAACATTTCGGTGACACTTAATCTGAAAAGTGAGACACTTTGTTTTGTTTTATCCTTCAGAATAAATGTGTGTCACTTTGTCTCCAGATTGACCAAAACAAAATGGTTGCTAGATTATGACACATAATCACATTTAGGCAAAACATACACATTTGGTCAAAGATAAACTGGTCTCTGATTATTTTGCCAAGATCATCATTATTTAAAACAGTAAACACTATTTTAAAGAATGAGTTACCTAGAGAATTTCCTTTACAGTTTTCAAAAACTCATAATGAGAACATAAAGGATATAATATAAGCATAGACTTCCATAATAAAGGAAATGGTTTTCCTTTGTATAAAACATGGCTATTTTCATTGATCTATTACATTGGCTCTCATTGAGGAGATAACAAACCATCAGGTACTCCAGTTTTTAACAGTCAGTCACAAATAGTCAATAAACTGATTTTCAATTTCTTTTGTACAGTATTATAAATATTCAAATCCAGATATTTAACAAAATGGGAAACCAAAACTATTAATGCTATATCTCTTTTTAACTTTTTTCCACTTAAAACTACAGCTAATATAAAAGCTAAAATTCTTGTTTGTTTGTTTACTATTATTAAAACCTTTATTCAAAACTTATTATGCTTATTTTGTAATGAAAGGTTTTATTGAAAACTTGAACAGGAAAATTGATACAACAGAAAAAATAGCTAATTAATAATAATAGATCAAGCATTCACATTGAAACACTAATTGCATGTCACCACTGCATCTTGAATAAAGTCTTTGTAGAAAGAAATATTGATATGTTAAATAAAATATGCAGCAGTCGTTGCTGAAATTATAGCAGACGTTTAATGTTATGGACGGTTGAGTAAGATAGCATGAACAGGAGTGAAAACACTTGAAGGCTTTAAGAAGTTAAATAGAAGAAAAAAAATTGATTTAGTCTAAAAATTTTCTGAACTGTTCCTAATAATTCATTGTAAGTTATTTTATTAAAAAACATTTTATCCCAAACAAAACTTGATTTCAAATAAAAATTATACATCATAAAGTATTTTTTTTATAATATGTAAAACTGAAAAACATTTTTTTGTTTTAAGTTCTTTATTGACTCATGACAATGATTAAGGCACTTGAGTTTATAACAATACAAACAGCATTTATAAAAGCTGTAAGTTTTAACATGTAAAATATTAATCAAGTTAAATAAAAAAATCTTCAAAATAAAGAAGCATAGGCCTAATTCATCAAAAACAAAGTTGTAAAGAGATGTTATACAATAGATTTGTTATTAAAACTTAAAGACCCATCCAATAAACATGGTCACCTACAAAGAGATATGTCTTCCCTTTCTACACCTTACTAGTGTTTCTATGCATTGAGCCCCAACTGGACTCACTCTCTGCTTGAGATGTATTTAGCTGGCTTGGTAAATAGTCTTTGAGCCTTTTTGTCTCGCTACTTCCTGACTGGTTTGTGTGTTTAGTGGGTCCAGTCTGTCTCTTACTGGACAAGCTTTGAAGCTCATCCCGAAGGCTGTTAATCAAAGGCTGTGGTGAGGCTCCAGGACGTAGGCTCTTTGTAATCACATCTACTTCATCAAAATGTTTCTTCTCCCCATGCTGTGGGCCTGTGTGGCTGCGCACATCAATAATGTCTCTGGGGCTGGCATTTAAAGACAGAGGCGCCATATCAGCCAGCTTACTTCTCTCCTCCTGCCAGGCGCTTTGCCTTACATGAGGTCTTCCATTGCTGACCTTACCAGCCAAATGAGATACAGGCAGGTCCTGGTAAGAAGCCAAGCCATGGTAAGGCTCAGAGTAGGTGTCCATTGTTCTTAATGGTAAAGTGTTTTCATAGACTGGATTCTGAAATGTTTCCTGTCTTGTTCTTATGTCAGAACTTTGCTGCGCAGGGTTTCCATTAAAACCCTTATGTTTCTGGGGTCCAGATGGTGGCACGCTGTCCTCAAAGTTCTTTGTTTTGATAACAATTGGTTTGCCAGGTTCTGTAGCTAAATAAGAGTTTTTTCTCGACGGAGCAGTTTCAACAAATGTTGATGTTGTTAGTTTTTCTTGCTGAGGTGGCTGACTGCTCAAATTTGTCTAAAACAAAAAAATAGATGTGTTAGTAATTAAAAGGTTAAATATAATATTCTTTATAAATTAAGAAAATGTTTACTATATAAAAATACTACTTAGAAAAAAACAACAACAGAGGATGGCAGTGATGACTTAAATGAATACTCCTTTAAACATTTTTATCTTAAGACTTGGCTTAGAACCAAGAAGCTCAAAGTTACACTGGCTCACTTTGACTTCATTTAGACAATCCCTCATCTAGTCAATTTACTCAGGTGTCTTGGGGCAAGCTTGCCAATACAGCACAAAAAATAACTGGTTAAAAGTTATTCAATTATTATTATCATCATTATTTTTCTATAGTGCATCTCCATGCTGTTATAGCATGCTCAGTGCACTCTGGCCCCATTTCTTTTGTAGGCATGTGGGAGAGGTTTTCTATGCTTCTTATAGGCCTTCATCAAGCATAACTCAGCTCAAGTTAAATGTGTAATATAACAAAACTTCTAGTCTCCATTATATTTTGAAAAGCTCATGTCCACACAGTTGTGTAGCCAAGCTGTTCATGCCACTCTGCCTTATGTCCCAGAAGTAATATGTCTCTAATTAGATAAAAACACAATGAAAGGAAATTAGATGATGGTATGAAACCTGAAACTTTTTTCTAAGCTAAATTATGGTTAATACAAACGGAACCATCAAAAATGACACTAACCAAAGTTTAGCTGTGAAAATGGTTGTGCCAATAAATAATAATTGCAATAATTTTCAATAAACATGAACCAGGCATGTATAAGGTATATCTAGGCCTATATTTATCCTAAAGTTAATTAATATTTTAGTTGTTTTAGACTATTAGAAGTAAAAACATCATAAAGAATAATGTTTTTACTTTCACTGAATGATACTGTGAGAGATTGATTGATAAAAAAAATTGTGTTTTTATTAGATCTAGAGTTTCAAAGAAAGTAAGTAAATAGAAGCGTTTCCCACAGGGGATAGGGCATAAGGGACAGTTTGTTTCAGAGGTTCAGGGCTGGTAGGGTTAACAAACCTGAGTGCTAGGTAAGGAAATGGTGGCAATTTCATCTGAGGCTCTGTAAGGGCTCCAGGTAATCAATCCACTGCTGTCATACGGCTCATGTGTGCGCTGGACATTTATAGGAGTGTGTTTCTTTTCTGATACAAGAAATAAATAATTGACTATGAAAGTCAGTTTAGTTATAATGTTAATTTACACCACTAAAAGCAATATTAGTCTCAATGGTAGAGCAATAAGTATCTCAATCATATAGAAATATATTGCTTAATGATAGAGCAATAATAAGCTTCATAATTCAGAGCAGTATGTGTCTCTTTGGTAGACCAAATTGTATTTGAGCCAGTATTTCATTATATTTGACAGATGTTATTAATAGTAACTGCAAACATTCAATCACAAATATTTAAATAATAAGAAGAAATAAAAAAACAATTGAATAAACCAGTAAATTTAAGCTAGCAAGACAATACAAATACAAATATATTATTTAGGTTACTATGGCATTAAACAGAAGTACAAACAAACAAAAAACAACTGACAAAACAAAAAAGGATTTCTAAAAATATGCTAAAACTATTCAATAAAATTTTATAACTTTGTCAAGTGTGAAATAATAGCTGCCTTATCATGTGGTATGAGCTTCAGGCTGTAAATTATTTTTTATGACTCCACAATAACTGTCATCCTTTTCTTATTTGAAGAATGTCTGTATTTTTTAAGACTGTTTACCTTCAGAAGCTGAAGAATCAAGATCTGCTTGCACTGAATGGTCTTGCCTGGTGGAACAGAAATAGAGTAATGTTTACTTCTGTTTAGTCAGTTTTTAAATAATAATGTAATTACATCATTTGTTGAGTACATAATCACTAATTAACATCCATGCATAGTAAAAGATGTTTAATGCTACACACATATTTAATACACATAACTAATATGTTTTAAGTTCTTCCATAAATGTTTTACGGGACACACTCTGTTTCAAAGACTCTACAGGTGTTGAGAATGGATGTTCATTAGGTTAGTGAAAAATCAAAGATAACAATATTTATTTTCATTTAGTCAATTAGGTTAGTGACAAATCAAAGATAACAATATATACTTTCATTTAGTCAATTAGGTTAGTGACAAATCAAAGATAACAATATATACTTTCATTTAGTCAATTAGGTTAGTGACAAATCAAAGATAACAATATATACTTTCATTTAGTCAATTAGGTTAGTGACAAATCAAAGATAACAATACTATAAGAAATGTTCACAAAAATTATGTCTGAAACCATGAGATTTTTAGGGACTCAGTGATGTAAAGTTTTGATGATTCACTGTGTGTTTATAAGTCACATAAAATAGAAATTGCTAACAAATAAAATTTCACATGATATTCTAAAGAATGACATATGTCTGAACTGAAAAGAGCTGTGAATGCACTGACATAGATATTTCTCAGGATAAGGAAGTCCCTTAAAATTTGTTAAACACTAATTTCAGCATAAAACAAATGCAAAAAAAAATTAATAATAACAAATAAAAATTCTGATTAGTTTTATGAGAAGTTTAAAAAAACAACTATGAAAGTCTTGACTAATATACAAAAAAAATCTGATATCAATTATTACACTGATATGAATGTTTTTACTTTACTTATGAATCTTAAGATACAAATTTCAATTATAAGTAAATAGAACTTTAATCTTTAATCACATTATGTATGACATCATTTATGCTTCATTTTAACTTTAAAATGCAAAAAATAAAATTTATACCAATCTTTATATAAATTGTCCCCTCATTAAACTATTTCATTTAAAATTTTGTCTTCTGTACTTCACAAAACAAAAAATAGAATCAGTTTTTTCTTTCTGGGGATGGGAGCTGATATGGTTTGAACCCAGGACCATCAATAAGTCTGAAAAACAGTCAATTTGCACAACCAACTCTGATAATAAAGAACAATGCTAAAATTTGAAATGACCTGGGTGTGTTTTGTTTTGATGTTGAACTGCTGTATGCATCACTGCTGTCAACTGGTTGAACTTTGTTGCTATGGAAATAACAAGAAAGTAATCACCATGGGAACAGAAAGTAAAATGTAATACAAATAAACGATTTCTAAAGTTCATTTATGTCAGACAGAAAAAAGATTCACATCATTAAAAAATAACCTTTGATGCATATTTCTGAATTCATTTATAGAAATGTGTATTTCATTAAATAACCCTTGCAGCATTAAAACATTACAACAAATAAAGTATATCATGTCATTGTGTGTTTAAAGAATAACAAAAACACTAGTTTGATAAAAACTTGTCACTAAATGGGCATCAGTATTAGTAAAACAAAACAAAATAATAGCTACACAGTTTAGGGTGATTAGATATTAAATAAAAAAGAAAAAAATACATGACAAGGGGAAAAAAGGGATTTCTGGAAAGATGCTAAAACTGTTGTATACAATTTTATAACTGAATGAAATGCACGCTATATGAGAGACTAAGGTGAGAACATTTACTAGTGCTAATTGAATGGTGTAGAACACTAATAGTTTTTATGTATAGTTTTGTTATTGTGAGATCACTTCACATTGGTGACACAAAGAGAAACAAAATAAATGTCTACAAGACACCTTCGAATTCTCCAGGTCAAGGGCGTTGTTGAGCTAGCAGCAACAAAAGACAAGCAACGATTTGTTTACAATCAATAAACTTTTTTTTCTATTACATTTTGTGATAGGTTAATATTAACTAATCACCAGTTCATTGGTAATATTCTTGAATAATGGAATATAATAAATTTCAATTGTCTTAGAGCTATTTAAAATACAAACTTTATTTATCAAATCTTTGTTGTTTTATATTTATCTTCATCAACATTGCTGTTTCATTTTACAGATTTAGAAACTCTTACCTAATACTTGATTTGCTGTGAGAAATCAAAGAGAAAGCGTCATCCAGCAGTTTATGCATTCTCTCCCTTGCTTCCTCCAATGTCTCCCCCTTTGGCTCATCTGGAACAAAGCCTTCATTCTGGAAGTACACATTAATCCATAATTGAAAAGGTATTGAACAACTTCCCCAGTGCTATTCAGAAAAGGTGTTAATGAGTTGTGCACAATGGATTGGGTTGATTATCACTAAGATACTTTAACAGCACTACAAGTGCCTTGTTGGTTGTGTGTTAAAGCCTACACCACAACTGCTGACAAAAAAACTGAGATTGATAGTAACAGTTTATTTATTACATAGAATAGCTCATGTGACACAAAGCAACAACAGAAAACAAAGTTGCTAGTGTGATTTTGCGAAAAAAATAATAATAAAATTTAACGGCAAGAAAAAAAATTATTTATCATATTAATCTTTTATTTTCTGTGTTCAAATTTCTTCTATTCTTTATGATTTCTAAAAAAAATGTTTGGGTTCCTTGCTTTTATTTCTTTTTACTTTCAATTGAAATGAAATCTTTTGTATTTCTGTTGGACTTCTTTTAAAAGTGCAAATAAAACCTTCATTCCTGGCTAAGGAAATGACTTACAATCATTTATTACTTAGGAATCATAGACTTATGTTACTTAATATTCATTTAATACTTTAAAGACTTACCTCTTTTCCCTTCTTTTCTTTCTTTTTCCTCTTTTTCTCTTGTCTATATTTATAGAAAACATTTTTTGTTTAAATAATATCATTTGTTTTCAATATATATATATAAACATATAATGTTATAACTCTGCTCCTGCACTGACCAATACAGTGCACACCAATGCACTGTTCAACACTGGTGATGGACAGATAATGAGATAAACAAGGAAAGGCAGTTCATTCTGGCTAAGTGAATGGAGAAACAGATTGGGTAATAGTTGTAGAAGGGAACATTGCCTGCGGATGGTCCAGCAAGGTGAGTCAGTTTATGTAGACTACGGTTCTTAAGACAACCAGAAGATAGAGAGCAGCACAGACTGAAACTCTGTGCTGGTGGTCAGATAGTGAACCTTTTATCATAGAGAGCAGCACAGACTGTGACTCTGTGCTGATGGCCAGATAGTGAACCTTTGTCATAGAGAGTGGTACAGACTGTGACTCTGTTGGTGGCAAGATAGTGAACCCTGTAGGAACATGAAGACAGTGCCAGCGAAAGTGAACCCTGATTGCCAAGATGTTTATTGTCATCATCTCACATCTGCTATTACCTTGAAAAACATCATTAACCTTTTACCTTGTTCACTTATTCATTTGCCTCCATATATATATATGTTACATAGAGCTTAAATACACTAGATACATTAGACAAATAAAGGTTCATTTAACAGTAAGTTAAAGGAGTGTGGCTTGAGTTGTCTGACTTACTTTTTCTCCTGACTATCTTCGCTATCATGTGAAAGTCTAGGACCCAAAACTTTATCAATCTCACGCTGGGCACTCTCATAAACATTGGCGGTTAAGTTGGCAGGGGGAGACAGAGCTCCTTGCTCAGATTTCTTCTTCTCTCTCAGTCTCTGTTTGTTTTTCTTTCTTTCTTCTTCTGCATTCTCAAGCAGATCACCTTCTTCCTGTTTGTAAGCAGCACCAAAAAAAAAAAAATTATAAATATGCACAGAACTCAATCTACTTTGGTTTTAAATAAGATTAAAGACATATTGAAAAGTTGCTTACCTCTACAGTGGGTTGGGAGGTGAGTGTATATTCTTCATTGGAGAATGTTTTGGTCTGCAGGCTGGCCATTTGACTTTCATAAACAGATCGCAACTCTGTAAAACAATGCCAGCAACGTACATGGCATAAAGGATCACAAGAAAATCAAAAGGGCTGTCATTTCAAATGAGAAACAAAAGAAATAAAAAGAATGATGTTTAATTTGTTCCTCATACTTCCACATCCTTCAATTGAAAAGCTTGTTAAATCCTATGTCCACATTCTAAGCCAGTGTTTCGCAGTTAAAATACTACGGTAATAGTGAAGACATTTTTTGTTCTATATCCTGAAGATTACATTTGTAGCTTTAATTTTTTTTCTTTTTTAGTTACTTTTGTATAATGCAATGTTTATAACATGCTCAGTGTGCTATGGACCAATCTCTTTTGTGGACCAGTGGGGGAAGGGGTTATCTGGGAGTAGGTTTCCATGCTGTCTTACAGGTGGTAATGCCATATTCTGATTTATACAATGTGGAACTGTCCTAAATTGCAGCCTCGAAGTTGGTAATGCCATATTCTGATTTCTGATATCTACAAGGTGACACTGTCCTAAGGTGGCAGTGTCTTTGACTGCAGTCTACAGATAATACTGAATAGTGCTTTCTAAGATGCTGTAGAAGTGTTCTTATATCATTTTCTCTGACTACTTTGCAAGCATTTTCTTTCAATGAGTTGACCATGAAATGCAAGAGACAGTCATTCTGTGGACAATACCTGCTAAACAAAATTTGATCATGATGAAATGCTTGTGAGCTTCTGCTCAGGTCTTTGCTTGCCATTTAAATATATGTAAGTTTAATGAGGTAGGTCAAGAAAACTGCTAAATGTCATCTGTCAGGAAGCTTTAAATCTTATTTGAACAAAAAACATAACTAGAAGACTATCAGCTTTTACTGTGAGGCTATACTACATAATTTAAAAGGCATATTGCACTGGCTTATGCAACTTACTGGATTAAATGTTAACCTTTTATTTAATAATGTAGTGCTATAATAAAGAGTTCTGTGGGTTTACCTTCATTAGTATCCAAAGCTTTCTTTCTTCTCTTCTTTTGAGGTGTATCTTGCCGTAACTTTTTGCCAGGTTTTTCTTCCATATCAGTTTCTTCTTGGTTGTTTTCTGCTGGTTGTGTTACATCCCTGAAATATACAACAGCTAATTACACCAATCAGTCCATACAACTTCATTTTTAGCATAGAACATTCAGGTCACTATTTAAAAAAAAAATAATGCACAATTTTTTAATTTAATTAACTGAACATTAGTAAATCATTTAGTTAACATAACTAAACAAGAAATTACATTAATAAAAATTCAATATATTAAGTAAATAATACACATTACAAAGGGAGTGTTCTGGGCAATCAAAATGTTTTCATGAGATAAGCACAGAATTAAAATTAAAAATATTTTAAAGTCTGTGGATTATTTATTCAAGATAATTAATGTATTGTGTATTAATGTACAAAATTTGAAAATGATAATTATTAACTGCATGCAGGTACTAAGTAAAATCAAAGAAAACACATTAACATATATAGTTATGATATTGTTTAAAACAAAAAGATGAGACCTAAAAAAAAATATATTTTTATATATATATTATAACTATAATAAAATAACACTTTCATAATATCACCATACTGCTGGCATCTCTTAAATTAGAATGGTGGGAAAAAAAAAGGGTAGCCAAAATGATAGCCAAAACTACTTTTTACTATGAACACTGAGGTACATTGTACATCACATTTTCTATTTACTAAACATGAATTTAAATCAACAAGTCTGTTTAATCAAGAAAATATTTAGCTATTAGCTAATCAACTTCAATCATCAATTTTTAATCATGACTTACTTTTTCTTGTTTGCTTTCATGCTTGGCTTTATAGATGCATAGAGTGGATCATCATCTTCCTTCTCAGTGGATACAGAATATCTGCCTTTTTTAGATGCAAATGCAAAAGACTTTCTTCTAGCAGCAGGCTCATCACTTACATAAGTCTGAAATAAGTGAAACTTTATTGAACCAAAAATAACAAATTGATGTGCAACTTTCTGTAAAATGTTGAATCTTAAAATGAAACAAAAAAAAAAAAAAGAATCTGAACTGTGAGAGAGCTGAACAATATATATAATAATAAAAAAAATAAAAACACAAACTATCAGAAACTTTGTCAAAATCTATAAAAAAAAACTTTTTATGACAAACTTGTAGGTATTAGACCTCAGTATGTCTATATGTAAAACAAAAGTGTTTTTGTTTGTTTTTAGAATGCAACATAAATATTTCAAACTAAAATTTACTATCTTGCCTTTCTGTCCTTTTTCTTGGTAGACGCTTTAGTTTTTCTAGACAGAGGTAAAGATTCATGAAGAGATTCTGTCAATTCATTCTCTGAATCACAATCTTCTTCAAATTCAGTTATCTCTTCAACAACTTTCTTTTGTTTTTCTTTCCTCTTCTTTAAATCAGTTTCTTTTCCTGTGTTTATGTTCTTTTCTGCATTAACTGTATTTACTTTAACTGTATTTTCATTATTTTCTGACTCCACACTCATACGTTTCTGCGAGACACTGTCTTTGACATTTACACTTGAGGAGGACCAACAGAGTCCACCTTTGGTTTTTCTTGGTCTTTTATCATTTTCTATGATCTGATCGCTGCTAACAATGGAAGTAGAAGGGTTTCCGTCTATATCAACTTTCTCAAAGTTTATACTACTCTGTTTAGAAGGTGACTGATGAGTATCTTTTATTTCAGTCTCCAGTTCACTTACTTTCATCATTTTTTTTTCAACAAGTTTTTCATTGATCTGTTTTTCATTTTTAATTGCCGAAGATTTTGAAATTTTATCGTTGGTTAGAACAATTTGTTTGTTTTCAATCGGAGTGACTTTTGTTTCTTGGACTTGAACATTTTTACTGCCACCTTTACCAGACTTTGTTTTGACAAGTTTTGCTTTTTCAAACTGGTTCCTTCCTTCAACTTTTTTACCGTCATACAATTGTTTTGCTTTTAAATCTACAGCTCTGTCAGTCTGGCTAGATTGTTTTGTCAAAACTTCAGAGACTTTAGCTTTGTGTGTGTGTGTATCATCTGCCCTTTTACTGTTACTAGTGTCACCAGAAGAAGTTATATTCTCTACTCCTTTCTGCCCTCCAACAGTTCCTACATTTAGTGTAGGAGGGACTGGTGTAAGGACATCATGCCTGACTTCATTTCTGTTTCCTCCACACAGACCTGCAGATTTCTGTTTATTCTTAGAACTGGTATTTTCTTTCTCTTCTGATGACTTTATCAGTGATGGTTTAGTTTCTTGGTCTAGGACAGCAGTTTCTTTAACTTTAGTGGCTAAGGTTGAAGATGCGGTAGTAGTGGTAGCAGCTGTAGAGGGTGCAGTGGCTGGTACAGACTGCTCTTTCACCTGAACAGTTTTATTTCCACTGCAAGACATTATTTGTCCAATATAAACTGTCAACTATTCAAGTTTTTTTCTTTCTTTTATTAATGATTGTCATTCACAATTGTAGAAAATGTATATGTAGAATCAATTCTAGGCATGATCTAGCTATCTAATTGGGATGCAAGTGAAAGTTAACTTAACTTATTCACTGATAATTAGCTCCATAAGAATGTAACAAGTTATCCTAAGCTCTAGAGCAACAAGGTGCACATACATCTATATCTAGAATCTAGATTTAGACTTATAGTCTCTACTGAAGTATAGTAGGCCTATATAGAAAAAGGTAAGATCAACAGTCAACACGTCGGCTCACTTAGGCTATAATTTAAGTAAAAGCTATCATCTGAGCTAGCTATAGATCTAGATTTCTATATGCTTTTGCTAATCTAAATAGACCCAGATCTATATAGGCCTATAGATAAATATACATAAACACAGATTTGACTAGACTACAGTACAAGGCCTACTAGACTAGATAGTAGATCTAGACATCTCAACCAGACATAATCTAGATATCTAGTCAAGCTAGTATAAGTATTGTAATTAAAAGTGTACTAAATGTGACTGACTATTGACTATAGAAATCAATCTAGATCTAGAATAATCTAGATATATAATTAGATTCTTGACTAGAGTCTAGATCTATAATAACTTATCTAGAACTACACTAAACTCTATAAATATAATCATGTCTAATGAACTCTAATAAGACTAATACTCTAATTAATGTAGATCTAGATAAAAAAAAATCTAAGATTAGAAAAATCTAGATTTTAGATATAACACAGATCTAGATCACGCATTTTAAAATCAACTCTACTTTTAGGATATAGTATATATTTATAGATCTATTTTTTTTCTATAATATCTAGATCTAGACTCTATATCATATATTTTGTTTAGATCTATGTGTCTAGATTTAATTTTGTTTTTTCTTTTTATTATTCGAATCAATACTTCAGAAGACGAAATGAAACGTAAATACGGTAGGTTTATTTATTTACATAACTCGTCTTAGTAACTGCTTATGTTAATTCACAATTTTATTTGAGCAATAATTAAATTATTTTTCACATTGGGAATAACACTCTGGTCACGTTTCTGGCATCTTCAATAATAAATAATTAAAACGATCTGAGTGTCTAGCATGTTCAAACGAATGTTCTCATTCAACAAGTCTAAACTCTCTAACATTATCGATTAATCGATTTTTTTTTAAGAACAGCAGACGATTGCAGTACGAACATTGATTTTGTTACGTTAGTAGTGATCGGCGTCAACTTAAAATAAAAGAAATCACCTAAAGATCTGGATTTAGTTCAAATTCTGCGCACGACTAAGCAGTTGGTCTGCTTTTAAGTATGACCAAAATACGCGGTAGAGATGTAACCGTACTTATAATAGTCTACATACTCAACCTGGGCGACCCTAGAAATATAGGTATATTTAAAATGTGTTCCTGCACACGTGTAGCCTCTCTATAGTTGCTGGTGGCATTATTTGCTATGATTAAGATTCCAACTGATATTGGCGGCGGTATGGCCGCCGATTGTTTCCTTGCCTAGCCCTAGGGCCTGCATAAGAGTAAAGCCGCCCGTGACATACGTAGCCTACTCTGTTTTGTTTGTCTGACTTAAGTTAGTAGGCCTAACTAACAGGGCTAATTTTGTACAACCAATAAAACCAAAGGAAGTTGAAGATATTCCTTCAGAAATAAACAATATAATGATACAGTTAAGTCTTGATACAGCTAAGTCTTAGTATAGACGTATAGACTCATCTTTTCAGCTTAATTTGAGTTATTTTTACACAATTTTTAGTCAATGTAATGGTACTAAACACTATTTTTGGTCAATGTGATGGTAGTAGTATCATGGGACTATAAACTACGTTTGATCAATGTATATATAATGGTACTATGCACTATGTTTGGTCAATGTGTTGGTACTTATTTACATACACTATTTTTTATCAATATGATGGTACTATACATTATTTTGGTCAATGTAATGGTACTATACACTATATTTGGCCAATGCGATGGTATTATACACTACACTATACATAGGCCAAGAACCTTAGTCTAGCATTTGTTTTGTCTTAGAACAATTTGCGATCTTTCTAGAAGATGAAGCCACATCTTTATTTTCTAAACTTCCATCTAAGCGGGAAGCTTGGGTAATACTGTATTGACCCATCCAAATCGACAACCATCCCAGCCATTAGAGAGTAGACAAATATAAGCCAATGTAGTAAAATGTCATGAGAATAGAATCAAAATAAATGAAGACAAAGAAATGCCCTACGTGGTCTACTATGTTCATTAACTTCGTTGTGCTAATATTGATTTAAATTTACTGTTCAAAGCAGTAGTTAATATATGTAGGGCCTAAATGCTTTATGAGTGGGGCTAAGTCTTATTTGTTTTTTGCTTCCCTCAATATTTGATATGCATTTAGGCCTATGGGATATTAGGATATATGACATAAGCTTTTGAAGATAACAGAAGACTAAATGGTTGATGGCAGTCAGAGATTTCACAAGACATATGCTACACATGAAATCCAATCCCCCCAGATCAGCAGCTGTGCTGGTTTACCTGTGTTACTCATTGATTTGTATCACCATAATTCATGTTGACTAAATGTAACCTGTGACAGATTTATTTGGAGGAGGTTGTTGCAGCACTTCTGTCTTTTTTACATTTATGGTGAAGCCAAAGTTTATGCAGGCGTTGGCGAAGAGGGACAGGCTCTTTTGAAGGTCTTCTTCGTTTGGGACATTTAGGGCACATTCATCTGCGAATAGCAGGTCTCTGATGCAATTGTAGTTTACCTTGGTCCTTGCCTTGAATCTTTGGGCGTTGAATAAACTTGCATCGGTATCGTATACCAACTCCAATGCTTTATGTGCGAAAGGCACCTCCTCCAAATAAATCTGTCACAGAACCAGACATTCTTATAGATGGCCAAAAATTAGCAAACGTCAAAATGTTTGTCTATCTGGGAAGCACTAGATCAGCAAATGCCGACCTAGATGATGAGGTTGACTTCCGTGTTGCTCGTGCCAGTGCTGCTTTTGGCAGACTTCAAGGACAAGTGTAGCAACGGAGAGGACTCAGCATACCCACAAAACTGAAAGTCTACAGTGCTGTAGTTCTCCCGTCACTCTTATATGCATGAGAGTCCTGGACCCTATATTCCCGCCACATCAAAAAGTTAAACTCCTTCCACTTACGCTGTCTAAGGAGTATCCATAAGGTGCGTTGGTCCGACCTCATACCAGACACAGAAATTGAGCTGTCCAACATGAACAGTATCAATGCGACAGTAAAAAGGTCCCAACGTCGATGGGCAGGACATGTAGCCAGACTATCGCCTTCCCAAACGACTTCTATACGGGGAGATGTGTGCGGGAAAGCGCTCCAGGGAAGGTCAATACAAGCGGTATAAAGACACTCTCAAGAGCTCCTTCAAGGATTGCGATATTGACTTTCACAGATGGGAAGCACTCGCTCTTGATCGCTCATGGCGTGAAGCTGTTAGTCTCGGAGTCTCGAGATTTCAAGCAAGAAGAGTGGCCAGGGTGAAAGGGCAACGAACCAACAAAAAGCTGAGAGAAGAAGCAGGCCTATCTGCAACTGACCTAACCCACTCATGCCACGTATGCGGCCGGCTTTTTAAAACGAGGTATGGATTTTAGTCATCTTCGAGTCCACAGGATATGAGAAATGTGCTCATCTACGACCACGAAGGAGGAGCTATATATAAAAATGTATCGTGTGAAGCCCATATGTTGTTCCTTTCAAAAAGTCCATGAGCTTAAGTCATCTTTTACTGTGACAAGCAGTTGAAATGGTCACACAATGACCAAATGACATTTCCACTGCTGAGAAGCTAAGTACTTATTTGAAAACACAATTTCTAGGAACTTACTGAATGCCTTCACTAGGAACTTCCTTAAGAACTTAAAAATTCCCTTTTGTGTATACAATTACTGATTAAAGTAAAGACAGAAAATAGTGGTGTTCTACTGGACTAGTGCATTGTTCTATTGTAAAAGTCTAGTAGGACTAGACATATATATATACGAATTTGAAACCAAGTGCTGAAATAATTAGTGATAAATACACAAAACCTATTATATAAAAGCAGCAATAGTGACAACAATTTTAATGAGAGAAAATCACCATCTGCTCTTATTAAAATTTGGCATCTAGTGCATTTATAAATATGTAATGTGTAGGCCTCTAGGTCTAGAAATAGCCTTTAGCTATTGGCGTAGTGTCATAAAACCATCATAACAATCGATAAAAAGAAGAATTTTAAAAATCTTTCTGCGCACTGTAACCTATTTGTCTGGCTTATTTAGTCCACAAAGCAATTAAAGTCTTCTAAACATTTAGTGCCAGGTAGTAGGCAAGACAAAAGACAAAAAAGTTTTCTAAATGTCTTTAAAATGTTCAAATCAAATGTTTAATCTTAGCAATATGTCCCCAGGCTTATGTGGGTCCAATACAAAATATGTTCAGTTCATATGGTAATGGGAGAAAATGCTTATATGTAAGAGATTTGAAGAAATACTTAAGATCTTTACAATGTGGTTGGTGGTTATTGTAGGCCTACTATTGTGCTGACATGCTGCCTTTGTCTGATAAAAAGGATCATGTTTACACATAGGAGGACAAATTTTAAATACAATTATGTCATGCATGTCTATGTAGTTTCATATAATTCTATTGTTTATTTTTTCTTGTTCTTTTAGTGGGATACATTACCAGACTGTTTTGATTGACAGCAAGAGGAACAAAGAGAGATAACCAAAGAAATGTAGATTACCTTCACTGCCTCCATGGCTACTTGGTTGTCTTTCCCTTTGGCTTGAAAGCAACGCCCACAGCAACAGCATAAGATGAAGAAGAAAATAGCCAGGACAAGCACACCACCAAGCACACTTCCTAATATAATCCACTTGGTGTTGTCTTCACTGCTGGCTGGTGTTATGTAGGCTGTGAACAGTACAATCAAACACAGAAATACATTTAATATTGTCCTGTGGTGATTGGACATTTAAAATTTGTTTCTTTTTGTAATTTTGTTATCCTACATAGAATGCTTTAGTAACCATTGTTTGTTACCTGCCTTGATTTCAGTGAGTCAGTTAAAATATATTTAGGAACCATCCTTTGTAGGTCTACTTCCTTCTGAATGGGACTCTGTTCTATTTGGCCTCACAAATTCCGTTTTGGTATAATAATTAACAGAACCATGGTAAAAGAAATAATTAGATTTAATGTTTTATGGTTCCAGCTTAAATCTTAATGACATCTCCAGCAAAATTTTCGATGATTGAGCCCAAGTGAAAAGCTAAAAAAATCTCTAAATATACACAATGTTTATGCATTAGTATACTGCCAGGTCTTTTTCTGCATTTATTTAGCTGAGTTGAAGGGTGCTGATAATGTATGTTAACTTGTCAAGTAACCTATCTGGTTCAAATCTACACCTAAAAAAATCTCTAATGAATTGATAAACAACAACAGATGACTGACTTAAATGAAATCTTATCTTTTAAATTATGCTAGTCCTTCATCTTCACCCTGTCCCTTAGTATGTAGGACTGTTGGGGCACCAAATATAATCTGACAACCTTCTCTCTCCTTTCGTCGCAATCTTTTACCAGTGTTAGAGTCATTTATATAGACAAGCTCATCCATTCCTTCATAGTGTTCTCCCATGGCCTCCTCTGTCTGCTTTAACATTTTTTTCTTGGTACTGCTCCCTATAAAAAAACTTTAAATGGCCATAGACTCTTGTACTTTTGACAGTGGTCAGAAGGTCATTCTGAGGTCCAATTGCCATAGTGATCCTGTTTCATATTTCTATGTTTGTAATGTGGCTTTTGTATGTGATGCCATGAATCTTTCTGTAACATCTCAATTCCATGGCTAGTATATTCCTCTCTGATTCTGCATTCACAGTCCGAGATTCGCAAGCATAAAAGAAAGCCATCATGACTAAAGAGTACATCAGTAAATGATAGTAGGAATAAAAAAAAATTAAAAAAAATTAAAGTAGCCAAAGAATTGAATAGTTAATGTATCTCCCAACAAAATATAAACTACATGTACTTAAAACACAGTCAGTACCTTAGTAAATTTCAAAGCACTGAGAGGTACCAAGTGTGTTACCCAAGGGGAACCGCATGGGAGTTATTTAAGGTGATAATCAAGGACAAAACATGTAACTAAAATGTGCTTTATTAAAGTCAAACCACTCTCAAGATTGTCAGATCTTACTTCAAGAAGTATTTTTAATGTTGTAACAACACAATGCTAGGAACACAAGTATATTTGTTTCCAATACTCTTGTACCAGGTCCAATAAGTCAAATGAAACAAAAAGTTTGACACAGTGTAATGATAACATGTGGAAAACTGAAGATTACAAAAACAAAAGCTAATGACTTTGCATTTTAAAAAACCCTGTTAAAATAATGTAATTTATCAAAACATTTAATACAAGATGAAAAATGGCTCACGTTGAGCAGTCTGGGTAACCACTTGACCTGTCTGTATAGCCATCTCTTGACTGGACAAAAGATTTAGTTGGTCTGAAACTTGCTGAGCTGGAACTATTTGGCCATTTTCCTGGACAACATAGGTGGCATCAACTGTCAATGTGTCAGGTCTTGTAAGGGAGACAATCTGATCAGACCAAAAAGATAAACATATGTAATATTTTCAATAAAAGAATGCTCTAAAATACTCTAAATGAAAAGCTGAATATTGTCACTCTGCTTACAAAGAAAGGAGTCTCAAGTTTTCAATGCTTATGAATTATGTGAGGTTATTTTAAGAATCAGGTTGAAACTTGGTCTATGTTGCATTCTTCCTTATCTTTGGACTTAAAGACAATATTTATTATATGGTCTCTTCAGTCGCAATGTAACTATGAATTATCTCATAGAAATGATAGAAAAGCCTAGCTGTTGCCCACACAGCAGTCCCCCCGCCCTCTACAAACAGTTGATATGTCCAAACAAACGGCAAGTGTTGATAAAGTTGAGGATCAGGGACGTTGCAGGTTTTGCCAGGGTGTACCATTGTGTGCTATAAACTGCCTAAGGGTAACTGCTTCTGATTATTCTTCAAGCTTGACTCCTAAAGCCTTTCCCATGTTTGGGTATAGCTGCAAGACAACAGAGGTTTCAGAGTTCCTTCTCCTAGATGTGTAGCAAGCCTAAGATAACAAGCACCACCTGCTAACTGGTTTAGGCAAATTATTAATATGCATTTTAGTATGTTTGGGAATCTAGCTAAGGTAGTTATTTCATTATTGTGCTAGACACACTAATGGCCACAATATGTTTACTATGTGTGTCCCTAAACTGTAAGGGTTATGTTGATTTAGAACAAATCAATGTTTTAATTAATTGTATTTGGCTTTACACTTCAATTTGTTTGTTTATTTGATGTCCAATGTAAATAAACACAAATGCAATCATTCTGAGTTTTAAAAAAAAAAAGAGTTACCTCCACTTGAACTGTGTTCTCCAGGTCTGCTACTGAAGCTCTTTTTCTCTTTTTCAAAGGGACATAAGTGCCATTAAGTTTTTCCTCATTTCTTACTTTTGAGAGAGCATAAGCATTGGCCAGTCCTTTCTCTAAGCCATTCTTGAATTCTCTAGCCTGTATATCAACACTTGGTCTGACTTTGAACTCTATACACAAAATTATATTTTAATTTATTTGTAAAACCTGCAACAATATCTCATACAGAAAAAAAAAAAGTATAAAAATATACATCATGCACAGACAGTTTGAAAGTTAGTTGATTTCAATACAATGACTTAGCAGAATTTAGGTCATCGGTTAATATGCATGACTAAATGCATGACGCTTAGGATGTAATCATCTTTTTTGAAGTAACGTCTGTATTATATAACATAAGATAAGATAATGTCTGTAATGATGTAAATGTTTTTCTAATCCAGTGAATTCAATGAATTGTGTGCTGTGTCAGTTGGGTTTTTAATGGACAAAAAAAGAGTCCCTGTAATCACAACAAACTTCCAAATAGGATAAATAAATCTTAGAATAGAATCAGATTTGTTAACATTGAGACTATTTCATCTTTAAATACTAGGAAATGTTGTTTATAAATGAGTGATATACCAGGAGATTCCATTTTGAATGTTTTAATTATTTTTTTAACTTTCCTTCAGAAATAAACATTATTTTGTTCGAGCTCAAACTTTCTGCAAGATGGCAGGGGAATAGAAACAGGCAAACTTTGAGCTCAGACTAACACAACTAGACAGCCACATATCTACGGTTCCAGTTGTGTATTTTAACATTGGGACATGAGCTCAATTCTCTTTCAGAATTGCATCAACAAAAAATCTAAAAAATTCTTGTGCTTCTGATTTACTGGAAGCACAACTTACAAGTGCCACAATTGGTATTTACATTTTACATAAAATGATAATGTTTTCAAATGCATTGTGCAAGACAAATGTACAAACTTCAGACAAGGCAGATTATTAGTATGTATATATTTATCTAAAACAGTTTTGGTTAATCACTATAATGGTAGCTATATTTAATAGGATGTGCATTATGGATGGTAGAAGAAACAAGGGAAACACCATGAAATATTTTGAAAAGACATTAAAGATTATTCTTGAAGAGTGTGGAATGAGTAATCAAACTCAGAAAGATTGATTTTTTTTTTTAATTAGCATGTTTGACAACGAAGTTCAGATGATTGTAGAGCCAAGAGAAATGAGATTTGGTTCTAAACAATGACACAAGGATCAATGTAGCTCCACCATGGTTACATAATACAAGAGAAGCCAATATTTAGACAACTGTTATTTGTACTGAACCTTTAATTGAATGAATAAATCTTTTTTAATAATAATGTCATCCCCTTTTTTAGAAAATAGCATTTAAAATGAAAGCTAACCCATTTTACAGTTTTTCTTATCTTATTCTAGGTGTTATCTCCCTTTAAACACCACTAATGCTTTTGTTTAAAATTGTTGAACACTCTCTACATACAAATGAATAACAAAATTTAGATGATGGATGTCTTTGAGAAGAATAAGTATTTAACATTGCATCATAAACATCATAATTTGAAGAAAAAAAAAAAACTCTTCCTTTACTAATGCTAAAAAAGAATTTTAAATACAACTGAAACAGGAATGAATCAAATTTTCCAAAAATGTGTATACCATTATGAACTTACAGATATAAAAATATAATTTAGGTCACCCAGATGAATTAAATGTTGGTAATGTTCTATAATGGTCTCCATCATGAAAACTAGACTTACTTGTGACAACCCAAAATTCTGTCTTGTTCTTGCTGTTCTGTATATTAGGCACTGTTGGTCCTGTGGTTGGGGGTACAGTTGGTATAATAGATGAGCTGGGTAGAACAGAGGACAAAGTTGTTGGGGACAATGTGAACTCTGGTGCAACTGAGGTGACAATTAGCAAGGAAGAGCTATTCTGAATGACTACTTCTGTGGTACTAATGGAAGCTGTATATGTCAGTGTTGGTTCAATAAATCCTCCAGTAGAAATGGACCAGTTCAAGGATTCCTAAAACGAAAATGATATCAAATAGTCTAATTAGATTTAAAATAAATTAGAATTTTAAAATGTATTTTTTTTTTCTTAAAAAAAAACTTAGATAAATAAAATTAAAACTAAAATGGCTAAGGGCACTAGAATAAAACAATGTGTCTAGCCGCTAGCCAACAATGTTCAAGTCAACAGACAATGTTAACATTTAGGTGACATAAAACCCAAAGATCCACCTCCACCCAATGGCCACCTACAAGAAGTGGAAGTCATTGATAAGGGTTGAAAAGAGGTGTCTCAGCAGTCACAAATGAGAATCCTAGGAATAACCTACCAAGACCATGTCACCAATAGAGAAATCCTTTCCCACATTGATACTTGCCCCTCAGTGAACTGGTGAATAAGAGTACTTTGAGATTTGCAGGAAATATCCTTAGACAAGACCAAACCCCTTACCAAAGTTAGCCATAGCTTGGAGTCTGAAAAGAGGAAAGCCAAAGCAAGGCCATCCATGTTTAACATGGCATCTCACCTTGTTGAAAGACTAAAAGACCATGGGCACCAGCTGGGAGGAGACTATGAAGAGAACTATTGGCCATAAACAACAAATGGCATGGAGGACCTATGCTTAACCCCATAAGCACATAAAAGCCATGCATGCCTATGTATGGTACCTTAAGTCTTGAAGGGAATTTCATTTTTTTAAGAATGATTTTGTTAGCATTAACATTTAAGCTATAACCAAGGCTGTATCATGCAGGTCATTGTAATAGAGAACTTTCTACCATTATAGTTCATAAACTGCTAAAAAAAATTACATTTGCATAAAAAGACAAAATAAGTCTAAGGAGAAACCAAAACAAATCCACTTACTGATATACTGTTACTGAAGGTTAGTGTTATATCTCTTAAGGATGAAGACATGCTGCCTGCTGATGTGTCTGTCCAATTGACAGAAGAAGGCCAAATTGATTGAATAGTGAAGCTAGATGTCAGCAAGTCAGTAGATACTTCTGACAAGGTATAATAGGATGAATCCTGAACAGTTGGGTACAAGGAGACAGATGAAGTACTCAAAGAGCTGAAGTAATCAGATGTCAGTGATGTAGATAGTGTGATGTCTGACATTGTCACAGAACTTGTGTCAGTTGAGATGTGGAATGTTATGTAGTCTGTGAAAGCGCTTGTGCCTTCTGGGAAAGAGGATGAGACTAATGATGACAAATCATTGAAAGTATGCGATGTCATATGACTTATGTATGCTGATGTCATATCACTTATGTATGCTGATGTCATATCACTTATGTTTGAGGATGTCCTATCACTTATGTATGATGCCACATCATTTGTGTATGATGTCATATCACTTATGTATGATGATGTCATATCACTTATGTTTGAGGATGCCCTATCACTTATGTATGATGTCATATCACTTATGTATGTCATATCACTTATGTATGTCATATCACTTATGTATGATGATGTCATATCAGTTATGTATGATGTCATATCACTTGTGTATGATGCCATATCACTTATGTATGAGGTTAAATCACTTATGTTTGAGGATGCCCTATCACTTATGTATGATGACTCCAGAAAATGTGATGATTCCAATGGTATCTCTTTACTAGCACTCCATGAGACGATGAAGCTGTTTGTATCATTATAAGACAAGGTTATCTCTGGCTGATGTGGTTGCATTGATGTCAAAACAGTTTCAACAGACAAATCTGATACCATAGAGGTTGTTAAACTGTATTGAGTCATAGAGGAAACGAACTGAAAACAAATGAAAAGAAAAAGTTTTAGAATATGGAATAAAACAAAAAAAAGGATATTATAATTCAAGGATAAATAAATTTGGTTTCAAATGGTTCTCAATGTTAATAACATTTGAAGACTAGAAATAGAGAATAAACAAATTAATAATATTTTTCAAAGGAGAAAAATAGATTAAAATAATTTAATCAACTGAAGAAAAAAAAATGTAGATATGTTAAAAGTAATTTGAACTTCTAGAGAAAATCAAGAAAGTGTAAGAGTCATATTATGTCTCACATCTTCTAAACCTAATTAGAGTTGTTTTTTAATTTAAATGTGATACCAAGCTACAACAATTAATAAAAATTTTTATCAAACAAAACAATTTTTCAAAATTCTTATAACAATATTTTTTTTATAATTATTGCCTTAAATTTAAACCAAGAGAAATTTCTCTCCCTGAAAGATAAAAGAAAACAAAAGAGACAAAAACGCTTTCAAAACAATACAAAACCATATGGGCTTTAAGGTTAAAGATGAAAACAATTTAGTCAAAACATTTATGGGAACTAAAAGTACTCTGAGTCCAGCACTATCCACCATGAATCCTGAAAACAATCAAAAGCCTAATCTTCTTTTACTTGTTGTTTTGTATTTTGTCAATTTCCAAGTTTGTTAAAAATGCCAGAAAAAAAAAATTGATAATTGAAAACAATTTCAAAGCATCTCCTTTACTTTAAAAGGGCCTACTAATAAACATTAGAAACCAAATAGAATTTCAATGCAAATGTGTCATACAAAAAAGCAAAAATGTAATTTATCAAGTCTTAGGGTTAGGGGAAAAATGTCTGTTTTTTTTTTTTGGTTGTTTTTTTTTTCTAAAAATAATATTGTATCTATTGCAACTCAGTGTTCAAAGAGTGCCAATAATAAATGAAACAGTTCAATCACTCTTACACCTTACCTGTCAGTGCATCTTTGAACTACAGACTATAGTGGCATAGTCGAAGTATTTGAGTAGAGTAGTTTAAGTATTTAAATGAGAGGGAGAATTTTATTTTTGATACTCTACATTTTTATTTTCAGGGGAAAAAATGTTTGTGTGTTAACACATTGAGATTTGTTAAATAACAATTGTAAATGATAAATGCACTTTTTTTAATCATGTAAAATCAATGAAGTGTAAATGTATTGATTAAAAATAGAAAAACAATGTTTACTAATAGAAAGAAAACATGGCATTTAAAAGCATAAAAGTATATAAATAAATATTATATATATATATAAAGATAGAGAGAGAAAGAGATAACATTACATGTAAGACAGATGTTAGAAGTTAGCAATAAAAGTCTAATAAATGTCAATAATATGCATGTGAATAGTCTAGTTTTATGTGAATGCTTACAAGCAAACAGGCATATTGCTAATCATGGTAAATTACTATTGAACTATTGGAATGCTTGATTCTCAAATTTTTAAGTAACTAAGTTGCAAAATTCTAAGAATTTTTATAAGAAAAAAAAATGAAATCTTGAAATTTTATTTTGGTTAAAATCAAATATAAAACTTTAAAATCTCACAAACAGTGCTACCCAATAAAAGCAGATTAAGCAGGTTATCAGGCAAAAGACAGGGCTACAAGTGTCTATACTTACATACATGGTGCTAAAAAAAATAGGATTTTGCTGCATATATAGTGTATCAACAACTCAACAACATATAAGCACTTGATATCATGATGAAATATGAAAAAAGATCGGAAACAAGATTGCGGGTATCATGGAAACCAGAGCAGACGTTTGATGGTTAAATGCGTTTGAATGTAAGGAGCTGATCTGTGAATTGTGGGATATGCTTACAATCGATGCAAACCAGATAAATAAAGGGTAGGCAAGATCAAGGACGGAATTGGAATTATTCAGCAGACTGCTTACCGCTGATAAGTTGAAAATAAGAATTGCAGATATCTATTTCTTAAAACTGATGCATATGATAGAAGATTTGGACTTCGTATCCATGGTGTTGCTAAACTAGTAATTAGGTCAGTTTTCTTCCAAATATTCCATTGCGAGAAAAGAAGATTTGACAAAGTTATTATCAGTTGATAAGTTTCTAACTATACGAGAGATGTAGTGAAGAGACAAATATCCTAGTAGCCAAAGAAAACATGCTTTGAGATGTCAGTATTTCTACCGACTTGTTAAACACTGTCGAAAGGTCCGTGATTACAAACATATTTGTCAAGCTTTAAGATGTCAGTATTTCTACCGACTTGTTAAACACTGTCGAAAGGTCCGTGATTACATACAAACTTGTCAGACTTTGGGAAAACTTGAGTTATCAGAATACAAGTCACATGTTCATTAGAAGAAAAAAGAGCTAAACTTAAAATTCAGGAAAACAAGTCTCAAAAAAGATTTACATCAAGGCCTACTTGATATAGACCAGAACTGTCAATGTTGTAAATATATGTATGACCTTAAGGAAATAAAAAAACTCGATGTAGGCTAATTCTATTCAAGGCAAAGGAAGACATTAATATATGAATCTGAAGCCTTGGTTAAGATGTCATTGAAGAGAAAAATGGCTTTAAACTTCATGTAGATTTCCTTAGAACATGAGATAGTTAACAAAGAAATGGACGTAGACTCCGATTTAGAGAATGGCATAAATTCGAAAAGCTCTGATACAGAGACGTAACAGAGAACGGGGGGGGGGGGGGGCATATTCTGAAAGGAACCTGAGGGAACAAGAAAACGAAGTTGACTTCATTATTTGTAAAGAACTCATGGATAAAGTAATAAGATAGTGGACAAGAATTCGGCTTTTTACTGAAAGTATTTGGTAACTGAAAGTCGATTAATAACTGTACCGTCAGATTCATTATTGTGCTACTAATTGAAGACAGATTTGTAAATTGTCCACCATTTTAGGTTCCAATGTGTTTGTTCAGACTATTCGAAGTCGATTAATAACTGTATCGTCAGATTCATTATTTTGTTACTAATTGAAGACAGATTTGTAAATTGTCCACCATTTTAGGTTCCAATGTGTTTGTTCAGACTGTTGGAGTATGTAAAAGGAAATATTAATACTGAAGCTAGTTTGAAGCTTCTAGTCTAGAGTTTGAGTCAAGCAGTAGTCCAGTCGACAATTACTATACAATGAATGTACGTTACTTTCTGAGATCTGTTGTAGGGACAGTAGGATACAAAGTCATGTGTGTTTCTCTCTGTTCCTATCAATTACGTTATGAGAACTTCTGGGGGGGGGGGGGGGGGGGGGGTTTCATCGAATGAATGTAAAGATAGTAAAAAAAAGTTATCATTTGTTGATTACAAGAGCATGAAAGGCTCTGAGGCGTCTTTGAAGATATTGTGGCATCTAAAGCAAAGGTCGCAATGTATCCAATTCAACGGATGCTACTCTCCATGTACAGTCGGTTAGTGTTAAGTCTCTATTGAAACTCGGTCAGCGATTCTTTTAAAAATTCAATTGATAAGATTTGGTCATTTTTTACAACTTTAGTTACTAAGAGTTCTTTTGTATCAGTTTGTGGTATGAATAGCTCAGTAATCCCATTTTTAGCACGACTTTCTGAATCTCTACAATCATTAAGTCATATACAAATCCTACATTTCAGAGGGAATTACAGAAAACACAAAAATTCTGTTTACAAAATGTGTTGAGAAACAAATCGATGTTTTTTTATCCGTGATTACAATGTTTTAAACTCATTGTTGTCATCTGCTTCTGTTGTGTAGTGACGATTCTTTCAACACACCTCCTAAGTCACGACTAAGATTGTTGGTGCATTCTCTAGTGATGCCCAAAAACCTGGTCAATTTTCGCCGGAAACTGCAGGGATTAGCGTACTGCCTCGAGGTGTTTGCAAAGGCTTGACACGGGCGGTGATAAATATGGCATCCTGTTGGCCAGTTTGGCATGTCGTGGTAAGATTCACATGACCGCCGGTCACAGGATCAAAGCTGGCGTACGACTGGTGTAACGTGCTATCTCTGGGGCGTAGTCCTTAGCGTGGTGCTGGTGAACACGGCTGTAATAAAACCACAGCTTGACAAAGCAAACAAAGTCTCAACAGCTGAGCTATAAATTATCCACTAAGAAATCAATGAATCCTGTCATGAGTGTGATCGGCTTGTCCCTGATATCTATCAGTGGTTGAAAATAGTGTCGAGTAAATAGTAAATGTTAAACTTCTCAAGTGTAAATAGTCTATCTTAGTGGGCAGAGTCTCTTGGCGAATGAGTTTGCATTAATAATAAAGGTTAATGTCCAACTTTCAAAGAAGGTCAACCGATATAGAATTAATTAATGGACAGTTTAGAATTAAATATAAGAAAGTCCAAGGAGAATTGGCTGATTGGTCCAATTCATCAACAGGCGATATCGTTTGCATTGAAGATTGCATTTCAATCATAGACGTAGACATATCGAGTTATAATTGGTCATGGCAATCTAGTGAATCGGATAATAGCATTTCTTCTGCCTAGGTTAGTGAGAAATAGTTGCTATCCGAAACTTTGGATGTACGAATACGTAGATAATAAAAATAGAATGTCAGTGTAACTTTTCATTATTTCAAAACTTCACGGCGTTAATAAAAAAAAAAACTAAACACAATCAACTAATGCTTGAAAAATAATACATTTATACTTGTAAATTCGCTATACAAAAATGAGGTCGTGTTGTATGCAGTGACTTCACGTCAAAAAAAAAGTACATTATTTTAGAGGAAAAAAAAATAGAGCTTATACATTCCGAACCATTCAAAGTTTGAGCGTTTGTTAAGTTATGTAGGTCACAAGTACGTAAGTGAGATGATTGACAAACAAAAGCAATCAGTGGGATTTAATGTAGACACATCCCCCCAAAAAATAGAGGGAGATAATTATAATACATGATTAGAGTGAGATAATTGGTTCCCACAAATATAAATCAGAAACATCAAGATCTAGATAGGAGGATACAATATTTAAGCGTACTTGTATCAATTAGTTTGGATCAGTCATGTAATTGAATTCGTTATAGATCTAGACAAAGAAAAGCATTTATAAAACAAAATGTTTAAAAAATACCCTTTTTTAAAGACAAAGCTTATATAGTTTATCAATTAGTTTGGATCAGTCATGCAATTACATTTGCAATAGATCTATAATGATAACAATTAATCTGTGTGATTAGAAATATTTTCTACCAATTGTTTTTGTTAAGCGCTATTTCATGCATTTAGCTTTCTCAATACACTATGATGCTATCACTTATCTGGACCAGTTGGAAAGGGGTGGAGAAAGAGCGGGGTATCTGGGTGACCGCTTTTTAAATGTATTTTCTTTTAAAGGGAACGACTGAATTCGAACTCATGGGCTAGAGCCTTATAAAGCTTCAGCCAACGCGGTAACCACTCTACTAGCGAAGAGTCTATGAACATGGAAGATTGTATAGTTATCTATTGTTTCTATTTCATGTTTGTGTTCACTAGCCTCGGACGACAATCTATAAAGGGGCTAATTCAGCATGTACCACCACTTTAGTCAATTATTAATTCTTTCCTTTGTTTGAGATACCAAACAAAAAAAATTGTACCAATAAATAATTAACTAATTGGTTAATTTTTAAAATTGATTCTTGTGTTGTGAGGTAATAGAAATATTTTTGCAAAATTTCAGCTTGATCCGAGATTGGATGTCTTATCTTATCTTATATAATACAGACGTTACTTCAAAAAAAGAAGATGATTAAGTCCTACGAGTCATGCATTTAGTCATGTCGGAGAAATAACTTGTACAAACCTATGGCCAGACAGACAGACAGAGTGAGTTGATATAAGCTTTGTAAAAACACTGTCAGCGTGAGAAAATTCAGGCCCACTAAAACAATCAGATGTACTATACTCTTGGATACACGTGCTGTTAGTTGCATAAATAGGACATCAAAGCTTAAGAAGTGGAGTTAGTATAATGTTACGTTCTATAGTAAAGAAACAAGGGTTACAGTTACGGTGTTAGTGATGTACATGAAACCAACCTGCACCGTGGATGTCATGCTCGAAATTGATTCGACCATCGACTCGCTATCAGAGAAATCTGTCCTGGACGCGACAAACAGATTCGATGCTGAAAGCGTTGATGTGCCAGCAGCTGTCAAGTTTTCGCCAGGCAGCGATGGATCAAGAGCAACAGTCGTCAGTGGAATTAGAGGATTCAAAGAAGTTAGTGAAGGGAGCTGGCCAACCGATGAAATCAGTTCAGTGTAAATCGTCCATTCTTCTGTTTGATTCACTGAAGTTGGATAAGATTCTTGGACTGTTGACACGTCACTGGCTAGATAAGAAGGGAAGAAGGTGTTGGTTACAATCGATGGAGAACTCTCTACTGCAGAAGTTGTCATTGACCCCTTATAGTCCGATGTCCTGGAAGACGACTTCGGTGACAAAGACATCAGAAACGTTGAGATAGAAATACTGACTTCTTCCAACGACTGAAGCTCATTCAATGACTTACTCAAAGACATACTTTCACTCGGGGTATAAGATGGCATACTACTGAGAACAAACTTTGAGCTACTATCATCAGAAAAATTCATAAAAATTTCTGAGTGACTGAATGTAGCAAAAAAATCTTGTCTGCTAGTGATAATATCTTGCGTTTGCAAGTCCTGGTAAGTTTGAGAAGAATCAAGAGTCGTATACAATGTTTCTACAGACATCATGTCCGTACTTTTAACTGAAGTGGATACAATCTCCGGGGAAACCAGGAAGCTGACTGGTGTATCTTCCACTGTTGATTTTGAAGTATTTATTACAGATGGTGTCATATCAGATGATGAAGGAACCAGATCGGAATATTCTAATGACCAATCCGATGTAATTGAGATTTGCCGACTGGTAAGAAAACTTGTACTAAAGTCCATAAGATTGGAAGTCTGTATAAGAAAAGTAGAAAAGCTTAAGAATGGGCTTGTCCCTGAAATGTCATCTATCCAAGATGCTTTTATTTCTGTAGAAATGTTTTCAGAAGAGTAAACTGGTACATCCAAGGTTGCAGACAGAGTCTCCATAGCCGAAACGCTACTGTAATAGTAGGACACTGCAATAAGAGAACTACTCTCTGAAAACGAATGCCACAGTGTGGAGAGTATTTGTGTTAGGTAGTGTTCAGTTAGTGTCGGAGAAACTGTGTCCGAGATGATAATGTTGGAAGATGACAGTACGACATCGCCTTGGGCTAAGTCTGTGCGCATGTCGGATGTAATGTTAGCTATGGCATCAGAAGCAAACGAGAAGGATGTTAAGACAAGCTTGGTTAACGAACTTTGTGATGCAGACGTACCAGAGAGCGATGCATTAGATAAATCTTCAAATAGAATATAGGAACTGGTTAATATTGGGGAGACATCCAATTCAAGAGTACTTGTAGATTCTAGCACATGACTTGAGCCTACAGCCAGAACTGAACTGTACCATGTATCCACGCCTCCCAAAATGGTCACACTGGAACTGAAGTGGACATCACTAATTAAGGTTGTTGGGTGGAGATCATGGGTAAAATCATAGTCGCTGGTAACTTCAAGATGGACTGTTTCATTGTCCGTGTCTACAGTTAGCACAGTGCTTAATGATTGTAATCCAATGGTCATGTTGGACATAAAGTCTGTCACAAGTTTTGTAATGGTGATCACAGGACGCTCTTCTGAGGAGGAATACGCGCTAGAACTGAACAAATCGAAATCTGTTCGTTCATCTTTGGAAAAACTGTAAGCACTAGAAAATCCTGAACTCGATATAATTGATTCCATGAGCTCTGCCGAGAACGTACTGGAAACTCCATAAAAGCCAGTGTTTGAGTCGTCCATGTCAGTTTGGGAAAATGATTCTAGAGTTATACGAGATGTTCCAGGAAAGTCCACGAAAGAACTAACCTCTGTTAGTGTTTCTCTGTATGTACTGGAAACATTAGAAAAATCAACACTTGGGCTGTTCATTACTATTAGTTCTTCTGATAATTGACTAGAAACAGAATGGAAGCTGATGATAGAGGTCGTTAGTGTTGCAGTTAGTTTTTCAGTCGACATGTTGAAAACATCAGTAAAGTCATTCATTGAGCTAGTTTGGACTGAAGAAGTTTGTTGTTTAGTAGATAAAGGCGAGACCTCCATGATTGATGCTGTCACCGGAAGTTCTGTTAATGTGCTAATGAAGTTCATGCTAGAGCTGACCAAGGGAATATCTATTCTGGACGTATCTAATCCTTCATTTGTGGTATGGTAAACAGGAGGATTGTAAGAAATTGTACTGTCCAACGTGGCAACAAGTTCCGTAGACCAGCTGGGTATAGGTAAACGTGTGCTGAAACTAGAAACCAACGTCAACTGAGATAGGTCAGTAAACATGCTAGAGCTGGACATATCGTTGAACATGCTAGTCACAAAGGAAAGGTCCGTGCTTGGTGCTTCAGACAAACTGTGCATGCGAGTCACAAGGGAAAGGTCCGAGCTTGGTGCATCAGACAAATTGGGCACTATGTCCGGCCTAATTAGAGACGTACTCACAGTCATGACATCAGAGAGACTGACAGTTATACTTACACTTTCTGACCACGTCTCTTCTGGACTGACCGTATCGTCTGTCACGAGGATTGATGACTTAGGTGCTGGGTTGATCAACGTCGATGTATCTAAAAAATAAAAAAAGGAGTCATACCAAGACATTACATTGTATATAGACACAAATGAATATCACACATAGACACGAATGTATATCACATACAGACACGAATGAATATCACACATAGACACGAATGTATACCACATACAGACACGAATGTATATCACATACAGACACGAATGTATATCACATACAGACACGAATGTATACCACATACAGACACGAATGTATACCACATACCGACACGAATGTATATCACATACAGACACGAAGGTATATCACATATAGACACAAATGAATATCACACATAGACACGAATGTATATCACATACAGACACGAATGTATATCACATACAGATACCAATGTATATCACATACAGACATGAATGCATATCACATACAGACACGAATGTATATCACATACAGACACGAATGTATACCACATACAGAGAAGAATGTATATCACATACAAACACGAATGTATACCACATACAGACACGAATGTATATCACATACAGACACGAATCACATAAAAATTATAGATTAATTTGAAAAGCCTATTAAAAGTTTGTAATTGTCTTTTTTTATGTGCTTTTTATATTCTTTCTGGGATATTTCGTAAGAAGTTCACAACATCAGAAGACTTTACTGATTTATTTCCTTACGACAAAACTGTTTAATAATACATTTCAATAACTTAGAAGACTTTAAAAGCTTCTTTGAAAAATGATCTAGACCTCAAGAAATACAATCAAATCACGTACGATACAAGTGATAGAAAAATCAAATGTTAAACATTACTTGTAGTTTTAGAGAGAAAAAAAAATTGACAGACAGCCGGACAGATAAACGGCACAAACCAACAGTGTAGATTCCTACCGAGGCCACTACAAACGTATATCTTTTTTTTTTTTGTAACTATATCGTTTGGTTAACATTGAATGTATTTTTACTTTCTTATTTGTTAGTTACAAAATTTAAATTGCCATTTAACAGAATATTCATAGCTCGTCTTGAACATCAGCAGACGGAGTGATTTTATGTTGATTTCTTAATTCAAACAAAATATTAGTATTTATGGACTATAAAGATGAGAGAGAATTGTGCATGAAATGGGATAAAGAAAAACAAAGATGAAAACTGCTTACAAAAGTCAATTAATGGGTCTAATAAATTAATGGGTCTAATAAATTAATGGGTCTAATAAATTAATGGGTCTAATAAATTAATGGGTCTAATAAATTAATGGGTCTAATAAATTAACAAAAAGTTACTAAAATATCATTTTTTTCTGTACTTCATTTCATAGTGAGATAAATGACTATGACTACATAGACATTTGGTTCTTTAGGAATGCTTCACTATCTAGTGTTTCACACGTATCTGAAAAAAAAAGTGCTTGGACCCAAATGTTTCAAACGTTTTTAGTTCTTTGTGTTCAAGATTGAAATTGTCCAATACATTATCGTTTTGTTTGTGTATTCCATGTATTAATAGCATTTTTTTTATTTGTTTGTAATTTGTTTGTTGTTGTTGTTTTTTGTTGTAATAATTGGTTTTGAAATATAGAAAAGAATCAAATCTTTATTTCTGTGAAGGATAAACTTGTAGTTTTGAGAATTTACGTAAATATGAAATTAAAAAAAAAAAGTCTTACCTGTTAACGACAAGGTGATACTTTGAGACAAGACACTGTCACTGGCATATATAGATGTATCCATGCCTGGTGTCAATGCACTGGTCTCATTCTCTATCAAGTATGTCTCTATGGGAGAGATCTCCAGCACAGAAGTCATGGACGCAGTCATCATCTCAGACAAGGTGATCCTGATCGTTGTCTCCAAGTCAACACTGGAATCAGGCATAAGAGATACGTCTGTTAAAGCGGAACCGGAAGTAAGATCGGAAGACTTTGCAATGCTCGTGACATCGGGGAAAGATGATGTCAGAAATAGTGACGCCACAGACTCAACAGTTGATGACACATCAGAATGAGCTTCGGTTAATAAGATGTCTGCGGTGGTCGAGCTAAGTATTTCGGTTCCTGAACTGGATAATCCCTGAGTGATTTGTGCACTGAATGAGTCGTAGACGAGTGGTGATGCATCAGTAGTCAGAGGTGTTGGTTCCAAACTAAAAATGCTATTTGCCTGTAAAGTGTCCAGTGAATGACTCACATTGAATGACTCCAATGTATGTATAGTGAGTGATGACCAAAGGTCAGTATCGCTGGTGATAGTCGAAGGTGAATAGAACAAAGAACTGGTCAATTGTGTTGGATACACAGTGGAATCAATGGTCAGTTGGCCAATTGTTGACGTGCTGTCTCTGTTATATGGGGAATACGAAGTTATAATCTCGCTTGGCTCAATACTAGATGTCACAGATGAATCCGTAGGAATATTATGAATATTTGATTCTAAACTCAACGTTGCAATAATTTCTGCGCTGATTGATTGGATACTTGATTCTAAACTAGATGCTGTAATTGTATCTGTCTTGGTTTGTTGCATAGTACTTTCTAAACTAATTGTCGTAAAAATGGATGCGCTAATAGCTTGCATGCTGGATTCTAAACTAGATGGTGTTAAGTTGTATGTGTCAAAAGACTGAATGCTTGAATCGAAATTAGTTGTAGTAATGGTATCTGTAATAATTGGCTGAACATTTAAATCTAAACTAGACGTCGTAATGAAGTCTGTGCTAGCAGCTTGAATACTTGATTGTAAGTTAAATGTCGTAATGTATTGTGTGGTAAAATATTGAATGGTAGATTCTAAGTTAGACTGAATACTAGATTCTATACTAAGTGTGTTAGGCTGACTACTGGATTCTAAATTAGATGCACTAATGTCTGTGCTAATATATTTAATACTGGATTCTAAATTAGATGCACTCATGTCTGTGCTAACAGAATGAATACTAGATTCTATACTAAGTGTGTTAGGCTGACTACTGGATTCTAAATTAGATGCACTAATGTCTGTGCTAATATATTTAATACTGGATTCTAAATTAGATGCACTCATGTCTGTGCTAACAGAATGAATACTAGATTCTATACTAAGTGTGTTAGGCTGACTACTGGATTCTAAATTAGATGCACTAATGTCTGTGCTAATATATTTAATACTGGATTCTAAATTAGATGCACTCATGTCTGTGCTAACAGAATGAATACTAGATTCTATACTAAGTGTGTTAGGCTGACTACTGGATTCTAAATTAGATGCACTAATGTCTGTGCTAATATATTTAATACTGGATTCTAAATTAAATGTCGTAATGATGCCTTTGCTAACTTCAAAACTAGATGTCGCTATGGTGTCTGTATAGTACACAGATTGTGTACTAAGATAATCATTATTCGAGTCAGCACTAGACACAACCTGGACATCAGATGATGTTAAAATATCCGAAAGTTTTGGCTCCTCACTAAAAGTTGTTGTTGAAAGACTTGGGTTCAAACTGTCCGTGGTGTTTCCTGGAAAAAGATTCAAAAAAAAAATTTTAGGGGAAAAATAATAATAATAAAAAAAAGAATATAGGTTGTAAATTAACTCGTATTTTGCACACAAGAAACAACACAAAAAAAAACCAGTCCAGAGTCCATGAAAATGTTTCTAATACCAGTGTTACTTGTATAGTCAATCTATTTTACACTTTTTGTTATATAATAATAACAATAATACAATAATACTTTGAAAAATGATACCAGTCAACAAGTTTCCTCCGTGTGGCCAACGAACTAGTAATTTTGTTTCTCAGCGATATACAGCAACTGATACATTTCTAGGAAAATCGTTAGAGACGTTTTTTGAGATCCGTGTCCAGGTCCAGTATATAAATAAAGTCGTTTAGTTTTCAAATACGTTTACTGCATCCACTTTTTGTGAATCTACTAGTAAAATTAAATGGAATTGTGTACATGTAGAGTGCGTTCAATAAGTAATAAGTATGTCCGGTAATACGGTGTTGGATTTGGACGATCAGACATAACTCTACAATTCCAAATTACAAATATCAACCACGTCAATGTCGTGTCACTGCAGAGTCTTCTGAACTAACTATTGCTGGAGGTCTGATCATTGTGGTGGTGGATTAAATCGTTTCGTAGTGTTGGACAATACGTCTCTAATGTTTGATCTTAATGTTTAACCTAAAGTTATATAGTATACACTTTGATGGAAAGGAGTCTCAACTTTTAGACAATCGTATGATTAAAATTATTTTTTTAAATTAAAATTAAATTGTTACAATAATTAATATTTTAATAATTCCAAACCTTATTCTGAAAACAATAATGACTGAACGAATTGCTTTTTTTTTAAGTGGGAGGGTAGTTTTTTCTAAACATGTCTTTCATTCAAATTAAAACCAACGACATAAAACTTAAACCTAGTTTTTAAATGTTTATCGCTACAGATTTTGATCAGTTTCAGTTAGATATTGAGAACCTTTGAATGGCTTTAATATATTTGTCAAATCAATTCTCGGTCAAATTGTCAGAATGACGAAGGTTCGATCAAGTTATCATTGACCACCTGGGCGTCAGCTGTTGCAGAAAGTAAATAATCTATTTATTTAGTCATAACATTGTTTCACTTTGTTTCAAGGAATCCTGCCCACATCATTTCTTAAGATGACTCTAAATATAAACTGTGTTTCATCCACACGAATGGACTGGCCCTGTGTTTGTTCTATAACTTGTGACAATGAACAAATCAGCTTTCATTCACAAGACAAGTCTGGTATTTTGACCCTGATGAAATATTACTATGCACTTTCAATAAAGTATCATCTTAACACGTGAGGGCCTGACCTCTAATCTCTGTTTATGTTTTGTTAACTGTTACATCACAATGTGTTATGGTTGCCAAAAAAAAGTACACAAACTTATTTTTCTGTAAATTTGCTTCTGGATGCTTCGTGTTTCTACAAAGAAGGCTAAATATATCACGGGAGGTCATCAAAAAGGAACTTTGGAGTTCCGTTACTAGAGAGTTCGTCTTCTACAATGAAAAAGGATTATGTTGACAGGTCAATACTTTTTAAGCTTCATATTGAATTAATTTCTGTGGATTTGTCATTGAAAAGGGTTTTGTATTGTATATGTTTACTTGGGAAGTTGTAAATGTTTATTCGGTTTTTGATTTCAAGTTAGATTATCAAAGTATTGATCCTAAATCATTCGTTGCAAAAGGATTTTTGATAGTTCTTCACAAATTCAAATATCACTTGGTGTTGTGTCATCGGACTGAAAGTAAAAATTGTACCAACAACACAATTCCAGTAAAACAAACACTACAGATTTACAGACTAAAAACAGAGCTTTAAGTCCTATCTCTAAGAATGGGTGCTTCAGAAAGCTTCTGGTATCACCTAAACCCAAAAGTATTGAAAAACATCTAAAGGTCGATAGTGGCACCATGAGTAGTCCCTATAATTTCTTCTTTTATAAAAAATAAAAAAGTAAACTTCGGTCAACTTCAAAAGACCCCCAGGGCGTGGTAAGACGATCCTGCAAGGTACAATACCAGGAATAAAATAGAGCCAAATAAAAAAAAATATGTACGACAGAGAGAAAGAGAGAGAAAAACGCTGAAAGAAAAAGAGAAAGTGAATATAGGTTAAAAAAAAAGGGTCATGAAAAGGGAGTATGAAAGCATCATAAGACAGCGAAAGAAGAAATAGAAATGTAAATGTATATTTTTGGAGGAAACAAAATGGTGATTGGGGAGGGGGAGAAATGCAAATAAAGATGAATGGAAAGTGTGAAGACAAAAATAAAAAGATATAGAAAGAGAGACAAAGAAGCGGGGGGAGGGGAGAGAAAGAACATGACCTAATGGGACAATTGGAAAGAAAGTTACTTTTTCTTTTTAAATGCCATGAGTCGAATAAACTTGAAGAGTTCAGACCTCGGTGAGAAGTTACTAACAATGGAGAGATCAAGGCGAGGGCGTCAATTACCTGATTAAAAATACATGGTGCTACATCGCCTAAAACATTCCCTTGACTGACGACATGGGGAGGGGGGGGGGGGCGGGTCATATCGATTTCACCTCGACCTATGTCAAGATCGGTGGGTTGAGAAAGCGTAAAACGTCAATCGTTGTCCAGACGTCAGACCCACTGCTCAGTATGTAAGCAATCGTTAGTTATTATTTTGTAAGAACATGTTCCTATTCTTTGGATCACATGGCGCTAACATGTTCGTGTCAATTAAATCGGGTCAGGTTACATAAACATAACACAAAGTCTGTCACGTAGACATAGAGACAACATTGACTGACATAGTCACTCCTAGACCTATATTATTTATACACGGGCTACATTGACTGTATTAGACCTATACAAAATATGGGGCTGGGGAGGGAGACTTCATTCAATGTGTTCAACGTATACAAGATGGCTGCAGAAGGACACAAAAAAAAAGGTCAGATCTTCCACCGATCTAATGACCCAACACACAAAGCATTCTACTTGAAAGTGACAGATTTCGTCTGAGGTCATCTTAAAGCCTGCTCCTGCAATGTATTATAAAGTTTACTATCGATTTTTACTGTCCACTCCATCCCCCCCCCCCAACACATTATAGGTTTTGATCAATATGATACTTGATGATGTATCACTTTTCTCTGTCTGGTACATATCCGCGACGTTAAAATTAGATATACATATAAATATTTACCTAATCCAAATACTACATTCGCAATGTAAGCTTTAACAATAAATGACCAAACCATTGCATTGATGGATTGTAAAAAATCCAAAAACAATGTAAAGGCGCATTACCCAAGTCAACTTTATAATCATAGGGTACTTATTATATTGAACTACCACCTAGTTCTTACCAATGTTATGGTAACTTTAAAAAAACAACACATTTGTAAGGTCGAACTCTCTGCTTCAATGTATCATACCTAAGATTTAGGTTGGAGGAGAGAAAATCTTAACGATAAAAACTTTTGCCGCAATTACTTTCAAAATAATTATTTCTAAAAAAAAAAATATGATTGAAATTTATACAGCCAAGTAACAGTTAAGTTTTAACTACAGTCGACGTCCTAACAGTAATGTGTGTGTGTGTTTCTGTGAAATAAACGGAAACGGTTTTTTTTTAAAAAAAGAACAAAAGAATATGTAACAATGTGTAGGTGTATATGTTGTCTTTTTTCGGCTTGAGGGATTCTTCAGTTCTGGTTGACCGCCCAAGAAAAAAACAAAAAAACCGCTGAATTCAAAAACACATTTCTTAGTGGTTAAACCCAAATGAAGAAAGGCAATACTACGAGAAAAAAAATCAGGAGCAGGTAACCGCTGGTATCTCTGTAAAAGTGTTAAACAATAGCAGATGGCTCAAACTATCGACTAAAGCTCTCTCTACCTTTCCTATGGACCCAACATCTTTGTGAAGAGAGGGGAGGGGAGCAAAGAGAGCGGTAACGTCCACGCCAGAAATAATGTCTATGCTCTTATCCTATAAATACTCTATTAGCTGTGGGGATAGATTGTGTTTCTTATCAGTTACGGTACAACTGAAAGATCTACAACAAAACTGTTAGTACTTAAAGTTAAGTACTTAGTACTATAAGAGATGAGGACTTCTTCGTTCTCATTTTCCACGACGGAGAGTTCAGATCAGTAATCCTAGATCTGAGATGAACCGCACTGTGGTTTCCAGATCAGGCAGCTCTCCTTATAGTTTTTCTTCTATAGGAGGGGTTTGGGGCCAGAGTCTGTTCGGGCCTCTTAATAAATTATGCATTCTGTTGTGTCCAGTTCTGAGTCAAAAAAAGTATGCGTTGATCATGTCGGATAGCTTACAATAGGCGTCTTTATTTCTTATAATACAGATGTGAGCTGGCCCAATTCTAATTTATTCTACTCTCTATCATTTTCTTGATTTCTTCTTGGTAGAGAGGGATTTTCATTTGTTTGATCGTTCTTCCATCTTTGGCCAGTATGTCTGCTTTTTCATTGCCTTCTAATTCAATGTGTGCCAGAATCCATTGAAGAACAGTTTCCTTCCTTTACAAGAGCTGTCCTGAGTTGCTTTATATTGTACTATAAGAGATGAGGACTTCTTCGTTCTCATTTTCCACGACGGAGAGTTCAGATCAGCAATCCTAGATCTGAGATGAACCGCACTGTGGTTTCCAGATCAGGCAGTTCTCCGTATACGAGTTTTTAAGGCTTTGAATGACTGTTCTGGCATAAGTCAGTAAGACAATGTGGCTGTTTAGTGTATTTGGCTAGTTTATTAGTGTGGTAGATGCTTGTTCAAGTGCCCGAGTTCACTATTTCTTTCAGCTCTGTTTGGTTGGGGTTTGTTACGTTTTCAATGCTGCCTCTTATAGAAGGGAGGGAATTTTAGTCTGATCTAGGAGCTAAGTGCTGCTTTGTTGATTCAATAGTTATATTTCCTAACTGGTATTTCTTTTTAAAGTTCAGTGATTCCTGAATAAAATGAGTTCTTTTTAGCCGGCTTCCATTTTGGTGAACTGGGGCAGGTTGGTTTTTTTCTTTTATGGGAAAAAAGCGTTCTGCAAGTTAAAATGTGAAGAGGAAATGTTTTAGTCTTAAGGTATATCTTTGTAAAGGGATACTAGAATATAAAAGCCAAGAAGTGCTGCATGAGGTCAATGCTAGTGATGGATGAATAAAGATCTAAATAATCAGCATATACCAACTATTTCAACGTAGCGAAGTAGAGATATCGGCTAGTAAAGAATACATGCAATATAGATCACTTTTGAAACAAATAACACAGGTGGTGGTGGGTAGGGTATTATTGCTGCAAACATTCACACAACGCTATCTTCATCAAGTTCCGTAACTCTTTCTTCCTGGCTGCCCAATTAATAATGTCACCTCATTAAATATGCAAGGTCCTAACAGAAGTTCCTTGTGAACAAGGGTCACGGCCTTCCCAAGTTTAGCTTCTCCCTGAGTCAAAATTGGCGGCAACTGTTTGATTATTCATTGGCCACGGGCTGCTTGTGTTTTCGAGTTAGTACCCCTTGTGGAGCAGCGTTATTTCGCAGCATGACAACAAGGCTCAGGATTTCTTGACCACACTGCCACACTAGGTTCTGGTAAACAAATACGAGGGAGGAACTGGGGGCTCTATCATCGATTTGTCCTGACATTTTGTTTTGAAGTTGGTAGCACCTGAGTGTTGCCAATTTAGTATAACTAGATATGGAATTCAAGTAATTTGGTGAAATAAAAATGCTAATGTGAAATATAAATGCACATAAAAGGAGGGTGGCTATAAAAGAGATAAATATAAGGACACTATCAGTGTACGATTAAACAAACAGAATTTAAAAAGTGAGAAAGTCATAAAAGTAAATGTCTCGTATACGTGACTCTTTTGTAGTAAGTGTAGATAAGTTGTTCTACTCCTAACTGATCCGTTTTTCGAGATTATTGTGGACAAAAGATCGTGTTATATGAGATACATTTCATTCATTTAAACTTAACATAATAGAATACAATATTAGGTAGAGGAAAGAGAATAGATTGACTCTATAATGGGACAAGTTTATGCATTGCAAAGAGTTGACATTAAAGTGTAAACAGAAATGCACTAGATTACTGACGGAAGTTATAAGGGTAAATCAAGTTTCGCAGATTACTTAGTAACAATTTAATAACTTCTATCATTGTATCGTGTAACTAAGTGTAACTAGATATGATTAGGCTTAATACGTTTTCTATCACGATCTAGAGAGAGAGATTTCCCAAATATGGTGGCTCTTCATAGAATTTGTATTCGAAAAGAATGTCTTCAGGCCGAGTCAAATGATGCAATTTGCAGACTTCTAGTCGGCACTCTCTAGTGCCTTTATAAATATGTTGCTGGTTTTCATAGCTGAATGCACCAGATAAGCTGCGGCTGAACTAAACAGACATAACAGAAACAAAACAGTTATGGTAGAAAGACTAATTAAAACTCAATTAAGACTCAAAAATAGGTTGCAAGGCCCTCAGTCACTTAAGATTTAAGTAGCTCCTACTGAGAACAATGGAGAAACAACTTATTTGAAGAAAGAAATATCAAACCCAAACTCTCTGTAGCATTTTACGTCTCGAGAGATGATCTTTTCCCTTTGCAACTTCTTGTGTGACTAAAGAATCTAATCCTTGATACACAGCTGCGGTCACAGTTTGGGCATATGTAATCATCAGGCGCTGTTGCACTTTCACGCTTCTTTCTGCAGCTGTTTGCAATTTGGGACCCTTCTTTTATGCTCGCTCTCCAGTGACACGGTTTACCAGCTGTAAGTCGATTTTGAAGAGCTTCATGTCACGTTTGCATACATCTGAATACCTTAAAAGTGGACGACTAGCGGCTCTCCTGCCTTCTGTTAGATCGCCATACAGAATGTCTTGTGGAAGTCGACCATGTGGCATTCTATGAACGTGACTAAGCCAGCCAAGGCGTCTGCTGCTAGTACCAGCGAGGATCTCCTGGCATCCTGCTCTTCGCAGCACTTCCTCATTGGTTATTTCATTTTGCCACCTTAAAGCATCGGAGTTGGAAGATATTTGGCTTTTTTTCCAGCCATGAGTAGGTTGACCATGTTTCACTTCCATATAGCAATGTGCTCATCACACAGGTCCGGAAGACTAAGGCTTTGGTATTGTTAGTCAACTAGATATAGTCCCACTAATTTTTCTGCCGCCGTGACATGGTTCCCATTGCCTTGGCAATCCTGTTTTGATGTCTTTATCCAGTAGACTGTAGAACATGGTTGGATATGATAGCAAAGAAAACAAAAATTGTCAACAATTTCAACTGATTTGAGAATGAGATATCGAACGCAAACAATAGATAACCAACTGATTTGGAGAAATATTAAACCCAAACAATAGATAAACAACTGATTTGGAGAAAGAAATATTAAACCCAAAAAATCAATAAACAACTGATTTGGAGAAATATTAAACCCAAACAATAGATAAACAACTAATTTGGAGAAAGAAATATTAAACCCAAGCAATAGATAAACAACTAATTTGGAAATTGAAATATCAAACAATGGAGGAACAACTTATTTGGAGACAGATTTGTAAAACCAAAACCAGGGAGAATTCGGTGATATAAATGATACACACTAAAGGAACAACAGAGTTCGGAAATAGAAATATCAAACTCAAAGCTGCAAAGCTTCCATTATTAATTTTGTTCCAATATTTTTACAAATCTCTTTATGTTTTAGTTGTTTAGTTGTTGAACAAATGATACGTACAAAACAAGGAAGAGAAAAAATTACTTAAAAAAAAAACTAAAGGGAAGGAACCGCGAAGTACTGACATTTATCTGAAAATTGCGGGCTTTATCTCCCTTTCTGCTTTATAAAACAAAATGTATGGTTAATTTTTTAATTGATTCGTGTATTATTATTGACTTTGAATAATTGTGCTAACTTTCAACTTGATCAGAGAATAGAAGTGGGAGAAAAAAAAACGTGTCAAAACGTAATAAGGGGAATAAATCTATATAAATATCCACATCTCTCATTAAGTAGCATTTATTCCCCTTATTTCGAATTCAAACAAAATAATTAATCACCAACAATTAATTAACTAATTGTTTAATAAATAAAAGTTTTAACTTGATCCGAGAATGTGAAATGTAAGAAAAACATGTTCAAACTATTTACCAGACAGACAGACGGACAGACACAGTTGATATAAGCTTTGGAAAAAAAAAACTGCTGACTCTCGGTTATTAGTTTGGTCCACTAAACCTTAGGAGGGAAAGGTCAATACTGACTTGCTTTGAGGCTAAAAGGCTAGATGAATACTTCACAGCTAGAAAACTAGTGGATGGTTGGAGATGCAGTCTTTTATGCATCATGCCACTAGACTATCTGATAAAGCTGGCCTCTCCCCCAACCGACAAAACATTCAACGTTTTCAACCCCTTCCCCCTTGGTGTTGCCCAACGACCCCAGACATACGCTTAAATCTAGTAGACCCTAATGCCACTAAGCTAAGTCGTTCATCTAACGACCTTCACATTCTCTCACTGGAGACCATTAATGCTTTCAAGCCCAGTGCCATTTTTGCATATACTGATGGGTCGGCGTCATTAGATTTTGGAAGAGCAGGCTATGGAGCCTACATAGAGTTTCTTGGCTCTGACAGTCAAAATCTTTGGACCATCTAGTAGTGTTTGCAGTTTTGATGCACAGGCCAAGGCAGTCTGTGAAGCCTTAAAAGTCACTGACTCTCAACTCGGCGAGGGACATTTGAGGGCAACACAAATTGTTGTGGTCACTGACTCAAAACCTGTACTACAGGTTTTGCAAAGCCCTGGACAATGGCCATCGACATTGTCATCATGGCCTCACACAACATAAAGTAACGCTATGGCACCCCTGTAATAATGCAGTGGGTATCGAGTCACAAAGGTGTGACTGGCAACACTATTGCATACTCCTTGGCCCACCAGGAAATGCAAACACCACCCACCGAACAGACTGCGAGTCTTCATCATGCTTTGGCTATAATTCAAAAAACATAAATGGAAAAGTGGTTTGAGTGCTGGTACAAGTCCCCAAAAAGCCAGTGGAGTCTGGGAGTGTATGAGGCGCCCTGACCGCACTTCCCAGTGGAGGAGGTTGTCCAGACCTGAGCAAGGTATTTGTGACAAGTCAAAAGCTTGCTGTCAGAGTCACTCGAACTTATCACAGCATTAATTATTATTATTTATTTATTTTATTTTAATTATTTCTCCGCTCTATCCCCAATTTCTCCACCCGCACCACCTTTTCCTCGTCTCACTAGACTGAGTCCCCCACCTTGGCGGCTTTTCATTTATCTTCCCTTGACCGGGGTAAAGATAAACACACGGTCTCTTTGATCTTACCCGCAGGATGTCTGACAGCCGCAGTGGACACCACCTTTGGTGGAATGCGAGTCAATCTTTCTCCCCACCCCTCTCCCACGTCTCTCTTTGATATAGGATATCACTCGGACCAACACGTCTATTAATACTCCAAGGTGCGACTCTTTTCGGATTCACCCACGTGTAAGAAAAATCTTAGCCTAGGACATTTCCTGTTCCCGCCCATATCTCCCGGCCTATATAAGGTAGAATAAGGCGGAATAGACACTCTCTCATTTCTCATTCTATCTGAGCAATCGAGTCTGGACTACATCATTTATTCTCACTCCTAGATGAATACCTGGTGGTAAGCCGAACTTAATCACAGTTACTTTGTGCATATTTCTCACTGGATTGTATCATGTGTATTTTATTATTCATTTATAATTAATTAGTGCATAGTGTATTTCTCACTGTCGTAAGTAGAAAACATAAACATGTCCTATGTATTTATTTATGTATTGCATTAATCTAGTAATGCTACGTTGCTCAATTGATCGTTGATGCAACCATGTATGTATTTGTACATCTTATTTTATTTCCTTTATCTCGGCTGACCGCCTTGATAATTTTATAGCGCACTAATACTGCGCTTAGAAAAGAGACATGAATTATCTCCCCTTTAGTCATTCTACGTTGACGAGAGTTGCTCCCCTTGAACGGACGCTGTCCTTTCAAGCGCACTCCATTGTTCTCGGCCGACGGTCGTATGTAAACAAACCGTCATGGTCGCTGACCACCGCCCATCCCCCCCCCCCCTTTTCTCTTTCCGCTTGTGTTGTTTCATTGAGATTATTATTTTCCCTTTTATGTACATTTTTATATTGCTACTATCAGCCATCTATTTTTCCATATCCCATTTGTCATCATCTCCCCATTGCGCTCTAAAGCAATTTTCCTATCTGACGAATGCACCTCAGTCGAGGGCATCGATAAGATGCGAGAGACATGTCCTAATCTGTCTTTATTTATCCGCAGCCTCCCTCAGGTGTCTGCCTATTTATCGGATCACTTGCCCACTTGTTATCTACTCAACTCTACTACTTGGCGCTATCGGCTCTACTTGCCCGCGTATTCGACAGCCCACCTGTCAACTTATTAGGTGCGACGTCCCTATAGACCCAGAGTCTGTGCGATGCGTCATAGCTACGCCAACCCTCTGCAACTCAGTGGACATATCCTGCTCACTACGCTGCCCACGACAGATCCGCTTTGCCCGCAGTAACCTTGTGCCCACGGTAGCCGGCCACCCGCCCTACTATGCTCACTACAGATATCAGAACTTTGGATTGAGACTCCACAAGAACTGTATCACCGCGTCCCTCTACCCGCTAGAGCGCCACCTCCAGCTGCAGAACCTCAAGCCAAGATCACAGCCAGCTGCGCCATCAACAGAACAACCAGCTAAGTTCAGAAGACAAAGTGACATACTCTCTTATTAAGTGCAAGAGTGAGGATTAAATATATTATTGATTAGAGATAGATGCAAACCCTCCCCCTTTGAGAGCCTCTGATCTAGACTAATATTGGAGAACTGAATCTAATAAGCACAAAATGTTAATGATAATAACAATAATAATGCCCAGGATATGTCTAACTACGTTGTCATAATCAAGTTGCCAAACTAATACATCAGCACATGGCCTTGACACACGATCTGATTATCTTATCTTATTTTACAGACGTTGCTTCAAAAAATACATGATTACGTCCTACATGTGTTCCTAGGTCAATCTAGTCAAGCATGCTAACTAAATTCTGCCAAGTCATTGGTTTTCCTGGCTAGCTCAGGCAACCCATTCCATGCTCTAATAGCACTAGGAAAGAAGGAGTATTTGTACAAATTGGTCCAAGCATAGCTCACTTTGTATTTTTCTAGGACGTTGGTGGGGTTTATATTTTTGCAATAGATTTTTGGATCAGTTCTACTTATTCACTTTTGCCTACAAGTTCATGATCGATGACAACACATGAATGATGAAATAAATTAACCAATTAGTTCATCAATTAGTCGTCATTTATTGATTTTGTTTTTTATATAGAAAAACTCAACAAGCCAAGAGGAGAGCCTTGTGTGGAGAATTGGGTAATAAGAATTGATCTGCTTACCGTTGCTGCGGGTCACCAAGTCAGATAATTCTTCTTCTGTCCCTGCCAGGTCATCTATGTCTTCTTATCTTATATAATACAGACGTTACTTCAAAAAAGAAGATGATTACGTCCTACTCGTCATGCATTCAGCCATGCATATTAACCAATCACTTAAATTCTGCCAAGTCACTGGTTTTCCTGGCTAGCTCAGGCAACCCATTCCATGCTCTAATTATTCTAATAGCACTAGGGAAGAAGGAGTATTTGTACAAATTTGTCCTAGCATATGGGATGAGGAATGTGCCTTTATCTTTGTGTCTTTATGAGTATTTTATTAAATTTCAGTTTTGTATTTGAAGATGTTCAGTGTTTTATGTATAATTGCTACTTTACTTTTGCGTCTTCTGTAATGAAGGCTTTCTAAATTTAATGATTTAATAAAAAGGTGTTACTCTACTCAAATATGTCGCCCGCGAAGTGCAAGCTTGTAATTTTTTCTTCCCCAAATGCTTACAGTAGGCATAAAGAGACACTGTCATTCATAGCGGCCCATATATAGCCAAACATTCCGGGCACACATAGGTCTCATCAGCCACACGAGGAGGCACAAAACCCCAGTGCAAAGCCCTCAGCCCCAGGATGACAAAAGTGTTCATCATTGAACTCCGATTGACAAACTATATGCTATATTTAAATTCTGCTTTATTTACTTAATTGTATATTTACATCCGGCTATTTATACATACTCCCTCCCATATTTACATATTGTCACATACAGTTAGATGGCCTAAGGCCTGGACTCATTTCAATGTTAAAATCTTGAAATTTTGAAATTCTTGGAAAATAAAGAGAACAGGTGGGAGTGTCCTTCTTTAACTTCGTTACAAAAAAAAAACTGAACAGATTTGTTTGTTCTTGAATGTTAGGAGAAGATAAGCTCTTACAATTGAAGATTTGTAGAGAATTCTGATTTGTTCACTGGGAATGCTACATCGAGTAGGATCATAGCTTTTAAAGTCTATTACTGTATTTTACATACATGCACATATATAAATAGGCAGGAGTAGGGACCAAAGTTTCAATGAGAGAAATTGGTGAAGGAATTGTAAGGAAACAATAAACAGTTCTGACCAGGGGACGAACGGTAAGTGCGAGGCTTGTGAAACACTATCGTTTGAAATGATTCTTGAATGGGAATATGGATGGTCGAGTGACTTTATCGCCAGGTCCTGTGCTGCTGCTAGGCGGTAATGTTAAATCATGCTGTTCATCATTTGTGCCCTGGTCAAGACTGTCCGTAAATGTGGTCCCCATTTCTGCCATTAAATGTGTAGCATGTATGCATCAGTTAGTGTTTCAGCACTTACTTTTGTATTTGTAGTTTGCACACACTATAGAATGCGTATGTTTCGCTTGATTGCTTTTACTTTCGAGTGACCTAAAGAACGCAGAATACTTTTAAAAATATTTATTTTATAAATGACTTTGAGAACTAGACAAAATGTATAATACAGTCAAATGCACTTTGAATTGAAATTCAGTTGTTAGCTTTTGCGAAATGACATAATACCGTCACTTATGTCATCTCGTAGCGACATGTCAGAACGTCCAGCGAAACAATGCCCGGCCCGCTAAGTTTCTTTTGAGCAGTCGCTGAGGGGAAATTGGCCAGAGATCAGCCGACTACTGGACAACAAGCCGGCGATAAGCGGCCCTCAAATATTGACGCCTCCCCAGTGGCCTTGTGTACACGCCGGCCATTCATTTGTGCAGATCAAACAGCGGTCCGAGCTTTCTCTTCTGTGCTGTGTCCAGGTCTAAACCTGGCGCCCAGTCCAATTAGAAAACATTAGTCTGTCGAGCCCAGGCTGATACACTGAAAACTTCAGTAATGATTGCTTAAGAATGAAATCGTTCATTTCAGAGGTTCTAAAACTGAGAAGGTTAAGAAACACCTTTGACTGTAAAGCACTTTCAAAGTAACTTTATTTTTTTTAAATATTGTAATTGAAAAAAATAATTTCACAAGGGTTATGGATTATGTAAAGGTCAGTGGACACACAAAACGATTGTGAAAATATTGATTGAAAATAAAACAAGGAGGTGAAAATTATAGCATTCGAAGTGTTTAGTCCAGTGCTACAATATCAAGCTGTCAAATATCAATATTCTGTTGTTTTAAAACAGATTTTCGTTAAATACAAAGGGAAGATTTGTTAGGCGCTAGCCTTTTATGTGTTTGTTGAGGAGGATGTGGACAAGAAACTTTCTCAATATTTCTCATAAACAGATAGTATAAACACCCTGCAATGACAATTTAACATGTACAATTTTAAAAAAAAAAACAGCTTGCAACAAACATTTAGTCTCATACGGTAAAAGACACATTGCTAAACGAACATACAGTCAAAATAGTTTCTTTGTTTTAATTGTCTACGAATGCTTTGGTGAAACTTAAAATTTAATCTATGGCATCTTTTGTTGAACGCATTGTTCATACACACATGTACTTGAGCTAGAAACAATGTTTCCATTAACCCGTCGTTAATCAGCGAATAGCTGATAGTGGCAAATACCTAATACATGTTAGAATTAAAATTTTCCAAAACCGAGAACAGTATTAAAAGTATATATTTTGTAGAAAGCTTGACTTACAATTACTTAATACATTAAGGGCTGAAATGGCACGTGATATCTCATAAATAAAGGTCACGTGATATCTCATAAATAAAGGTCACGTGATATCTCATAAATAAAGGTCACGGGATATCTCATAAATAAAGGTCACGTGATATACCCATTAATTTAGAGGCGCGACAGATGAGTAGTAAAGTGTTTGGCTTTCAAACCGGTGGGTCACGGGTTCGAACCCCAGTGAAGACAGGGGTTTTGAATTTAGTGATTTTTAGGAAGTCCATGATTCCACCCAACTCTAATGGGAACCCGACATTAGTTGGGGGAAGCAATGGCGATTGATAGCTTTTCTGGCCACATGACACTCTATTTAACCGTGGGTCCACAGACTACCTTTACGTCATCAGCCCCATAGCTACAAGGTCTGAAAAGGGTCCTTTATGCTGTGTCTGTTCTATTTATGTGAATGTTTCTGATGTGTTATCTTTATGTGAGAAAAGAGTCCTTGTAATCACAACAAATTTCCATAAAGATCAATAAAGCAGTCTTAGTCTTAGCCATGCTTACTTTACATATTTAAATGAGGGAATTATATCTTATATGTAATTTTGGGACATGCAAGAGCTGAAATCAAGGCTAGCGGAATGTATTCTACGAAGAATTGTTTGCAAAGAAACTGTGTATGGAAAATGTTAAGCGGTCAACAATTAGCACTTTTATTTTTCTGGTTTGGTGGAAACAAGGGAAGCTACTCAGCGCTTTGTTTTCAAGATTCCATACATTCATTAAGCTGAGCGATGAAATGTACACACTCTTGAATGTAGAGAGTTATTTGGGTTTTTTTTTAAAGAAGAAAGAAGGGGGCAGATGTGAGCCTAATGTATCAGAAGGGTTAGAAAGAGACAGTGCAATACAAGGAAATTTTATTTCAATACACATTTCCAGATCAAGCTTACTTGGTACCACACAATCTGCCTGGTGCCAATTTGTTTTAAACCCATTGTTTCCCACATTGTTTCCCACATTATTTCCCACATTGTTTCCCACATTTTTTCTTACATCTCACTCTCGGATCAATTTGAAACGTTGCACACGTCGATGAACCAGTAAAATATTAACTCATTAGTTAATTAATTAGTGTTAATTAACTAATTTTGTTTTTTTATAGAAAAAAGTGAGAAAAATCTTGCAGTATTTAGAGATATTGTAGTAATTGTGCACGCTTTGTTTTTTTTTTTAAAAGCATTTTTAAAATTTATTTCAATTTCATCTAAACGCTATTTACAAACAAAGAAACAAATCAAAAAGTTGGGATAAGAAAAAACAACAGAAAAAAAAAAGAATATTTGTAAAAAAAAAACAAAGCTTATCTAAGGAAAGGAACCGCTAATTACTTAGATTTAACTGAAAATTACGGGGTTTATCTCCATTCCTGCTATATAAAACAAAATTAATTAAGTAGTACTAAATGATTAACTAATTGGTTAATTTTTGTATTGATTCATGTATTGTTATCGACTATGAATGGTTATGCTAAATTTCAACTTGATCCGAGAATAGAAAGTGGGAGAGAAAAAAACGTGTCAAAATGTAGTTAGGGGATTGAATCCATATATATATATATATATCCACATCCCTCATTAAGTAGCATTTATTCCCAATATTTCGAAATCAAACAAAATATTAATCATCACCAATTGATTAACTAATTGTTGTTGTTTTTTTTTTTATTGATTCATGTCTTGTCAGGTTTAATGAATAATTGTGCGAAGTTTTAAAGTAATTCGAGAATGGCAAATGGAAAAAAAAAACCGTTTAAACTTTTTACCAGACTGGCGGACAAAGACAGACGGACAAAGTGACAAAGTGAGTTGATATAAGCTTTGTAAAATAAAATAAATTGGTCTATTTCCAAACTATGCACGAAACAAAAGCTGCATCTGAGCTGCTCTTTGAGTGCAACTAAAAACGTGTGCCTTGAATCATAATAGTAAAAGAATCGGATTAGACCAGGATTCATCATATTAAAAACAACTGTCAAATGTTAAGTTTTTCTTCATAAGTTATATGTTCTATTTACCATCTGTCTGCTGTCCTGTTGCTATCCTCAGTAATCCAAACAAAGAAATGATCACAATGTTGTAGAGATTTCGTTTCATCCATCCCGTGTTAGTCAGATACAAGACCATGGTGACGCCCCTGACAAAGATCTGTAATAGCACAAAAATATTTTATATTTACAGTGTTTGTGTAGACATGTAAAACACTGCACTTATTCCTTATCTTTTTCTAGAAAAGAAGAAATTTGAATCTGAAAAGGTTTTACTTAAAGATGACAACGGAGACAACCATTTATTTTTAAAAATATTTTTATGTAATCAGAATAAACAATAGAACCAGAAATAACAACAATTAATAATAATAATAATAATAATCTTTATTATCCGTATGGAAATTTGTCTTACAATTTGTGCATTACACCAAACAAAAAAAACATTATAACTATAAGAAACCAAAGTGTACATTCACACCAGACTCACTCATAATTTACATGTGACAAAGTTTATACCAAATTGTTCTTATTTAATGATTTGATTGCCAGGGGAACAAAAGAGTGTTTGTGTCTGTTTGTCTTTGCTATCGGTGTCTTGCATCTCTTTTGTGATGGTAAAATCACAAAATCCTGACACAAAGGGTGATTCTTTATTTCGAGGATCTTGTTAACTTTTTTATAGATGTTTGTCTCAAACAACTGCCCAAATGGGGTTTGTTTTTTTGCCAATGATTTTACCAGCAGCATTTAGGATTCTATAAAGTTTATTTTTATTTTTAATTAGCCTATTTTGTATGTTTTATCAGAAGAATAGTTTATGTATAAAGCATCGATTAAACTTATGAAGGAGGATTCAAATAGTGTTTTTATTACAGCAGCTTAATCGATTGTATGTTATGAATTAGCCTTTAGTTAGTATAATCTCTGTCGTAAAATCAGTTGTATCTAGCCTGGGCCTGCGAATGTTATGAATGTTACGGTTCTATGTAGTAGTACAAACTATTTAGATCAACTATATATATATATATAGAATAACCTTAGGTGAATCATTATCCCGTATTCAGTTATTAAAAGATTTTTTTATTAAATTAAATGACATGATCTAGTCTAATTCAGAGTTCAAAAAGGATTTCTCGAAACAATATTATTGACACCATTCTTCCTTTCGGACAAATGACATACGGTGCTATAAGAAAATTTAATAACTTGCCCCACGGGAAACTACTGAGTTACTAAAGCAAAAATGAGACAATTTGAGGTCGGTGTGATAGCTAATTATCGCAAGTTAGGTAACTTTTCAAACTTTACACCATGCTCATTTCACCACTAGCCATGGAGTGACCACCGGACGAGTAGAAAAAAAAATATCTGCCCTTGTCACGGTTGATGGGAAGTCTATTCCTATCATAGAACAGCGGACTTAAACATTATACAAGAACATTATTCACTGTCATTCGCCCCAGTAACAGGTACACAAGTACTCCATGTGGTCTGGTCAAAGAACATTTCTCCTGTGCGCAATAAATTCCAAAAGTGAGTAACTGCCACATTGCTTTGTGTGTTGATTTTTCCCAAGCGTTAGCACGTAGAGCAGACGACACCGCCCCCCATGTCCTCCTTACACTGGCTAATAACATGCGCTCGATATTTCTTGTGTCATTAATGAAACCTCTGACATGTTAGTATATTGAATTGGCTTCAAGTATTGATTCATCCTTCTCTCTCTCTCTCTCTCCCCCCCCCCCCCCCCCCCGCCATTTTTTACTTTGTCTGTGTTACTATTGCGTAGGCTATGTCTTGCACTGCAATGCATGCATTACACATTCAACAGTAGAAACATTGTCAAACAAATTCTATCAATCACTATAGATTATATGCGTGTATTAGTGTCTTCAACGATCAATCGCACCAACATGTTACGTAGTGTCAAGGACAGGTCTTTGTTTTCATGCGTTTTCTTCTTGGCTATGTCAAAAGATAAGACATTCGATATCCTTGTCAGCTATCAGACGACTCTGCCTCGTTTTGGGTGTTCATTGTAGAATTTACTTCTGCTAACACGGAAGCTATCTTTTCATCGACACTGAGGAATTCAATAGACAAAAAAAAAAAAAAAAAAATTACAAAGAGAGTTTGTGTGGAAACACAAACTGAAAATCGGCCCCCGAAGTGGTCCACCCAGGCAGGTAAAAAGGCAGGTTTCAATATTATCAGAATGAAATTCTATCAAAGACAAATGACAGAGAAAAATGGAGAAAAAAAATTTAACATCTTGTATGGTCCAGCAGACCACAGGATAGGTGAAAGAGAATGTGAAGTTAGATGTGAACCTGGCCTAACTGATGTCTTATAATGAATATCTAATTGATCTAAAATGTAGTTGTTTTGTAAAGGGACAATCTCTTATTCCTCAAGAAAAAAAAAATTTCCGGGGAAAAAAATCCTTTGGTTAAGTATTCTATAGTGTAGTGTGGACACTGCAGTTCAGGCGATAATATGAAAAACTACTTATTAATTGTTGTTTTAAATTATATCCAACTTGTATGCATACTAAATAGATTTTTTCTCTTTAAAAAATTGTAAGTTTTTTATTTGTGTGTAAATATAGACTTAGTATAACAGAACTTACATAACTTACAATACAGATGTAAATTTATGAATTTTTTACAAAAAATCTATCTATTTGTTACTACTAATAGTGAATAGTTGGTAAAAGTGGTGTATTTTATGAAAAAACTGCTTGCCTAAGTGATTTAAAAAATTAGATTTTTCGCTTTCAGAAGAAAAAAGTAGCCGTTGCATCAGAACTTTGAATGATGTCGGATTTTCACTATCTATTCTAGTTAACGAGATCTACACGGGACGGACGGACGGACAGACAGGCCACACAAAACTAATAGCGTCTTTTCCTCTTTCGGGGGCCGCTAAAAAAGAAATGAATCTAGTGCATCCTTTACTGACTGAGGAGCATTCTGGGAATTCGTATAATTGCTCATTTTAAATCTTTTATTGTAAATCATTAATAGTCTTTATAGACTTGTTTAGGTTAGACTGGGTTTTTGAAAGTTGTTATGTTCGGCCAACTCAATATTATTTAGAGATAAAGGGTTTCATGGTGTACACATTACACATAGGTGCCTTCTTTTCTTTTGGTTTCTATGAGCTGCCGCAGATTTGTTTTTGAAACAAATCTGCTCACAAGACAGTGTTGATTCCATTCAAGGTCTAAATGCACTTTGACCTTACTAGACATGCGCCATGAAATAGTAAAGCTAGAACAAAACGAATTGCGTCTTTACTTTCATCGATGAACTAAGAATGTCTTGAGACATGTGTCTTTTAGGAGTGTCTCACTTTATGTTGTGTGTGTGAGAGAAGAGAGGGTGTGGGAGAGAGAGATTTCATTGACTTAGCAGTAATCAATGATATTGTTTGATAGTTTGATTAGGTCTGTGTTTTTATGAAGCTTCCTTTAGAATTCAGTATCTCAAAACAGAACATTTTTAATGGGGACAAAAAAACATCTGCATCCTTGTTATAATGTTTTTATGTGTACAAAACATTTAAAATGTTAATGTAACCATATATGTCACATTAGTTCAACGAACTCATCACCCACACTGCAAGCCCTCTTCGTCCCCTTGCCTACTTTTTCCACTGTGCGAGAATAGTCAGTCACTGTTGGAGACTAGATCTAACTTGTTTCAATCATGTTACATGGTTATGTAAATATTTAATAAGCTCTTTAATTTTCGTGGTACTTCCGCACTTCTTGAGTTCAGAAACAAAAAGTAGAGATCTATAAGCCGGAATAGCTTTGCTAACAATATAAATTTTAGGGGGGCTACCACAAAGATGCGAACATTACTGTCGCGATATGAAGCGAATACAGTGATTTGGGACATGTGTGATAAATCAAGATCTACGATCTAATTTCAAGTGGATAAATTTAACTGAACCACCAACTTGACGAATCTTTCTTCAACACACTACACAGTGATTCACACACATGTGAGCACGCCGCTTTACATTGTGAGCCGTATTTGGAAAAAAAAAAAAGGTGATGTGTACATTGGGAGGGTGAGTTTGATAAGCCGAGTCAATAATATTTAATCTAAGGTTTAAAATGTTGTCGGTGTCACAGCTGGGAGAGGTAAGTCTTTAAAAAACATTCAAATCTATAGACTAACCTTACGCTTGAATGACGGCCTTCAATCCCAAATTTGGAAGACCCCTTGTGTGTCTACGAAAAATCACCAGCATGATGAAACAGAAGAAACTATCCAATGAAATGTAAACAAGCACAGAAACTCTACACACACACGTTTGAAGTTATAACGGTAGTGTGCCCTTTGTTTACTTTTAAGTGAATCACGCATTTCAAATCATCATTTTTATGGACGAAATGTATCAACTATAAAATCAATTGATCCGGATCTGTTGAATCGAGACTGCCGATTGTTAAATGTGTCAAGACTAGCGCGATTTTACCTATTGCTTTGCCTAAATTGGATTGGATTTTTATGTTTTCATTCAAGAGCGGTGGATCTAAGAATTGTTTGTATTTCTGCTAGTGGACACATCAGGAGCATGCACCGCGGTGTTTTGTTCTACACAGGAAGTATTAGACCGACAGGCATGATCTCGGGGTCGCTAGCCTCGCACGCGCTTGAGAGGCACAGGATCAGCAGCACGGGCGTTCTCCGCGGAAGGGAGGTGCGATTACGGTGCATAAACATGGAATCAAGTTAAATAGGAAGAGCTTACCCTTACTGAGAATGTGGCTTGACAAAAGTGAGAGTGGATCTACATGGAACGTGTTTGTGTGTGTGAAAAAGCGGGAAAAATGAATTAGAAGCGTACTATTTGTATTATGAATGGGTAGGCCAGTTTGGTGCAGCAAAGTTTATCAACACAGATAAATTAAGCCCCCTGATAAATTGTGATTAGTCTCCCCTTCATTTAGTACAGCCTGTCGTGTCGAATTAAGACTTCACAAGATGAACATTAAAAATGATTGTTTTTCAAGTGAAACAATTAAAGAAAAACATGTATTTTTGTTAGCTATTATAAATATTTATTTCTATGTTTGATACATTACATTCTCAAAAGAAGATAATTAGGCATACGTCTTACGCGTATTGATATGTTAATCTTGTAAAGCAATCTAGTCTTGCATATTAATTAGAGACTTAAACTCTGTGGTCCGTTAAGTCATATCGACTCCACCCACTATATGAACATGATACATGATGTAAAAACACTAAGAAAGAATGATCATGTGGAACAACCGTAAAAAAAAAATACTTAAAAAAAAAAGCTTAAACGAAGTGTAATTGTATCAATCAGTTTGGATAAATCTGTAATAAATCTATACCAGTAAATATAGGCCTAAATCTGTGCGATTAAAGATAGTTGACCAACTGTTTATAGGGTTAGCGCTATTTCACGCTTTTGTCTTTCTCACGACGTTATAATCCTATATGATTCCTATCACTTACCTGGACAAGTTGGGGGGGGGGGGGGGGGGGAGAGGGATATATGGGTACATTTTACCGTAAGCGCTTTTTAAAAGCATTTGTTAAAAACATGGAGGATCGACCTCAATTCAAACTCATAGCCCAATCCTCCTCAAGCCGACATCCTAACCACACTGTTAATGAAGAGCTTATGAAAATAGAAGATTGTATTATTTGTTTGAAACTTAATAGCGGCGACCTATAAATTGGACTAATTTAGCTTTTACCACCACTTCAGTCCAGTGCAATTTCATTTTCGAGATACCGGTACTAAACAAAATAATTTATTATCATAGTTAATTAACTAATTTGTTAATTTTTTGTATTGATTCTTGTGTTGTCAGGTAAAAAAAAATAATTGTGCGAAATTTCAGTTTGATCCGAGATTGAGTGTGGGAGAAATAACTTGTACTTTTGGCAAGAGTGAGTTGATATGAGCCTTGCAAAAAGAAATGTTCCTCTTTCTTTGTGTCTGAGCCTTTTATTAGGTTGTGTGTTTGTATTAGTAAATTAAGGCTTCGGGTTTTATTGCTATTTTAATCTTTAGTCTTTATGAAGAGTCTCCGATTTGTGTGATTTTACTAATGATATTACTCTAGTGACTTTAGTCTAATATGTTCTATAGTCCATTGGTTATAAATCCTATGGCTCTATTTTGTGTCTGCTCTAGTTTCATTGTTTTCTTCAGATGAAATAAGCAACTATTGCCCGAGCTTAAACTAATTATTAGACTAATTAGTGGATCAGTGCTATAGGTCTACGCGACTTTATTTTTGGGTTGGTGAAAAGTGCAAACCTAGACGACATGAAACTCACACAGCAGCGTATAAATAGTATATGATCGTTTTAAGACTCCTAAATTAATGAATGGCGTTCATGATGTATGTTTACATTTATATCTTATTGACGTATATCTAGTCTTAGAATATAAAATTGCGATATGTTAGAAGTATACCTTTATTACTGTGGCAAACTCTGCCGCACCAGAATTGGCTTGATCAGTCACTTCCAGATTCTGCCCCGTCTCAAGACGAAACCAAAGCCAGTGACTCACCTGGGGGGCATCCATTGTCTTCCGAGACAGAAGAAGCCCTATACCTTTATTATCAATAGTCTAAGAGTCTAACAGTTGAAGTCAGGAAAATATGAACAAACACATTCACTGAGTTAAGAATTTTAATGAAGATGTTGAGCTAAGAAAAGTCCAATGAACAGCCAAGTTGGAAGTTGCATGTTTAGCCACTGGAACACAATGTGTGTGTGTGTGTGTGTAGGATTTCAAGTTGGAACAACAACAATTAAGACCCAAAAAGTCTGGGACTCAAAAATCTTGGGAAATAGTTTTGTGTGTATCAAAGAAACACAAATAGTAAGTATTTCAAATGCTAACAAAAGCTGAAAACCACAACTTTATTCTCCTGTTTCCTTTAATTCCTTATCTAGTGCTTTTCATAAAGCTGCTGATGTGCACGACTTCCATTCAAAACAACAACAAAAAATTGTGAACTGATTAGCCAACAAATGCAAATTTGATGAATGCAACAACAAACATCCAACTTCATTATGAAGTATAAAGACAAGCAAACCATTTCAAAATGCAACAACTAGAAACAATATGACCTCATTGAAAGAATAGAAGACAATACTTTGTCAAAAATCTACTGATCATGTTACACAATCATTGATAGTCCAATAAACATAATGTATAGGACAGAAGAGTGGTGAACTTAACATGACAGAAATACATTTTTTAATGGTCACTTCAGAAATCAGAAATTTGCAACATTAATATATTTATGATATTTTACACAAAAAAAAAAAAGCATAGGACTTTTCCATGTGAACACAGACAAAATTTTGACCTAAAATTTGGATGTCAAGATATAACTACTTAATCTACTTAATGCTTAGAACAGAAATAGTTTTATTTTATGCATTTTCAGGACGAAGTTGACATCCATTCATAAAGTGTAGCACTAAAAAAATGTCTTGTTCATTAGCCTTATTTGTTTTTATTTACAACAAACTCTAGAGCTACCTCTATGAAAAGATAAAAGGAAAAGATAAATCATTTTTTAGAGGACATCAATAATTATGTTAACAATGATTGCATATTTCATTACAATTCTGGACAAAAAAAAATCTTGAGTAACATTAAAATGATGAAACAAGTTAAAATTATATTCCCTGAACTTAGTAGAATAACAATTGATTCAATTGTACAAGTTCATGTTTCAACTATTAAACTAATTCTTTTAACAATGGTTTTTAGCAACAGTCCATTTAGTTCTATCAAAGAATGGACAAGAGAGCTTAGAAAGTGGATTTTTTTGTTTGTTTCATTTGACACTGCTCTATGTAAGGCATTAACTGTGATAATGTTCATAAGATGAAAAAAAAAAGTACAAATGTGATTAAAAATCGGTTATTAGTATCAAAGAGTCAGTCATCTTTGAAACTCTGGATTAGGTCTGGTGAATGTAGGCAATATATGGTATGAATTTTTATTTCTAACAGACTTGGCAGACATGAAGAGGTTCTTGATACAAGTACATGGCATAAAAAATAAGTTAATCCAATGGCATATTTATAGAATAAGAACAAAGAAAAATGATTTCATAAAAGTCTTCAAAATATGAATGAAACCAATCTACAGTGTACTGCACATTTAAGTGATACGTAAAACATCTCTATAGAACATAAGGCTAGAGATGAACTGCTGGTCAACATATGCATTGCATTCTCATTTCCTTACCTGTCAACAAAATCACAATCTTAGTACTAATTATTTCTTTTCACCGACATCTCTTTGAAAAGAAAACAAATATATATTGTTACTTGCCTATGTGGAGTGCATCAATTCTACAAGTTTAATTCAATTTATTTCATTAAATAAATATATTTATTTATTTCTATACAGAAATGACAGTGGTGTGCCATGGACCTTCTTCATTAGAATGACAACATTTTAAAGCAGGTGGCTATTAACCCTTGTTTTTCCATGTATTGATTGCTAAACAAAAAACTTTAAATAAAAATGAACTAAACAATTTTAACAAAAAAAGGGATCATTTAAAAAGAAACTTTGGAGTTTCTTTTTAACAGACAAAAATAGAACAAACTTCCTACACTGGACAGCACCATTCACTTCAAACACAGAACAACAAACCTGACATGTACTGGTATGTGCCTTTGTACTCACGTAATTATTCATAAAATGAAGAAATAGAACTCAAGTTTTTCTCCAAACAAAAATAAAATGTGAACACAATTTTATGTATATAGAAGTTAGAGGTCAATAGACATACAAAATATACATTTGTAGAAACCAGAGAATTTAACTATATCTAGATAAAATAAATTTTCAACTTTGATCATGTCTTTATAAAATGGTAAAGTGTTCCTCATAAGCTGTTTAAAAATTTAAACATAAAAAAAACAAAAAAAAGACATAAAGCTAGAATAAAACCATGCAACACACTGAAAGTAGATACATCCTGATGCATCAAGATTCAAAGCTTGGTCAAAATATTCAACACTACAGCAAAGAAATCTTCAATATTGACAATAAAATCTTGGGTCAACTACTTGTAAGGCTTACAAAATTTGGCAGAATTATGAACAACTTCTAATATGATGTCAATAGTCCAGAAAAAATTAACAGCCAACTACAGTAAAAAAAAATCCTTTTAAATTCATGCCTGTGTAAACAAAAAAATGCAGTTACTCAAGAAACAAAACAGGCTTAAGAATCTTGTATTCCAAAAGACAATTTGAATTCTGAAAGGTCAAGCCACCACTGAACTCAACATTCAGCTTGTGCTGCCCTAATAGTACTGATTAATAGAGGTGACAAAGGTTTATCACTAAGAACAGCTTTAAGAAAAGAAAAGCTAGAAACATTTATAAAGTGAGGGGCAAGTCTTAAATGTATCTCAAAACAGAGAACCAAGACTGCCATTAAGAAATCAGAGAACTAACACTTGTGCCATTAAGAAATCATAGAACTAACACTTGTACCATTAAGAAATCATAGAACTAACACTTGTGCTATTAAGAAATCAGAGAACTACATTTATGCTATTAAGAAATGCCCCCATCAGAGAAAGTATAAGTCACCAATTCAAGAACAGAATTTCTACAACACAAAATGTTCAATTACTTCTTAGGCTGTTACCTGGGTAGATACTAAAACCAAATAAATATAATCCCAAGACTGGGTCTCTTTAAGTTACAGAACTCCCTTTATTCAGATGGTAAGGTTATACCAAAATTACTATTCTTTCCATACAGATTGGCTTATCATCAGGACAAATCAGAGCATGGCATATTGAACAACTAAACCACTACTTTTGTACAAAATACAAATTTAATGCTTTTAAGAAAACCTAATTTAAAAAAAAACAGCAGGCAGTTTTCAAAACCTTGCATTTATTGATATTATGCAGGCCTTTAAATATATCAACTGTTACATCCCTTACAAACTGTGGGGGGTCACTAACAATGTAATCACAATGCAGTTTAACATTCAACTGTTTCATTTGATTTTATTTGGTCTTTATAAACTGAATAGATCCAGCTCTATTATGAGTTTGATAAAGTTTTGAAAACAAAAGATTTGGCTAACATTGACCTTTTACTAAATTTAACAAAAATATTGTTTAAAAAATGTACACCTGAACACAGAAACATACAATTGTGCAGGTCACATTGAAAAATGCAATAAAAACCAATTTGATACAAGTTTTTCAACCAAGAGTTAACAAATATAACATACATTTATAATCATTGTTTTACAAATATTGTTCATTTATGTGACCTTTATATTTAAGAAAATCACCAATATGCTCAAACCTTATAATATCCTGTAAGTCTAAAATGTAGGAATCTTTACAATTTTTTAGCTTTTGTTTTACAGTACATTTATTCAATTTCTAGGTTTAAGTCAGTTCTAATTGTATGTTGATTTCTGTGCTCATTGTTTAAGGCAGTGGTTTTCAAACTGTGGGACGCAGATCCATGGAGATGGCAGTAGGGGGTCCGCAGAAAGATGAAAATTGAATACAATTATAATCTCAATTAACAATCCTTCAACATATGTTCTTTTATTTGTAATGTTTCCACTAAGGGGTCTGTGAGCAACTTTTAAATAATATAAAGGGGTCCCAGGGTCACAAAAGTTTGAGAACCACTGGGTTAAGGTATTTCATAAACACCATCTATTCTTCTATATTATTTTTGAATATCTTTAAAACATAAAAACAGCCAGAAATGAATTTTTTTTCATCAGAAAATTATATAATGTAGCTATAGAAAGATCACCATACTTTGCCTCAAATTAAATGTAAATCTTTAAAAAAAAATAACTATAATCCATGTATGGATCTTAACTTCGTATACAACAATCCCTGATAGTAGAGTGAGCACTTTAGAAAATAATAACATTATATCTAGAGTTTGTAGAGAAGTATGTTTTGTTCTGAGACTATTTGTCTAATGTGAAACAATACATACATGGAAGCAAAATAACCCACTGGAGGCACACAAAACAAATGTTATCCCCAAAATTCTGTCTTCGATTTAAAGAGTTGGTCTACAGTTCAACAGGATCTATGTTTGATAGGATTAGAATCAATCAATTTTACTTTTAAAAATAAAATGATATGTTAGACTAGATAAAGTCAAAATATGCATGACAATCAAACCTGAAATGATAATTAAGATATATATTATATTTATATATACATATATATTCAAGATTTATATGACTATGTGAATAAAATATATATATATAAATTTGAAAACCAGGATTCTATTCAGTATTGCACAAAGAGTTGGGTTTGTGTATAGCAACAGAAAGTCCTAACCTGATCAGATACATTTGGCCAACACCATCTGCACAATAGATGATGTGATAATTTACTATTGGTTAAAATAGACATTTACATTTCCATAGATTTCCATTAATGAGAGTGCCATCACCAAAACACAGCATTCATACAAAAAAGCATCATCTATACCTCAAAACATTTGATGTGAGAAACTAGTACCCTACTGGTTTCAAAACTAGACTTGCCCTTAATCCCTCACATAAAGGAAAAAAAAAATAGTGCAAACCAAATTGCAATTAAGCAGTACATAATGTTTTGAAATACATTTTTATACAATACTTAGAAGTTTTATTGAAGTGGCCAAGTATTTTTAAAAATAGTTTTATAAATGCCACATATCTGAAGTATCTTTTTTTTTTTTTGCTTTGACAAAAATAACAGCCTATTGACATTATTTAAATATATTATTACCACTAATAACCTAGGAGAAAAAAAGATAACCCAAAAAAAAAAAAAAAATACAAGTAACAATTTAAATTCGGAAAAGAACCAAATACAAAATATTATAAGAACCAAAGATTATTTAACAAAACCAAAAAGGATCTAAATTTTCCTTTTTTTTTACAGTTTATGTTTCAATTACTCGTATAAAAATATTTTTTTTTGTTCTCTCTGATTTAATATAACAAAGTTTACACATAGCATTCACAAATCACAACTGAAAAACTGTTTCAATAGAATGAGATCACAAGTTCAAAGTCATCATCCAATAACTTTATCTGTAGTACATAATAAATATATAAAACTAGTAAACATATATTATTTGTTTCTAATTAGTTTAAGCATGGTCAAGCAGTAGTAAATGCAAAACATTTTCAAGCAATTTTTTTTTTTTAAAGTTAGTAGATAATATGAAACATAAATATATTCTTTTACTCTATGTGTAGGTAACATCCTAACACAGCATTAAACCAGTGGAATGTGCTAAACAAATGATGGCCACCAATAATGAATCCAAGATTAAATCAGATAAATTTGAACATCACATTGTTGAGTCCTGGTATTGCATATTCAGAGTGAGACAGAGACTGGCTGTAATCCAAGTTGGGATCCTCAGAGCTGTTGGCCACAGCAATGAGTCCTCATTTTAGGCTCACTTAGCTGTTGGACTCTGCAATGATCTGCGGTAAGCATTTCTTCAATTTGAAGTAGCTATCAAACCTTGTCAGTGCATATTCCTGTCAAATCAAACAATTACAAGAAAAAAGATTTTATTTAATTTTCATCTCTAATCAAAACATGCTACTTAAAGAATAGTCGATTCCTACAGCACTATGAGTGATACATTTCTAAGTAAATCAAATTTCACAAACTTTTGGAGATGTATATATGGATGGCACATGGTTAACAAAAAATCAGTGATGCCACTTTTGGGGGGGGGGGGGGGGGGGGGGGGGCTTAACAGAATGGATGATAATAAAATTGAAAAGACTGCTAAGACTTTAAAAAAATATATAATTAGTAAATTGACTCTAAAAAGCAAGTACATATTTATTTATTTGTTATTGCATATTCTAATCATTAAGATGAGCAGACGCATCTTAAAGGGAAACTCTGATGGTTCTGATACTTTTTGATATAATATTTCGATTAACAGAAAATGAATGTATTATTCTTTTTTTTTTTTTTTTCAAAAATAACTTAGTAATTGATGTTTTTCTGACATCATTTTTCTGCACATCCAAAATGGTTAGATTTTCACAGGGTTTCTATGTGACGTCACAAAAACCTATTAATTGAGTCTATTGACTTACTGTATAACAGAAAACCATACAGTAAAGTTTACATTCTCGAAAAGAAATAGATCTAGATCTTGTAAGCAAAGAAAAAATATGCGTTAAGAGTAGATGATAGTAAGTATTTTTTCGCCAGACCACTCAACACACACAAACACTATCAGTTTGGTTGTCTTGTCATGACCAACTACATATAGCCTAAACTTGCCTGTCAGACACAGGATCTATTTACTTTTTGGGACAGGGAGGGGGTTTAGATAAAAATTTTACTTTTTTTGTTTTTTTGAGTTGGCTATCCTGATGCTTTTATATATAAAATATATATAATAAGCCTAACAGTTACTATAAGAATGAAGTGATACAATTGGTTAGATCTAGATTTGCTTTCAGTATTGTTGAGGGAAGTGCCGCATGTCTAAAAAACAAAATCTAAAAAACACTTTTTCTTTTAGATGTCAAGAATTTACTAATTTATTAAATATAAATGTTTCTAAGCATTTAAATACAAAATATAAAATGTTTTTATTTAAGCAGAATTTAAGTATGTCAATAACTCAAATTTGAAAAACCATCGGAGTCTCCCATAAGATAGCAGATAGAAACAGAGTAAATATAGCATTAGTACAAAGTTATGTTTTCACTAAGGAATATGTCTAATGTCATTTTGTATATTAATCTAAAAGTCAAAAAATGTTTCATGGTCAGATAATGTATTTGATCCGATGGATTGTTGCTTTGGATAAACATAGCATAAAGAAAGTTTATAACTATAATATTAAAATTAACCTAAATCCAAACTAAAACGATTCAGTGAGTCAACAATTAAAGAGTCCACCAGTAAAAAAGATACTCCATTCATCCTAAAAGTAAATCTAAAACTCAAGATATTAACAATAACCCATGGCTATGCTGGAAATGTACAGACAACCTATACAAGGCATTTTCAAACACAGAGAAGAGCAGAAGTAGGCCCATAGTCCGGTATACACATGCTGGTCTTCTCTATAAGAGCTGCACTGATGGAAAGGTAAATAAATTGATACACAAGCTTTTCAACTGTTAACTCTCAAGTTCAAAGTATTTGTCTTATTCAGTGATGCCAACTTGTACTTTGGGCCATATCAACGAAAAGATACAAAAATGAAATGAAATTAACCTATTTGATTAGAAACCTGTGGATCTTGTACTTACATTGATTAATGGGATACTTTGAAAGGGACACTTTTTTAACAAGTTGGAAAATGATGTCCTTTCTCTAGTTAAAATGTGAGCAACCTGGTAGCTAACTTGACCGCTGACTTGTTTATTTTTTGTCTCTTTTTTTGGTAAATATTCTCATAAATATCTTTATTTGCAGCTCAAATCAAGAATGCCACCCTATTAGTTTCATAATGCCATGCATATGTTATTGTTTTTTTTTAAACAGCCACACTTTCTTTATAAAACAAACATGTTGGCTTAGTATCATGTTTCACCAAAAAGTCAATATCCATTCTATACAGACGTTTTGGCCCCCAGGCTGTATCGTGGGCATCACTGTTCTAATTCAACTTTTACAATGTTTTTTTTAATCTATTACCTCATCCAATTTGATTTTACTCTAAAGAAAGTGTTACTTAACAAATATAAAGTCAAACAAGCAGAAATGTAAAGTTGTTAAAAAAAAAAAAGAGAAGATGCTTTTGAGAGGAATAGGAAGTCAGTAAAGAGAAGCATTAAAGGTCCCTGTAACATATGAGATAGGTCACAAGTTTAGTTTCTGAAGACTAGTTTCCCATGTTTCTAAAGCTAATACATATGTTTAAAAACTCTGTTAATGGCTAATTATCTTATGCTTAAGACATCTTAGTGTAATTCATTATTTTTAACTTAGGATGCCTGACTCAGCTAGTCATAACAATTTCCAACCATCTGAACTGCAAAAATGTCTTCTTATGGCATCTTCAGCACACACTTCGTCATGGTAAAAAGAGCGCAGATGAAGTAAGGAATGAGGCAGCGTCAAATGGCATGAATGTATAGTCACAGGTTGATACAAAAAAAAGTGTGAGACACTTTTATGGCACACCTAGCACATTTAATGGGTTTATTTACTGTATGTTAATCTTCATGTTAAGCCTGGCCTCTAGTAGAGGTCTTGAACAAATTTCATCAATAGAAGGTCAATGAGATCTATAATCACATTTTGGAAAATAAAAAGATGTTGCACTGATAAAAACACTGTGAAATGTTTGCTGCATAAAGAATGTTTTAAGTCAAAAATCCTAGAAAAAAGGTTCTAAACTTTTATCTAAATTTTTTTTTTTTAATTGCTAATTTTATGTTGTTTTCACATGCTATGCAAGCTAACTTCACTAAAACTGATATGAGAATAAAATGGCTGCCTTTGTGCCCCCTTAGTCAGCACATCGCACCAACATTGGGGACCACACTTCATGGGCTGAGAATCACTAAGGTAATATCTACGTTGTTTATGCAATATGAAATTAAAATCAGTGCTGTTTTTTTTTAAATAACTAATAAAACTATATAGAAAAAAAAATGCAATGGCTAATCTGAAGATTGCATTCGTTGCAAAATATGAAATTAGCACTCAAATGATTCTGATAAGCAATAAATTAAGAAAAAAAATCAATATTCAAATTGATTAGAGTAAAAATTCAAATAGTTAGGGTATTGAAGTAATGTACTAAAGTTTCCAGACTCACTTCTTGTGTTAATACACACCACAAGTTAAAAGTAAGAAAATTACTTCTATCCTTTTCCTTCAAGAAAATAATGTAGATTCTTCTAAGTTCTAAGCTTACAGCTGACTTATTTTAAGCTGTACTAGTTCTAACCTTTAAAAAAAGATTGACAAAAATTATAAAAATTGATCATTTATTAATAAGTAATCATTTATTAATATACACATAACCTCAATAACAAAAAGTGATTTAAGGGAACAAAATAATCTCAAGTTAAAGCCTTACAAAAGACATACAAATGACTCTTGATAGTCCTGTGGTTAGAAGATTATTGAGAAGTTCAGATTACCAAAGGTTCACTGAACTTTAAAGAATTTCGCTGTGTATATATATATAATAAGATACTCTATTATACTTTCATTGGTATAAAATAAACAATAGATGAAAATGAAAAATTTTTTTTATCTAAATAATGGAAAAAATGTACTTGGGGATATTTGCTAGATTTAAGTATTTTTCTGTTGCTGTGGTCTTCACTGGATATCACAAAATGTTTTATTTTCTCCCTATTTTTCAAGTCATTAATGGTAGGTCGCGGATGCCATACATAAAAAAAATGGCACAACTGTCATCCCTCTTAATAATTTCCCATTTTTCAGAAAGAGATAATGTTTTATAATTATGCTTGCCAACTATAAGATGTAACAAAAACTAAAAAATTAAGCAGGTCTCATACATACATTGTGGCCTATCAAAGGTCAACTGTACTATATTTAGCTTTAACATTATATAAGTGATAAGAAAAAAGAATTTTTTTTTGATCATATGACTGAAATGTCCCTTTTACTACTGGACTCTTCAAACTATCTTTAGAACAAATTTTATATTTTCTTTTAAGTCTGTTGTTTATTTTTCTTAAAACTTTCTGGGTAAACCAATTAGAAGGATAAATTTAGGAAATTGTACCACCATCTCCAGTATAAGAAATAAGAGATGGATTTGTCATAAACAAGATACAAGTAAGAAGAAAAAAAGTTGAGAAAAAGAAATAGTTTGAACACTAAGAGATATGGTTCCTTTGTCAAGTTATTTTAACAGTATGAAATATAGTTCCTTGGTCAAGTTATTTAAACGCTACGTGATATGGTTCCTGGGTCAGGATATTGTTTGAAAGGCTTTAATTGTGGAATCAAAAGAAAAAAAAATGGTTAAGTAAAATAAAACGTGATCAGCTTATTTTTTTGTATGCTAATTGAAGATGGCTTTTAAACAAGAAATGGGAAGACTTTTGGTTGCAAGCATTGTCAAGAGCATCAACAAGTTAGGAGTCCTGTAAGTGAAATAGCCCTTCACACCTTAAACTGTTTTTGGTTTTGATTGTGAAAACTAGCTTAGTCTTTCATGTGCAGGGTATATAATTTTTCAAAAAATGCTTTTGTGCTATTTTATGTAACTTAGAATTGCAAAAGTAATCAAAATAACAAAACTTATTCCAATATTTGTGATTATCAATAAATGATGCCAGAGATCAAACTTCTCTAGATAATATCTGAATCAAAACAAAGTGTTTCAACTAAAGTTTTCCCGATTCCATTTCAGAGCCAATTAAATACCATAGAAGAACCAAAGATCAGTTAACTAGAAACAAAAAATTAATACAAGAAAAGGCATGACTTATTGAAAATGTTATTACAAAAAGTAGTTCTACATTTGCAAAGACTTGATTAGAAGAAAAATATCAAGAATAGAAGATAATTCATTAGTTCTAAGTTACTGTTGGGTCAAAGATAGTAATAGAAAAGGCACATTTTTTGTTAATAGATTTCAATATTTTGTCATGCCGAGTAAACCAAAAGGGTGATAAAACATGCATATCACTCACTGAATAATCTATTGGAGGGCCAGGAATCTGCATTACAAAAATTGACATATAAACTAAATAGTCTAATGCCTAGTTCTACTGACTTTAAGCTTAGCTCTATGTAGAATTCACTCATATTTATTCAGCCAAAAAGATTCATACATTATTCAATGCAAAAAAAATATGTATATAACTAAAAATATCTTGAAAAATGTGTTAATGATAACATATAATATGGTGCGCAAGATTAAAATTATTTTCTTAAAAACAACTGTGTATAAATTTTATAAAAAATGGCTGAACGAAATGTTGCAATGAAGAGATGTGTATACATGCTTAAAAGCACATATAAAAGTTGCCTGTAGAAAATCAGTTATGTCACTTGTTGCTGTTGGAAATAGTGGAAGCTGTTTATGGGAACTCAAAATGTCTCTGCATTATAATGAATTTAGAAACAAGGTAGTTTTACAGCATTCTTAACTCTTTCAGTGCGAATTATTTTGATTTTTAAAAAAATGGAGTTTTCTGAGATGAACAAAAATCGGCAAAGATGATGGGGGTATAGTTACCAAAACAAAGAACAATCACGCTCACCTCTGGAAATTTTCTTTTAAAAAAAGTTAAACATTAAAAGATAGTGAAATAAATATTATATACCAAATTACTTGCTGAGAGTAAAGCCACACTCACCAGCACTAGTGAGGTTACTCCTTGAGAGTAAAGCCCCACTGAAAGAATTAAGTAAACTAAAATGGCCAAAAAATAAATGTTTGTTCAAGCAAGACATAACTGTTTTTCACCTTTCTGGAAACTTCAGAGAAAAGCTAAAGCTTGTTCAGTACTATTTGGTCACCTAAAGGACTTGACCAAAAAATATAGAATGTTCAAAATGAGACTAAATGTTTTTGGAATACTTAACTAAGAATGTACAAACATGTTTTCTTACTCTGTACCAAATTATTAAATGTTAAAAAAAAAAACAGAATACTTACAGAATAATCAAAGTCAATGCTTGAAGTCTGAGCCTGTACCATAGCCCATACTCCCCAAGTAAAATGGGAATGTAGAGCTAAAGTATTGGTCTCTATATAAATGTTCACCAAGTCTGTAGGAGTCATTTCTTCCTTTCCTGAAGCTTTAAGGTATGTTTTGAAAAACTGGAACTGTTTAAAAGGGAAATAAAGTAATGATCATTGAACATTCAAATGAGAGAGAGATTATCAGCTTGACAGTAAGCAAGTAACAATGTAGAAAGAAGACAGTGTGGTGAAAACTGTTTGAATGAGGACACAGTGTAGAGTGAAGACACAATGAAGAGTGAAAACAGTTTGAATGAAGACAATATGTAGAGTGAAGACACATTAAAGAGTGAAAACTGAATGAAGACATTATGTAGAGTTAAGACACCATCAAAATTGATCTGGCAATTAATAAACAGATCACAAACCCATGTACCAACTTTTCATCTTGTATAACATATTCAAGAAAGTGAAGACACAATGAAGAAATAAAGCTGAATAAAGACATTGAGAAGACATTATGTCAGTGAAGACAACATCAAAATTGATCTGGCAACCAATGAACAGACCACAAACCAGTGTCCTAACTTCTTATATTGTATCTATATTCAAAAGTGTCTGGTATCAGTCTCAAGGAAGTGATTGGATAAAGTCATGATACTGTTACAATTGACTGTGCATTTTAATCAAGAGGATACAATTTATTTATATAGGTCAAAAAAAAAAACAACTTCAGTATAGGTACTAGACCAGTCCAGATGAAAATAAGTAAAATGACCAACAAGGAAAAATATTCTAAGAAAAGATCAAGGTCAAGTGGCTTCAAAAAAAAACTTGAATACTATAAAAAAAGACCAAGCCATATCAATCTTAGAAGTCATTCAGTCAGTCAAGCTCCATTTTACCAGTAAAAACTTTAAATTTTTATAACAAAGAATTTATTACAGCAATGTCTAATTTTTTTCAATATATTAAACATAATTTGTTATTCTAAGGGTGGAGATTTAAAAAAGGATTTGAATGTTGTGCCACTTCTGTGTATAGCTTAACGAGCTCAAGTGTGTTGCCATTCTATTGACAGACAATAATAATGCAAATCCACCAGATAAAAGATGTCTCATTAAAAGATATCTCAGCTTACCTGTTTCTCTTTGGATGGGAAATTTGAGCAAACAAAAGAAAATCCAGGCTTGTCAGTCATAGTATAATCAAACATCCACTCATTGAAGTGATTACCAAGATCAAAGCCCCTAAACAGAAAAAAATATTTCTTTCACAATTCATATTTAAAATTAATTAGTTAATAATTATTTCAAAAAAGTTTTTGACAATTAGTATCTAAAACTTGGGGGAGCTACCACCTTCTACCAAGCGCGTCCCCAGGTGGCGGATAGGGGAAAGACCATTAGATATAAGGGTTAGCTGTGAATAGCAAATAAACAGCCGCGGACCAACTGGCTTGCAGTCATGGAGGATGAGGTGAAGTATTCCAGTGGTTAGAATATTTACTAAAAACATCTCAGAAATCCAGGGAAATGATTGCAAAAAGCGAGTATAGGGCGCTCTAACTCTAAACCCGGGTAGATGAAACCCGTTAGCTAGGGATAGCAGTTCATCTAGGAGAGAAAACTCCGAAAATAAACACCTGCTGCCTTGCAAATGATCTTGGATGATCAAAGGCTATGGGAGCACACCCAGAAAGAAAAGCAGGCTGAAGTCGGAGTCAATGGGCCTCCTGGCGCATAACACTTTGACACGCAACCTCATCTATGTTGAAGTTCAGTAACGATTCTAATAGATGTGGCATCCTGCCTGTGGAATCCTGCCGCGCAGGTAGGGGGCCAGGTTCTCCGCCTTGAAGGAGCCCACACAAGCGAGATGGTGGTTCTTCTATCTCTGCCTGTGGAGCCAGGCGCAGGGACAAGAAAGTAAATACTACTGGCCAACACTCCAAGACCAAAAGTCTAAAAATCTTACAATGGAACGCAGAGGGCGTCCAAAAGAAAAAAGAAGCTCTAAAAATATTTCTGCATGAGAAAGAAATTGATGTAGCTTGCATCTAAGAAACTCATTTGAACAGTAATCTTCGTTTCTCCATTAGAGGATACAGCTGCATCAGACAAGATAGAGAAATCAGACCCCAAAGGAGGAATTCTCACCCTCATTAAAAATGACATCCCTACCACAGACATAACTATGCCCAACTCCTCAGAATCAGAAATAATGCCCAAACCAACCTAAGAAAAATAGACAAGGTTCAAAATATTGGTCTAAGGATAATGACAGGAGCAATCAAAACAACACCCATAAGAGCTATGGAGGAAACCGCTGCCCTGATCTCTCTGGATGAAAGAAGAGAAATAAAAATCCTTTCCCAATTCACTAAATTGGAAACCATGGAGAGGCACCCACTCAGAACAAAAATCCATAAAACTGGCACCAAAAAACGCCTCAAAAGGACCAATTTCATACAGGAATCTCTAAACCTAAAAAAGAAACACCAAATTGAAAAAATTACCCTGGAATCCTCGATACACTATAATGAATCTCCACCCTGGGACGAAAGCCTTCTCCCTACTATAAGGGACCATATTGAAAGCATTAAAAGAAAATCTGATTACAGACCAACAGAGCTCAAGAAAATAGTGAACTGTTTTCTACATACCAATTATCCTACCAATCAGTGGATCAGAGTTTTCACAGATGGCTCAACCCATAAAGCCACCACAAATGGAGGAGCTGGAATACTTATCGAATGGCCAGATGGAGGAAAACTAGAAAAATCCATTGCAACTGGATAGCTCTCTGACAGTCACAAAGCAGAAAGGGAAGCACTAGCATTAGCTGCTACCATGCTAGCAAATCATCTAAGTTCCCCTCACCCCTCACAGTCAGATTTACTTTCTAACAGATGCGAAAACAACCCTCCAAAGCTTGCAAAACTCTAATGATTCCTCTTATATTAAAAACCTCAGAACAGCACTTACAAAGTTCAACAACAGCAAAAAAACTGTTATTCAATGGATCCCAGCTCATATAGAACTAGAAGGAAATGAGAAGGCTGACACACTTGCCAATAGTGGGAGAACTAACACACTAATAAACTCTGCGCTCTATCCAGAAGAATTGAAGAAATTAATTGTAAATAAAATAAATGAGAAATGGACAAGCTCCCATCCAAATCACAAGAAAGATGACGCTTACTATAAGCTATCCCGACAAGACCAACATCTAATCTTTCGACTCAGGACCGGACACAACAGAATGTGACAACACATGTACTGGAAGCTCAAAATTGGAACCAGTGAAATCTGCCCATGTGGAGTATCACCAGAAAATGCCAACCACGTCCTCCAAAATTGCTCTCTTTACCAAGAGGCCTGTATAAGACACTGGCCCCAAATCACCCAAATAGAAAGAAAACTATATCGAGAGCTCCCTGATTTGGAAACCACTGCGCAGTTCATCTCATGTATTGGTCTAGTCATATGAACACTCCAACATAACAATGAGAACGATGAAGAAGAAGAAGTATCTAAAAGATTATTCTGACAGTGACTTAAATATAAATTAACAAAGGTTACAAAGACAGTTTGTGTGGAAACACAAACTGAAAATCGGCCCCCGAAGTGGTCCACCCAGGCAGGTAAAAAGGCAGGTTTCAATATTATCAGAATGAAATTCTATCAAAGACAAATGACAGAAAATAATGGAGAAAAAAAAAGGTTAACAGATCTTGTGTGGTGCCCCAGCGGTCCAGCAGACCAAAGGATAGGTGAAAGTGAATGTGAAGTTAGATGTGAACCTGGCCTAACTGAGGTCTTATAATGAATATCTAATTGTTCTAATTGTTTTGTAAAGGGCCAATCTCTTATTCCTCAAGAATAAAACATTTCTATTAAATGAATTTTTTTTTTTTCTAAAATTCCAAAAATAATAATTTTTTTCTTTGGTTAGGTGTTCTATAGTAATCGTGCTTCCGTTCACGCGATAATATGAAAAACTACTTATTAATTGTTGTTTTAAATTATGTCTGACTTATATGCATACTAAATAGATTTTTTCTCTTTAAAAAAATAATAAAATTTTTTTGTGTGTAAATATAGAACTTACATAACTTAACAATACTAATATAAAAAAAAATATTTTTTGACAAAAATCTACAACCGCTTGCATAAATGTGTTAAAAATATGATAAACGGCAATCTCCCCTAATAAAGAGCCTCAAGTGTTTGTTACTATTAATAGTGAATAGTTGTAAAAGTGGTGTATTTTTATGAAAAAACTGCTTGCATAAGTGATTTAAAAAATTAGATTTTTCACTTTCAGAAAAGAAAAAAGTAGCTGTTGCATCAGAACATTGAATAGTCTAAAATATTGTGATGTCGGATTTTCACTATCTTTTCTAGTTTACGAGATCTAAACGAGACGGATGGATGGACGGACTGACAGGCCACACAAAACTAATAGCATCTTTTCCCTTTCGCGGGCCGCTAAAAAACAATACCTAAGTTTTAAAATATTTTTTTTATTTTAATTTCCTTTTTTTTTTTGTTTTGTTTTTATGTATAAATTATAATTTCATCCAAAAATGCATACATAAGAAAAGCTATAAAAAACATCAAAGCAATTGATTTGTTTGTTTAGTGTAGATTATATATTTAATGACATTGCAATAATACAATGTCTTCAAACATGATCACTTTAAGAATAAGTGTATTTCTCTCCTGCATTACACTTCACATTTAAAGGGTTCAATTCTTAGGCTTAATAAAAATTCTAATAAATTTATTAAGGGTTCAAGAATTTAAAACCATTATTCTTGTTTGGCATTAAGCTGTTAGTAACATAATGCTTTAGTGGCTCCTTATGTGAAGGTTCAACATTAGACTTAACTTCAATGGAAAATTGACTTCACTGGAGACTAAAACTTTCAAAGTAAGTATAATTACTTATCAAATGTAGATAATTGTAAACAAACAAGAATCTTCTGGTTCGATCACCCACCGATAGTTATAGTGTCCATATTCCCAGTCTATAATAGTCATTCGTGGTGTTTGAGGAGTGGCTTTGTCAGCAAGTAAAATGTTTCCTGTTAGGAATAAAAGTGATTAAACAAACTAGAAAGAACAACATTTGAAGTAGTGAGTCGACATTTTTTAAAATCCCATTAAGACATAGCTAAAAAAGAATCTCAATTTACAAATTAATAAAAAGTTGAATCAAAAAAACAAACTTAACAAACCAATATTAATAGTCTACTATTATGATATTGTTATAGAATTTAGAAAGGCATCAGAAATTTTTAAACATATGCCAGAGATTGTGTTAATCCCCTATTAAAAATCTTCATTTTTATATTTTGATTAGAAATTTCAGTATTTATTAGTCCTTGATAAGTAGTGTACAAATATTCCCTGTAATTGATGTTCAAGTAAACTTAACCATATACAGACACTCAAACATACAAAATGTTTGCATTTACTAACCTCCTTGTAAATCATTGTGACAGAAAACTATTGGACAATTTAGATCATTGGCCATTTTTCTGAAAACAAAATAATGTAATCATTAAAGTAATAACCATCATATTTGATTATTTTTCTCTGGAAGTAAGAAAACTTTAATTCAGATCATTATTTAAATTGTTTTTCTCGTGTCAGTTTCTAAACCTATAATGTGTTAGCTAATTTTTTCAAACATAAATATGTATAAATATGCAAATATCAGGGTTAGCAGCACCTTTTCATTTTAGATTTTTTAAGGACGGAATGCATGATTCACTGACTTTTCATGGCTGTGTGCGAATTATTACCACTAGATTCTAGATTTAGCGTAGATCTAGAGTAATCTAGGCATTTGTTATATTTAAATATAAGTAATTAAATTGACTAAAATTCACAGAGTTTTAAGGTTATGTGTGAATTATCTTCAATTGATCTAATAAAGATTAATTAAGTTAGATTTAGATCTAGATACTAGTTAGATATAGATCTAAGTTACTAAAATGTACAGACTTTTGAAGGTTATGTGCGAAGTCATTCTTAATATTACAAGTGGATTTTAGGTGAGGGAGGGTCCAGAGTGTGTAGCCTTCATGTTAGGTTGGTAATTGCGCTAAATATAGACTACAGACTAGATCTAGGGCATCTTTGGTAGAAAAAATGAGAGGAACAACCATTTCTTTGCTGCCTACAGAAAAATAATGCAAGGTAAAATGGTGGCTTTAGCCAAGGCCGCCTTCAAGCACACAAAGGGATGAAAGGCGGTGTACACAAATGACTAATCAGTTCATTAACACAGCCAGCCAATCATGTGATCAGAATGCCTAGACATTAACATTTTTGGCAAGAAATAAGCAAAATTATATAAAATAAAACTAGAAAAATCCATTGCAACTGGAGAGCTCTCTGACAGCCACAGAGCAGAAAGGGACGCACTAGAACTAGCTGCTACTATGCTAGCAAATCATCCAAGTACCCCACACAGTCAGATTGTATTAACCAATGCGAATCAACCCTCCAAAGCTTAGAAAAATTAGATTCCTCCTAGATAAAACAACTCAGGACAGCTCTTACAAAACTCAACAACAACAGCAAAAAAATTGTTATTCAATGGATACCAGCACATATAGAATTAGAAGGAAATGAGAAGGCTGACACACTCGCCAAGAGTGGGAGAACAAACTCACAATTAAACTTTGCACTCTATCCAAGCTCTCATCCAAATCACAAGAATGATGATGCCTATTATAAGCTATCCCGACAAGATGAACATCTAATCTTTCGACTCAGGACCGGACACAACAGAATGAGACAACATATGTACCGGAAGCTCAAAATTGGAACCAGTAAAATCTGCCGATGTGGAGTGTCACAAGAGAATGTTGACCATGTCCTCCAAAACTGCTCTATTTACCAAAAAACCCCAAAACACACCAATAGAAAGAAAGCAATATGGAGAGCTCCCTAATTTGGAAACCACTGCGCAGTTCATCTCATATATTGGCCTAGTCATCTGAACGCTCCAACATAAAAAATAAAAACGAAGAAAAAGAAATTAAAAAAAAATTATTAGGTAAAAATTTTAGGAGAGAGGAAAATTTTTTAGGAGACTTATAGATATATATAGATAAATATTGATTTTCACTTTAGGAAAACAAAAATGGCCGACATATTTTGTTTTTAATTTTTAGCTTAATCTATGAGTCAATATTGTGTTGTTTTTAATTGTTTTAAATATGTATATGTTGATCAAGTGAAGAAAATTAAATGGCACTTAAAAAAGAAAAAAAAAACAACTTCTTATTATTTTGAGTAATTTTTTGAACTTACAATAATTCATTAAATTCTGTATCCATGTTAAACAAAGGACATTTTTCTTGAAGGCGAGACATTGTCACACTGTTGGAATCAAGATTGTTTTGAATATCTCTTATCCAGCTGAGGAGAAAAACAAATGATAAAATTAACTCCAGTGAACAAAATTGCAAGAAAAACTGCTGAACATTTTTTTTCATTGCAAGAGCGATTTATTGACATTTTAAAAGAAAGAAGTCACTAATTAGGCTCTTTAGTTAAAATAACAAGCATGCCTAGCAAAAAATTCAGGTGTCCAACCTAAAACAGAAACGATTGGCAGAGTTTTTTCTTTTATCTGTGCCCAAGTTTGCATCAAGAATAAAGTAAGGAAAAAAACAATTACCCTCTGACAAGACTCTTAAACCATCTTGGTTTCTTACAAAGTGGCATATCCAGACTGTGGAACTGAGCAAGCTTCTCCGCTACCATGACCATCACCTCTGGCTTGCAAAGATCTTCAGGTTTCAGTGGTTTGGCCTGAGACATAGACTCATGATTATGCAGATATGTGTTAATGTTATTCATAAAATTGCCCATTTATCTACAATACAATGCTAGTCTGTTTGTTTGTTGTTTTTCTTTTTTCTTAATTGGCATCTTAACTGAAGGTAACTTTTTTTTTTTAATTAATTCAAAAATGAAAACTTCTTAATCTGTTAAATGATTTTCAAAATTAAAATGTCATTCTCCACTGCACTATGGTTTGACTTTTGTTATATATATTGTAATTCATTTATTTGTTTTGAGATAGAAAAGCGAACAAAAAATGGATTTATCACCTCAAGATATTACTCCAGAAAGCTCTTTTTAATGTACATATCATAACATTTTTTCCATTAAAACAAAATCTTTTTGGCTTGAGTTCAAATTCTAAGCCAAGAAGAGTTGTTTGCTGAGCACCTAAAGACAGCACAGAAACCTTCTTCCAGATATCACCTCCTCCCACTGGTCCACAAAAAGATTCTTAGCGCACTGAGCATGCTATAAGCATGTAAGATGCGCTAAATAAAAGCATTTTTTTTTAAATGTTTAATATTATATTTTCAATGTTAACATCTCATCCCAAAAGCTCAAAATTTAAGTTATAAAAAGTCAAATTGTCTTAGTTTTTATTGTATTATAAAATTAAGCTTAAAAATTAAAATGGTTACCTTAATAAACTCTTCAATCCTTCCATCATGATACATGCCATAAGGTTTGGGTCCCAACTTTCTTTCCGCCAGCAAGGCAAAGACTACAGAGTTGTGCACTAAAAAGTCTAAAGTTGATTTACTAATCTGGCCATAGATACGCAGCAACACTTGTTCAGGCTCCCCCCTTGAACTATGCTTGCCTTTAGGTAGGGTAATAAGGTACAAATAGTTGGACATACCCCCTCTGGAACACAAAATGAATTTATGAACTATTTTGTTGAGACATACTCAGGACATTTTCTTAATCTATCAGGCTAATAATTTTTAAAAATTGCTGGCCCTCAAGAATTTTCATTAAAAATATTGTTATCATATTCATTACAATTATACTATATTATAGATAAAAAAAAAATAAAGGTTATAAATTAAAAACATATTATATTCCAAGGTCAAAGGAATGTATTCCGTAAGCAGTCACTCTTTTTATAATGTGTATTAAGAACAAACCAAAAAATCAATACAAAGACTTCTACCAACCCAACAGGTTCAATCTGTAGATCTTTCTCTGAAGTCAAGTGAAGCCAAGCACCTCCTATGGAGTCTTGACACCACCGAAAGGCTTTATTTCGCACCATTTCATCTGTAATGACATCTTTACTCACTGGCCCATTGGTAGTAGGATTAATCCGACGATCAGTGTCATTGCCAGTGTCTGTGTCATCAATCATTAATGAGGAATCATTATGATTGTTAAGTTTTATTTCCCTTGGAAAGTTCGGGCAGCCTTTTAAAGGTTTCTGTAATATCTCAGTTTGCATCATCTTTAAGTGCGAAGAACAGCTTTGTTTTTAAATTTGATTCAATCAACATGAATTGTTAAGCTGGAAAATTAAAAACAAAGGAACATAAAAATAGTTATTTATACCAGTAAAAGCCTAAATAATAAATAATACATTTTTTTTTTAAATCTTAGAAAAGCTAACTCATGAGATGTTAGTCAGGTGGTTATTAAGAGGTGCCACTGGCTATCAAAGTGATGATGAAAGAGTTGGAAAGTTTACTTAAGATTTTAGGACTGTGAAAAATCAAACCAGCTCTAGAACTAGATGGTATTTTACATCTGACGGTGAAGGAATAATGCTGTTGTGTGTAAAGCAAGCCACACAAGTCATACAGCTATAGTTTGTAAACTTTCTATGGAAAACATCTTCAACTCCCAATCCAACAAAATGAAAAACTAGTAGGCAGCACTTGCTGGCCAGTTGTACACACACATTAGATCACACACATTCATACCTAAATGAATTTCCCCTTTGAAGTATAGACTATAGATATAGATCTCTACTACTTTTCTTAAGTCTTATAACTAAACTTAAGCTTAACTAACTAGAGAACAGATTCTAGATCTATTTATTAAGTAACTATTCTAGACTCAGTAGTCTAAGACTGTTCACTCTAAGACAGTGTACAGTGTAAGAGTAAGTGTTACAAAGTCTGTCTATTCAATCTAGACCTATTCTCAATTCTAGAATGTCTCTAGATTTCTTCTAGATCTATTCTATAGACTATAGTTACTAGTATAATCTCTATAAATAATACTCCGCCACTTAAATGTCTAATCTAACCTAAGCACTCTTAAGTTTAAGTTAAACTTAAGACACTTAAACTTACTTAAACTTAAAGACTTAATTTTTAATCTAAGTCTAAGTCTAAGTCAAGTAACAAGTTCCTTCAACTAGATCTAAATCTAAAATAAATACATAGAACTAGATCTTATCTTATCTTATATAATACAGACGTTACTTCAAAAAAGAAGATGATTACGTCCTACGCGTCATGCATTTAGTCATGCATATTAACCAATGACTTAAATTCTGCCAAGTCACTGGTTTTTCTGGCTAGCTCAGGCAACCCATTCCATGCTCTAATAGCACTAGGGAAGAAGGAGTATTTGTACAAATTTGTCCTAGCATATGGGACGAGGAATGTGCCTTTATTTTTGTGTCTTTCAGAGTATTTTATTAAATTTTGTTTTTGTATTTGAAGATTATGGTTCAGTGTTTTATGTATAATTGCTACTTTACTTTTGAGTCTTCTGTCCTGAAGGCTTTCTAAATTTAGTGATTTTACTAATGGTGTTACCCTAGTCAAATGTGAATATCTTAAATATCTAGACTAAATCTAAATTAATGGATTAGATCTATCTATATATAGACTAGTCTATATATATTATATTATAGAGATTTATTATAGATTATTACTAATATAATATAATAGTATTAGTCAGACTTGGCCCGGTGACTTCGATTGTTACTGTATGGATTTTCCGATTGTCTTTTTGACCTTTAACCGATGATACTTTAAAAAGTATAACCAATTTGTATCGCATCCTACTAGAGATCTAGATCCTTATAAGCAAACTTATTTCCAAGAATAGGCCTACAATATTAAAATTTAACAAACGATGTAGATCCTATTACAATACTACCAAGCCTACTATAAAGATTCTATTGTCTAAATGGGGAAGATAGCCTACTCATCATTCACAACTTTAGAATAGGACTATAAATATATTATATTATTATATATTCCTATACAAGAGATTTTCTTAGCAAAGTTCCAGCTGAGCATAGATTCTATTTAAATCTTGATTCATCTAGGGTTCTAGATCTAGACTCCAAAATAGAGTAGCACCAGTATATAATATCTCTATAACTTATAATTACGTCTAGTTCGATTTAGAATGTGTAGTCTCCATTCCCTCACACGTTTTTTATTGGAGGAAGAGAGCCCGGGTAACCAGCCTGTCAGTATTTTGCCTGAATCAGTGTTTCCCAACCTTTTTCTTTAACGGAATGTTTCGTACAATTGAAGAATTTAGCTGAACACTGCTTATTCTTTTTACGACGGATTTTTTCCTATTTGAGAATGTAGTTTAGGAGTAAGGCAAACCAAAAGAAAAAATTAAAAATACATCAATAAAAGGAGCCGATATCGCTGTAGGCATTATTACTGTAAAATTTCTGTGTAATGTTGCCTCTTGTTCAACAACCAACGTTACTCTACAAGTTATAGATTGATGTTTTTATTTCAAAAATGGTGTTAAGACTTATCACAAAGCCAAGTTGATAATATTTAAGAAATAATAAATGATTAATGATAAGTAACACGAGTGAGATAAATCTATTGGGCTAGCATTTCAAATACTAACATTTTCATATCACAAGTCGATTTGATCTTGAATGGGATTTTTTTTTTAATTATGCAAACATTTTAATTTAAGAAATCCAGCTCCCTGTTTCATGATCATGACATGTGATCACGCCACGCATGCTGTTTAAGGCTAGTTACATTTTAAGCATTAGGGCCAATTATCATTTCTGTTAGTTATGGTTAGCAACTATAGGCTAAGCCCATTGTTCCTCTCTAGCACACTATCACAATCAGATTCACATCACAATTAAATTATTATCAGTTTAAACACCTCACCTCACTTCCCCCAATTTACATTTTAGCTCTAGCGGATCCAGAACTTTCAAAGAGGGGGCGCACACACACATATATATTACATTACCCCACGCCTCCGTATATATGCCTTATATACAAGGAGGCGTGGCGGTAATATGATTGACTTCCGAACCAATATATCAAGGGTTCGAATCTCGATTAAGTCTCGGATTTTAATTTCTGGATTTTAAGGTGCCCTTGAGTCACCAAACTCTAAACCAGGGCTGGATTTAGAGGCCCTGGGGCAACAAAGGAATGGAGGCCCCTAATTATTTTCCGAATTTTTTTTTCCGTCCAGTCTTTCAAAAATTTATTGCCACCAAATAAAATGATTTTAACAAAGAATGTATAAGTAACTTATGTTAAAGTAATTTAACGTCAAATTGAATTAAATTAAAAACGAATGAAAATTTCTGTGATTTTTTTTAGCGAAAAATTTCTCTGAAATCTTGGTTTTCTCCTCTCCCATCATCTTTTGGAGCCTTTATTTTTATTTTTTTTTAACGAGGAGCTCTCCAGTGCTATTCTAGACCATCAAAAGTTCAAAACCATAGAAATAAATTCTTATCCGCGACTGATCGATTCAAAGACCTATACATATAGATCTAGATCTATAGATTTTTATGTAAACTCTTTTTTTAGGCTCTAAGGGGAGTCGCCCCAATTAATATTTTTTTCTCTTAGAAAAGTAATGATCTTTAGTTTTCAAAGTTTAAAAATAATGCAAAATCATTTCTCGGATATTCACGCAAATATATGAAACAAAGCCTTTTCCTGTTTGTTTCCATTGAGATAATGTTTCAAAAATCCTAGATCGAAATAATTCATGTTGATTTAAATAGATTGATTACCTAGATCTTTCTAGATTATGTATCTAAAAATTGCAAACTAATAATTATGAGACGAGAGTACTCTTATTTTTGATGTTCAATTACTAGATCTAAATCTAAAAATTAAATTATATGTTACGTAGGTTAGGGTTTTAAAAAAACACAACTTTACTTATTTTAAGTACTTTACAATACAACGCCTTGATCCAACTTTCTAAAAAAATTCACGACATTTCTTGTAGTGCTAAAAAATCTCCATGCCCAGTCTAGAGTAGTATATATAAGTCTATGTTCAAAACCAAGTAGATCTACATCTTTAGTGTAATTTCAATGTTTGGGAAGGTAGCTGTAAAATTTTGATCTTGAAGAATGCGATAGTAAAAAGAGTTCCTTAGATTTGTCTTGTTTGCATAAGTCTTATATAAAAGATACTCAATACCAAGCCTAAACGCTAACTCGTCTTTGTAAATCTTTACCAATTTATATGTAGCAGCCTACAAATTTGTTATCAACCATAATATTGAAAATATTGTCGGTAAAAATGCGAAACATTAAAAAAAAAAAAAAAATTGCTGACCCGTCAAAATTTAGAGGCTCCTAACTTGTGAAGACGCCTGCACCGCCCTAAATGCGGTCCTGTGGGTACCTAACTTGAATTGGTGAAAGTAAAGACGGTAGACCGTTGCGCTGGCCACATGTCACCTAGCTCGTTAATCTTTGGCCAAAAAAACATATGACCTTTACATCTGTCCCATCGTTTGCAAGATAAAAGTTCTTTGCAAGTTCTTTTCTTTTAGAATATAATATTCAGAGCACAATGAAAGGGGGTAAAGAGATCTATATTAGACTTAGTCATTGGTTTTCTTAGCTATATATTAAACTATATTATAAACTCAGAAAAAAAACTCATTTATTTAAACAATAAAAATAATATCTGCATTGGAGGTTGCATAATACTCGTACCCGCGTGAGACTTAATCCCCCCTGACCTTATTTACAAGCTCACTGGTAGATTGCACTCAAGATTTGGATTAAGATACCTTACCTTAATTACAATCTCACTGGTAGATAAACTGCAAATGAAATATTTAAGTGCACTAAAAAACATATATATCAGAAGTCAAAACTTTATTAATTGCTTTACAAAAATATGTCTTGCTATGAAACATTCCTTCAAAAAAAAAAAAAGAAAATGGATTCTTAGTTCCACGCGTATCCTTATGTCTTAACCTAGTCGTAGGCCTACATGTTAATTAAGAGATTTAGACGCCACAAAGCCATTCGTTTTCTTGGCTGATTCTGGCCATTGATTGCCTGGTCTAAATAAGCATTTATTTATTTCTAGGGCTTATGTTTCGTATATGGCTGTTCCCCAAGATCTATAGTAACGAATTTCAAGATAACAAACATAGGGATATTTGGAGACGCCATAATGATCTATCAAATATTGCAGATAGATAGATAGATAGATAGATAGATAGATAGATAGATAGATAGATAGATAGATAGATAGATAGAGATAGAGATAGAGATAGAGATAGAGATAGAGATAGATAGATAGATAGATAGATAGATAGATAGATAGATAGATAGAGATAGATAGATAGATAGATAGATAGATAGATAGATAGATAGAGATAGATAGATAGATAGATAGATAGATAGATAGATAGATAGATAGATAGATAGATAGATAGATAGATAGATAGATAAGAGATTAAGGAAAATTGTCAAAATAAGAAAAGAGAACTTTGATTGACCCCAAGCCACAGATGGCAATTTAAGCAGGACACAGCTGTCTCTCCCTAACCGAGTAGAAATGTACAGACAATAGTGCGTTACTCTCTCACACAAGACGATACACATAGTTTGGATAGAGATAGATACTAACCAAGTCCTTACGACTGAAAAGTAGTTATGGTTCGTATCGGTAAACATACAATTTCTCAAGTACTAGTCGACCGGCGGCGTAGCATACGCCGTTATTTGGCAGGGCCGGCCATAGGCCACAGCAACCTTTCCGACCGCAGTGGGCCCCACACTTTCATAGGACCTGCGCTAATTCTGTGTAAATTATTTAATTAAACCATTTTATAACTTATACCAGATTTCTCGCGGCCGCCTGATTTACCAGGAGCTCCTGGAAATCTCATGAAATTGCAAAATATATGAAAAAGTCATGGAAAACTCCGGAAATTATTTAAAATCTTTTGAAAACTCATACAAATCTCATGAAATATATTGACAAAAATTGTAATTTTGGGGTGTCATTCAATATGGAAAACGCCAATCCTACGTGCGATGCGATAAAAAAAAAAAAACGGCATTATGCATTAGCCGCATGGGCGTAGCCGGGGGGGGGCTCAACCCCCTCCCCAACAGATGATTTTGACAATAAAACTTCCTTTTTTCGATATAAAATCTAAAGCAAACTACAGTCACCTAATTCCAAGAGTGTAGCCAAGAGAGCAGGGGCGGACTGGCTATATGGGCAAACGGGCAAATGCCCGGTGGGCCGGTACCAAATGGATCGGTCTGGTAGCGACCAAAGGAAAAAAAATCAATGCAGACAACTTAAAAAAAAAAGTGACAGCAACAAGACACAAAGGCCCGAACACGTTTTCTTGTTTTGTTTTTATTTAAATTCTTATTACAATTAATTTTGTTTGAAATTCAACAAGAATATAATTTTAAGAATTACACTATGACTATACACAGTACGTATTATCATATGTAAAACGTTAGACCGTACTTTCTGCTATGCATGAGCGGCATGGCCTTTAACACTACTTTGATGTCTTCGAGACTGTGTTTGGCCTGATCATTTTGCTGGTCGGCATGGGACTTTGATGGCACTCCTATTTTTGTTTTGTTCCTTCCCTCACCCGTTTTTTGATGGTTCCATAAAAGTTAACGAAAAAGAGGGATGGGAGAGAATAAGTTAGGAAACATTGATATAATGCGGCAAAGGAGGAGACAATTAGCTCTTTACCAATACTTAATAGAAATTAACTTAAACACATACACACAGCCGCGAAATTGCAAACCACCCAACTAATTCATAGCTCAATATGGGTATATTCTGCGATTTGAAAAGAAAAAGTAAGTTTCTTGTTGTTTATTTGTAATAACAAAGATCTAAAAATACTACACTCAAGGCTTACAAAAAAAATATTATTTAATTAAAACATAAATCTAGATCTAAATCAATTTTATACCGTTGTGATTGACGGCAAACTTCTGCTTAGGCTTAGTATGAAGTCATTGGTGATGAAAATTATTACAATAATTACAATAATTTATATAGCGCTGTCACATCCGATATTTAATGAAAGGAGATTTAGAATCATTTATATTTTAATTAATATATTCTTATACAAATCTCGTTTCTGAGAATGTACTAGGACGAAGCAAGAGCTTTTCCCATTAAGAAGTACCTCTCTAACCGTTCTGCTTTGTCTTATCTTTTAAAGGAATATATATAGTTCGTCTATCGTAGTTCGATTATGACCACTTTGTCATCCAGGGGGCTGAGGGCTTTGCACTGGGGTTTATGTCTCCTCGTGTGGCTGCTGAGATCTATGTGAGCCCGGAATGTTCGGCCGCACACTAGGCAGGTTATTCCAGCTGGAGCTAGTGTCATTGACCTTACTTTTCTTCTCTGGCGTTTTTTCTTCTGCCAGCTTTGTTCTCTTTTCCTCAGCAACCTGTGCGCCGGTTATCACAGCGCGACGTCATGATGCTCTGTCATGTGCCTCTGTCTCCCAGGTGGATGGGTCTATGCTGAACATCTTCAGAGAAGCTTTGAGGGTGTCCCTGAAGCGTTTTCTTTGACCACCGTAAAAGCGCTTTCCTTCGCTTTGTTGGCCATACAAGAGTCGTTTAGGGATGCGTGGTCTTCCATTCTGCATACATGTCCTGCCGAAAGCAGCTGGGACTGCATCAGGGTGTGTGGATGCTTTGCAGACCCGCCCTTTAAGTATCTGGTATTTTGTCTTGCCATTTGACATTCAGTATTTTTCACAGACATGTCATGTGGAAGTGATTCAGTTTCTTTGCATGTTAACTGTACACTATCCATGTTTCTGAGGCACAGAGCAATGTATAGGAGGATGACGGCTCGATAGACCCCTAGTTTTGTATTTGTGGTGATACCACTTTAAAGGAATGGGTTGTCAGGCAAAAAAAACCCAATGATTTAGCATATTTTAAGTCACAGATCAACATGCATGACTAGATTGACACGTGAAATGCGTAGGACCTAATTATTTTATTTTTTGAAGAAACGTCTGTAATCTATAAGTAGGCCTAATACCAAAAAGTTTGAAGCTCATTAAGGCTGCTATTGTAGTGTTTATAGTTTTCAGACTACATACATGTAGATCTATAAATAGAATACATTATGTAAGCCTACGAAAGCATACATCCAGTTTTCGATGCGTTATTAAACTTTATATATTTTAAAAGAATTAGGCTTAAACCTATGATAAAACACATGGGCGTAGTCGAGAGGGGAAGAATTCAAACCATCACTGGCCTCAGATCTCATTGTCTGAAATGGAAACTTTACTTACTTCACCAGTGCAGCCAACTTAAGCAAACTACAATCACCAAATTTCATGAGCGTAGCCAAAAGTGGATTTGTGGTTCCCCCCCCCCTTTCCAATACAAAAGTGAAGCATTTTACTATTTTCTACCAGTCGCTGGACTCTAGTGAATAGAAGATTTATTTTTTTAGCGGAAGAGTAGCAGGCTAATTGCACTGTAGATACCCCAGAATATGCATTTTTAAAGCTTAAAATAACGGAAATAATACTTGGATCAGGGGCTTCGCCCCGGACCCCACTGGGGGAGCTTACGGCGCTCTCCCAGACTTCCTAGCTGTACCTGTCCTTTGGCGGTGTGTACTACCTTTCTCTAATTATAGGAAGAGAGTATAAATTGCGGAGGGGGTTTACCCCCCCCCCCACACACACACCGAAAATATATGACATGCCATTTGTGGGCCGGTTTATATGGTAATGCCCGGTCCGATTTTGATACCCAGTCCGCCCCTGCAAGAGAGGTTACAAATTTCTACCAGTGGCTGGGCTCCATTAAGAAAGTGCAGTGAATGGTCATCTGCCGAAATTGTAAAAGACTAAATGTGGCTCAACAAAGATGGCTAAGACAGATTTTAGGAGTCAGTTATAGAGATAGGGTCTCAATCAAGGAAATCATTTGCCGAACTGGGAGTTGACCCCTTAGTTGTGACAGAGCGTCGCATGAAGTTTGCGACAAAATGAATTACGCATAATAAGAGTTGCGATGACATAGAGGCCATTACGAGGAAAGCGCCAACAGGGACATCCTAGCACAACTTGGCGACACACTTTCATGAAGGACCTCAGAGCAGGTGGGAAGAAGCTTCAGACATTGCCAGTGACAGACTTTTGTGGAAGCAGCTTGCCGCCCAATGCGCTGAACGGCGCCTGAGGATCTAAGTAAGTAAGAATAGCAGATTAGGTTTTTGAAATAAAACTTTTTAATAGCAGGATAATTCACTGTAGATATGCATTTTGTTGGCTTTCAATACCGTAAACAGTGCCGACAAATTCACTGCTGGGGGAGCTCACAGCGCTCCACCAGACCCCCTTGCTGGCAAGGGTTGGGAGTCAAAATTTTTCCCACTAACTCCAGGAAGAACCTACAATAAACGTCTTCCGAAAGAATAAAGTGTCAGAATTTAATAAATATTCATTATGTACACACACACGCGCACACACATTCAGATACGAGACATGATTGTAGGATACACATTCTGTTTTGATACATGTAGGTAAGATACACATTCTCATTTGAGACATGATATTAGGTTTGTCATTGCCATGTCTACAAAATATATTTCAGCTACTTATCATTAAAATAAAATTAGAAAAAAATCCCCCCCACCCCCGAAAAAATCCTGGCTACGCTTGGAGAGCTTTGATTGGTCTATGATCGCCTCCAAGTTAATGATATTAATAGGATACTAGAGCGACTCTTTGATTTTACGTTTTTAAAACTACACAGATGGTAGAATTCAGAATTGTTTTCAGAAGCAAGATTCCCAATGTGCGACCGTTTCAGTGTTACTACCTGCATTCTACCCCCCGCCACTGAATAAAATTGGCCTCCTTCAGTCGTGGAACGACTATGGTTCATCTCGAACACTTTTTCATATGGCTGTGGAGCCCTATTTAGGAGAGACACTCCCGTCCACTTATATTACAGGTCGATGTGACTTTCGCTTTGGCGGTAGTAATAATTATTAAGGCGTTATCCAATGTTTTCCTAACCAAAGGAGATGGCTGGAAAGATCATTCAATTTAAAATGTTAGTAATTTCCCTTTTAGTGTCTAGTATCAATATTAAATCTTTAGTCTACTTCGAATACACTGCGTATAAATAATATAAAAAAAAATATTTAAAATAAATATGTAGAGTACTTTTAAAAGAAAGACCCGCATTGTCTATTTAGTCCTTTCACTATTGAGGTAACTTCACCTGAGTCGAAATTACGAATTCAATTAAGCCTACTTTTTACATTATATCCCATCAACCATATCCACATTGGTAGGCCCTATAATATTTCTATTGATGATTGATACGAAGGAAATCCCATTTCCATTTGCGCATTTCGTCTGTGGTCGCACATGACTGACTTCAGCGGCCTTACAAGGGCTGGTGTCATCCAGTACGACTATTTCTTCATGCTACACACCCTGGGCTAGCAAGACCTTTTGCAATAAATTTTAATACAAGACGCATATCATAGACATTTAGAAAGTTTTAGCCAACAGACTTATAATGCCTGGTGGGATGTTGCTCTAACTCCGGCCCGTGGGTCAAATCCGAAGGGTGACTCTAGATAGGTACGTAAGTAGGTAGGTAGGTATGTAGGTATATAGGTAGAGTGAGAATTGGACTTCACAGTCATCTTCGTGTTCATAGGAAATGAGAAATGTGCACATCTTGGACCACGAAGGAGGAGCTTCAAGAAAGTATGCATATCCGAGAAAGTTAATATGGACACTATGTAACTTATAATAATATCTGCATTCTTTAAAACAAATATTACCGACACAAATGTAACATTTCTAAACTCGGTACATCAAGTTTATTATTGGTTTTGCAAAGGTCACCATTAATTTTTCTTCACGTGCTCAAGTCACGTGATTGTGCCAAGTTACCTCGTCTGCTGTCTCCTTGATTTCTTCCACTTGGAGCTTGAGCTGAGCTCTTGCACGAAAATTAACAATACATTTATTCATTGATCTTTTTTTTTTCTCTACTTGTAGAGATGTCAACATGTTAAGGTTGTTTCCCCTGACAATCTTAGAAATGCCACGCTGATTAGAAATGATCACTTAGAAGTTAACTGAACATAGTTCTTACGTTTGTTGTACGAGGAACATTGAAGTCCCTCGAGCTAGTCTACAAACTTCACATCAGTGTTACCAGCTTAAACCATTATTTTAAAATGAATGTTGCCTCGTATTGATTTCTTCTTGAACATCTTTCATACACTAAGTAGAACAAGAAAAGGTAAAGTAACAAGGAAGTCATTGTGCTGTGTCCAAGTGTTAGAATGATTGCAAAGAACTTATCTAGTTGCCAGTGTCCAAATGTTAGAATGATTGCAAAGAACTTATCTAGTTGCAAAGAACTGATCTAGTTGCAAAGAACTGATCTAGTAGCCAGTGTTCAAGTCTTGTTTGACTCACCAGTACACGTCCTTTTGTTTTGGGTTGCGGCTACAAAAGTTTTTCTTAACTGATTCATACATTTAAGAGTCAAAGAAGTTTTGTTGTTGTTGTTGTTATGGCTACATATGATTAGTTTGGATCACCTATGCATTTTTGTGTGCGTGTGTTATTGCTACATTTGTTTAGCTCATACAAACATGTCTGTTTTGTGTTATGGCTACATTGGTTTTGACAAATTTCAGATCAACTTTCCACCATTTTCGTCTAGAATTTTTATTAGGTGAAACAGTTAGTAAACATTTTATAAAGATTTACTGCTGCAGGGGTAAACGACTGTATAGAAAATACGAAAAACATGCATATATGTAACCCTGCCGGACCAAGTAAAACATTTTATATCCTGCTGAATAAGCATCAAGTGCGTTGGGAAAATCCGCTTTCTTTGAAGATCATGGCCTGAACACTCACCATCTGGTGGTTTATTGGTGGAACAATGAAGTGATACAACAATAATGATCTGAGCAAGAATTTTTTAATTTCTTTTATGCATATGTGAAGTATGTTCTCAAAGATCTCGCCAATAGTCCAACAAATAATAATAAAGACACAAAAAAAGAACAAAGGCCTATAGGTAAAACAAAAATACTCGTAAGGCATGTTCTAACAAGAAACAAAACAAAAGTCTTTCTATTACGTATAGTTGTTGTTGTTTTCACATCACTTAAAGTCTAATGTTAGACATTAAAATATTTCTACAATCTCTTAGATGTTATAGGCTAATGGAACATAACTTTAATTTAACGTGGAATAATTCAAGGCCAATCACAGCTCCAGCTTCAATAACCTGCCCAGTGAGCAGTACAGTGTTAGTCTTCCATGTCAACCTCAATGAAATTAAACTTTGTTTTACATGTTTCGGATGTTCCTTCAGAGTTGAAGATAATTACTTCCTAGTCCAAACCTCCCGCAGGACGACGTGGGATGTAAGCGGGCAGGGTTTGAATCCGGGACCATCGATAAATCTGAACGACAGTCCAGCGCGCAAACCGCACGGCCAGGAAGCCATTTAAGGGACGGAGGCGTGAACTACAGCCCAGGAACCCCCCCCCCCCCCACACACACACAAGAAAAGGGCCTCCACATAAGAAACAAAATCTTTCGGCTTAGAAAATTTACTTGTTAAGAATAGGCCTATAAATAAATAAATAAATATATATATTGCATTTTAACCAACAATACTTGCAATATTACAGTTGGCAACATTGTCGTGGTTACAAAGTGTCCGCTTATGGTGTGTTCGTATTTCTGTAAAATGCATAACCGAATACATTGCGTAAATCTTTAAAAAATTACATTTTGTTTTGCTAAAATATGGATTTAAATATTTTTTTTTAAACGAAAGAAAATAAATTTATTTATTTTACAAGTAATTTGTTTTATAATATATCCAAATGCGCTATTAGATTCACCAATAGTTTCGTTCTTAGTTCGACCATGGTTCGACTATCATTATAAGTAAGCTAACCCTTTCACCATGACCATGCAGTTAGACCATAGAAACGAGGCTATTGAGTATTGATCACCGACATAAAGACAAAATATAGGTATGTGCAGTGTCGTAACTAAGGGGGAGGGGAGGGGGAGAATTTTAAGATCCCCCGGGCCACCACCTGGGGGGGGGGGCCCAAATGGGTGTCCGAAATTTATTTGTAAATACATAAATTTAATATATTTGATTGACAAATAGTGTCAACGGGTGTCTTTTTTTTAAACATTTATGGATTAAATTTATCACAAGGACTAAACCTAGATCTAGGTCTATCAGTACGTTGACTTTGTTGACATTTTAAAAATATTTTTTCCCACAGAAATCAAAGTTTTTTTTAAAGTTAGTTTTACATTTTAAACTTTGTTGCCACGAATAAAACTGCATGATATACAGCGAATTCCAGGTATCTTGTTACCTTTACTAATTAGAGATCTAAATGGCGAGTATTTTATGGCTACACTAATTAACCTTGAAGCAAAATTTACAGAATCGAGTATAACAGATCCAAAAGTTATTCTTAATAATGCTAGAATAGTCCATTATTCGGGTTTGGCGTCTATAATTTCAGAATTAAACTTCACACTCGAGTTATTACCCATCTATTCATCTTTCCTCAATCCAATCTGAAACTCTCTTTTTATTTCCATCTAATCCTTTTGCTTTCGCACAAAACATAAACAACAAACAATAACGTAATATCATATAATATTTGCACATCCTTCCTTTTGAAGTTATTATCACACCCTTCTATTTAAAGTTCTTAAGAGTGATATCTACTAGCAGGGCCGGCCCTAGCATTTGCGGGGCCCTATGCGAAACGGATCGCGCCATGCCTAGTCTGGGTAGGGATGAGCATAATGTCAATATTATTTTTTTTTAATTAGAAAATAGGCCTACTTTCGTCTTTGCAATAAATTTTTATCAAATGAAAGCTCGCAATGCCACTTTTTATTTATAGGCACCCCCAAAATGTCAATTTCGTCTATTCTTCAAGAGATTTCAATAAATTTTTAAAAAGTTCAGGACTTTATCGTATATTTTGCCTTTTCATGAGATTTCCTGTAGGCCCTGAAAAATCAGGAGGTCGCGAAAACCCTGTTATTTTATATACGTTATAATGGTTTAATTTAATAATGTACACTTAGAATTAGCGCGGGTCCTATGAAAGCGTGGGGCCCACTGCGACCGCATAGGCTGCAGTGGCCTAAGGCCGGCCCTGTCTACTAGGAACTTTAACAATTCGTCCACTTCTGGTTGTCTTGACTGGCACAAGTTCTCTAGATGTTGGTCTATAACTGTCAGTTTCGTTTGTTCCAACAGTTTGCAGTTCATTGTCTCTATCGGTATCATAGTACCCAGAGATGTCTTCATCGAAACTATTATTCAAAAAGCTTTGATTTCTTCTGTTTTTCCGTTTGTCTTTATGATGTAAGATCTGGGTGCTGAATGTTTTTTTTATGACAACTGCTTTCTGCCATGTTTGACCTAGACGAACTCTCCGACAGAATAATCTATAGGTAGTCTTGTTTTTGCATTTTATTTCACTTTGCTTTTCATCTGTCGTTCGTTGAGTAATGTCTCTGCATTTTCAGCTACCGATGGTTTCAATAATTTGGGATCAGTTGGAATGATTCCCTGAGTCTTCTACTCGTCAGCAGTTGTGATGGTGAATACTTCAGTCCGCTTATCGGAGTATTTATATACTCGAGCATAACGAGATATGGATCTTTCCCACTTTTGTATGCTCTGAATCCTTTTGCTTGCGCAGAAAACATAAACAACCAACAATGACATAATACCATATAATATTAGCACAGAATCTTCTTCATGCAGTGGAAAATTAAGATTTTTTTGCCTATCTTGAATTCTGGTCAAAGCTCTTGCGCCCAATTACTATAGTTAAGAAGAAACTACAAAAGTCTGGACTGCATATACGGGGAGCTGCTAAAGAAATTAGTACCCTTTCATGCTTTCTGCAAAATGATGAGAAACTGACAAAAACCCAATCCATCGAAAAAGCAAAAGAAGGTAGTGAATACTATGGATTCTCTGTAATCAAAACAACCAGAAGAAATAAAAGACTTGATGGGAAGTTGAGTTCTAATGTAGGACTGTCAATAGAACTGCAATTTAAACGTGTTGCCACAGAAGTGCTGGACAGATTTCAAAGGCTGGAAAGAAAATGGATACCTTTGGGTTTCTTCTTGAACCAAGACACCTGTTAGATGAAGACCTGCTTATGACAAACTGTGCTACTTTTCCTGTTTGTATGATGAAATAAATGGCAAATCGCTTTTTCAATGATGTCATTGATGCACGAGCACTTTTCATCAACAAACCAGTAATACAATCACCAATAGACATATTGAGGAAACAGGCTTCATATGGTAATTACGTGTGCTCAAACTTTGCAACCTCCTCCGAATACTGCTAACTCAGGCCACTTCCATTATGTCATGTGAGAGATCATTCTCAAAGCTCAAGTTCATCAAAAGCTATCTCAGGAGCACAATGACACAAGAAAGGCTTATCATGGCTTTAATGTCAGTGAAGTCACAAATACTAGAAAGTATCGATGTAGTTGATGTTATAGATGTCTTTGCTGCACAGAAAGCACGACGTGAAGCGATATCAATTTAGATTTGTCACTTGTGCATTATTTAACTAATAAACAAAGGTATTATTCATTAAAAGAGTCTTGATTACTTTTTGTTAAGTTTACTGATATACTGAACCAATTTGATTTGGGGCTTATATATTTTTGCGTACATTATCCCATGTCATATGTCCAATGTCAAAATGTAAGGGGCCCCCAAATCCCTAGTTACGCCCCTGGGTATGTGCTATTTCAAATTAATTCAAACAATTTAGTTTCTAAAGATATTTTTTTTTCCTTTTTATTCTGAATAAAAATTGATTTTATCTGGTTATATGTGTTTTATATGTGTGTGATATGTTTTATATGTGTGTGATATGTATTTTACATGTGTGTGATATGTATTCACATGTGTGTGATGTGTGTTACAATTTTTGGCCCTAGTGGAACAGCCAATATTGCAAAAATA